>JAZKJV010007574.1:0-525947 GCA_037367405.1 Ottelia alismoides | reverse complement strand
TATGTATTTTTATTTTATTTTTCAATGCAATTATACAATCATGCATGCTTGCATATAATGTATGAATGAATGCAAAGGAAAACATGCAAAAGATGAAGTACAAATATGCCTTAGAGAAAATGAGCACAAATTATGAATAAAAAATCAGAGTCAAATTGAGCGTCACAATTAAGAGCAAGCATCTAGTAATGGTAAAGATTTAAGGATAATGGTACTATAGATATCAAAAATTCATCATGCCTCAATTAGTGTTAAATCAGAAAATTAACTAAGCCATTAGATAGAGAATTAAATAAGCAACAAACGACGCTAAAATCATGCAATTAGATCTACGATGCTCAAGTTATGAAAGAAATAATGCAGGGCATAAATGTAATAAAAATACGAGAAATAAAGATAAATAATTACAAATAGGTCCTTAGAGGGGCCTATTTGCAATAACCAAAACCCGACAGGCCCCCTTTATAGTTTTCCATAAGCGTGGAGGTACACATGTAATTTTTCAAACTAGCGAGGGCCTTTATGTAATTTACCCAAGGCACACACATGAGGCACGCACCTGGGGGCTTGTTTGCAATTATTTATAAGGCCAGGGGTATCCATGCAAATAATTCCTGCCCCACACATGAAGCGCACACAGAACGAGGTTCTGAGAGGTTGATGACATGGCTTGCACTGGAGCTTCATCTCTTGGCTTAGTGTGAGGCTTGGTGGACCCGAGGCAGCTGATGAATACTCATTCATCACTCTTTATTCTTATATTTTAGCTACAAAAACCTTTGCAAATACATGTGGATATGTGTAAATACAAATAATTACCAAAAGCACGCATTGTGTAAAAAGTAATAATTAGCATGTTTTTGTGCAAAAATAAAAGAATAAAGATTAAAAAGAAAAAGAGGGAAATATTTAGAATAAATATTGAGCAACTTAATCCCAAGGGAGGGCTCAGCATGGGCCTGACCGCATAAAAGCCAAAGTAGAGAGAGATAGGGGCTCATGTGTGTAAATATACCTGTAAATATCACAAAAATATTTTGCTCCCAAAAATAGAATAATATGTGCTTGTATGTATTTGTATATATTTATAAATATAAAATCAAAATAAAAATTGAAAAAATTAAAAAGAAAACAAAAATAGCCACTTGTGCATATTCATCATGTACATAGTTCATTCATCTATATTTATTTCACCTTATGAATAAATAATTTAATTTCCATAAAATTTGTATATATTCTATCTTTTATGGTGTAAATAAATAAAATAAAAACCATTAAAACAAAAACAAAATAAAAAGAATAAAATTAAAAACCAAAAATAACTTTGTAAATATACCATGTATATACATGTACAAATCTATTTATTTCATCCTTGTATATAAATAATAAAAATAAAATAAAAATACCTTTTTATTCCTAATTTTATGCTATAAATAAATAAAATATAAAATAGGAATAAAAATGCATAAAAATAAACTAATTAAAAATCAAAAATAAAAATCCTATATTGTATATATACCTATATATAGCCCTATTATGTAAATACCCTATTTTTATTTTGAAAAATTAATTAAAAATCACAAAAAAATAGAAAAAATTAAAACAAATATTTTTCATGTTTTAAGTTTTCCTTCACCTATTTTATTTCTAATTTTCAAATCATTTTGACGTGGCCCCCCTCTCATTGGTCCACAGGGGGATGTTGACCCCCCGGTCAACTCCCCCTGTGGACCACTTCCCACGGGTCCTATACACCCGACCCGATTTCTCCATATTCTAGCGTCCAGACCCGATCATCTCTCACCCCAAACCAGGGTCCAATCCGTCCATGCCAGATCCGACACCCTCGCCGGGATTCCCGCCTCGGGGTCCGCGCTCTGAGCTGCCCTACTCGATCGAGTTTAGCCGGACCCCTGGGCAGTATAAGTTCGAGCACCGCCTCCTTTTTCACGATTTTTGGCTCCCCACCTGGCCTTCCCAGGACCTCCACTGCCATCCTCGAGGTGACAGCTCGCCGCTGGTTGTGTTGCAGAGAGGAGAGGGTGCCCGGACCTCAGATCCGGCGTCCTAGCGCCTCCGTGCTCCGCCTAAAGGTGAAGCTTGAGCCTCGGGCCTCGACGACCCGCGAGGCAATGACCCAGGAGCTTCCAGAGCTCAAGCCCAGTCGATTCGTCCACCCAGGTAGCCTTAGTTCTTTCCCTTTCTCTTTGATTTTGCATTTGCCCCAATTCAGCCCATCACCGTTCCCCTTCGATTCCGACCACCTCCGCCTTCATCGCGATCATCGGACCATCCTATCACGTTTGCTTTCTCCCCACGCACGTTCTCCGCCCCTCCATTCAACCCAGCTCGCACAGGAGCTGGGGTTTCGAGTTCCACCGCCGACAGCTCGCCGGAGCTCGACCGCCCCGCCCCGCCTCACCGATCACCGTCACCTCCTCTTACAGGGTCGAGGCACTTTGCCCTCGACCCGCGAGTGCGTTGCTGTGCTTTGCAGGTCCCTTCGAGGCCATCTGAGGGTCTCGACCATCTGAAGCAGCCGCTCCTCCTCCGCCGCCCTCGCCTGAGCTCCCCAGAGCTCTGTCGAGTCATCGGAGGGTACCAGTAGACGCGGGAGCCCGAGGCGATCCTTCCCGATCTTCAGCTGCCCGCGAGGAGTCCTCCAGTGCCAGCATGAGCCCGGCGAAGTTCGCCGGAGCCCAGTTCGTCGAGGATCCTCCCCTGCCGTTCGATCGACCCCAGGCTCCAGTTTAGATCCTAGCCATCCATTTGAGGAGCAACTCTGACCATCCGATCCTTGGGAGGTTCGATCCAGACCGTCGATCATCGAGCGTTTAGCCCCAACGCATCAAAGCCAACAGATTTCACACGTGGCGAGCATCCGAAGGTCGATGTAATAAAGGGGTAATTTGCTCGTAGGCCCCCTTGTTTATTTTATTTCGTAGGTAGTCCTGTAAATATAGTTGATAGTTGTTTTTATTGTGGTACTTTTGCATAGAAGACCTCGTACTTAGTTTATTTGCATGTATGCCCCTGCATGTAGTGTATCACGTGCATCGACACGTGTTTCGTTGGGTTATTTGCACGCTTAGCCTTGTTGTTCTAGGGTGTTAATTAACGAATGAAATTTTTTAGAAAATTGCAGATATGCCCCTGTGAATGATTTTTATGCGCATGTGCGTTTATTAGTGGGTTATTTACATCAAAAGCCCCTGGACTTTTAATACTTGTTATTAAATAGTCCAGGAACTTTGTTTCTTTGCAATTAGGTCCCTGTGTGCCCAAGACACGCGCCTCGCACGTGACTTCTTGGAAATTTTGCACCGGACCCCCTGGAACTTCTTCTATTTGCGTACAGGTCCCTGTGCACTGTACCTAGGTTTTGATTTTTAATAAAATATCAAACGAACTCCAAATGTGATGAAAATTGGATACATGGCTCCTGCCATAGTGTAAAATTTTCTCCTATTTTTGGGGACATTTTTGATTTTACTTACTATGTTAAAAAAATCAAAAACTCGCATTTTCTTTACTATCTAACTTTAAAATTAACAAAAAAATATTAAAATATCTCTAAAAATTACAAAAAAATTAGTTAGTGTGTATTTTTGCCTTGTTTGAATTTCTAACCAATTTTGGTCATTTTTCATTATATAAACTCCTAAAAATTGAAAAACACTAAAAACTCTATAAAAATTCTAATAATTAATTGAAAAATCCAAAAACAATAATTCCAGTGGCTGAATTTTCTTCTTTACAGGAAAATTACCTCCAGGCTTTTTAGGGATTTTTAGATATTTTATCTAAGTCCCCCTAAGCTTGGCTGGGCATTGTGCTTGTTTTCTTGCCTTGTTTTATTTTTAGAAAATTAAATAAAAATCAGAAAAATACCAAAAATTCACTAAAAACAGTAAAAAAGATCAAACATAAAAACATTTTTATTTAAATTTTTGAGTGATTTTTGATGCATTAAATAATTATTTGTATTGGCTTATTTCTTTATTTTCCTCATTTTCTTAATTAATTAAAAATCCAAAAAATTTATAAAAATTAAAAATCCACCAAAAACACTTGTCTTTTATTTTATTTATTTTTTAGACTACTTCATAGGCCGCAAGGCCATCCCGTGCTCCTTGTGTTTGACCCTGGTCGCTATACCAGGTTAATCTAATAGCGAGACCGCTATTGTTGAGTTTTGACGATTTTATTCTTTTGATTGGTGGTCTATTTTTCTCGATCGACTACGCTTGGTGACTTGGGTCGCAACGACCCTTGATTACCTTTTACCTGAGTCGCTTTGCTTGGTCATCAGCCGCATGATCCGCATATGCTACGTGGATCCACCAGGGTTGTTGGATGGCCACCGAGGGGCGCCATCCAACGACGCCTGCTCTTCGTCTCTACCAGAGGAACAATGGCGTACTAGGTTCTCCGGCGAGGCTGCCAGAATTCCGCTGGGCTCCTTGTTCATAGAAGGTGCCCGAAGCACCATAGCCTCCCTGGCGAGGATGGCTGACCGGAGAGGAAGCGACAATGATAACTGGAGGTGGCTCCCGACGTAGCACCACCGGAGCTGATGAAGGTGAAATCGAAAGGATGCGTTGGAAAAATTAGGAGAAATAGAGGAAAAAGTGAAGAGGGAGAGTACATGATCAGAGATGGTAATTGGCAGAGGGAGAGGCTTGTGCTGAGGGCCAGGTGGTCCTCGGGTTGTCGCACTACTCGCCTAGCCTGTTGCGAGGTGCTCAACAAGGCCAGGGCTGTCGTTACTCGATCGGTGAGGGCTGAGGGTCAACACCTGGGTAGGAGACCCATGATCGCCGATCAAAAGACTCCTCCGCTATCGCCGAAGGAGGGAGAAGCTAGGGTTTACTCATAGATTGGTGGATGGGAGGGAACGGTAGCAGAGGGATCACTTTTATAGGCGGAGGTGGTGGTCGGTTACAGAGGTGGTGGCGAGTTTTTGAACGACCGCTTGAAGGTCCGTGAAGCTCGGAATTGATGGAAGGGAGGTGGGCGAGGATGAGGGATGTAACATCTACTTGAAGATGGCATTAAGTAGCGAGAAGATGGCCGAAGGTGTGGGCTATAATTGGAAGGAGGTAGAGGTGTTGCCATGCATAATGCTTGGAGCAGGGGCCAATGGGAGGTAAGGGACGAGCTCTTAGCCGTTGGATCTTGCGATCCAACGGCTAAGATTGGGGCAGGGGTGGAGGGATTGGATCTAATCCATCATATCAGATCAAGCGGTGGAGGGAGAGGAGGAAGCAGGCAGGTCTGATGGAATTTGAATCCCATCCAACGTGAGGGTGGGCGAATGATGTGGAGCAAGGGTGGCTATAGGATAGAATGAAGATCCTGCAGCTGTGGATGAGGCGCGAAGGTGCGACTGGGATCTCATCTAGAGGGAGATCGGACGACTGAAGGTGGAGCGAGGATCAACGGTGGAGATGGAGTTGATCCAAAGGGTGTTTAGAGGAGCAGCTGGTGCAATAGGGGGCGGCCGAGTGGCAGCTCCAGAGAGTGCAACGTGGCCGCTCCTGAAAAATAAAAAATACAAAAAACAAAGAAAAATAAAAAAGAATTAGTTAGAAGTAAAGTTAGCAAAAAGTCAAAACATGAAAGTTATATATCTCGATGAGATCTACAAGTTTCATATTGGACAAAAAGTCAAAAAAGGTCATCTGTATAAAAGGATATTTTTGACGGTGTTTTTAAGGGGATAAAAATACAACCTTTTTGGTTTTGAGATGTTTTTGTATTTTTTTGTCTCTTTTAAATGTTAGGAAAATTATCGACAATTAATTAATCCTAATTTTTATAGTTTTTTAATGAGAATTAAAAAGAAAAAAATAACAGTACTTAAATACAATAAATATGGGTTAACTAAACACAGTTTCTGTACAATATAATACAAGATAAAATGGAATGAATTATCAGTGATTTTTATTGGATTATTTAAGTAGGGTGTTAACAAGATGAATACGAGATTCATCATATCCCTATATTTAAACTATGCTCGTCCTCGAGCATCTAAAGAATGGAAAAGTCAGATTAATTCCTGATAATGCATGTGAAAATTTCAAGACATAATACATATAAGACCCTCAATTTAAGAAATCCTAAAATTCTGGGCTCAACCATGTTCTAGTCAGAAGGAATCCAACTTCTCTAATTATCATACTCACTTTTTGTACATAAAATATAAGGATATGAAAATTAGTGTACTGCATTCATGAGAGTCGAGTCGAGACATCACCCAAAGTTCCAATCCAGGAGACTCTCCTCTAGACCTAATCCTCAACACTAGGGAATAAGTCTATTATTGCTTTAGTCAACTGTCTCATCAGTTTGTCAGACTTGAAAGTGTATACGGACGACCAACTGATGGAGGGTATAGGATTGTGTCTATTTTTCTCTCCCTCACATTGGAACAAGGGGCCTCTCAAGTGCCTTATTACTCAACACGTGTATTTTTAGTTTGTTGATCAATGTGTCCGTCAAGAGAATTCGAAGTCGTTTGCACATGTTTTTCTGGGAGTACACTGGGGTGTGTCTCTTTTGAGTATCTAAGATACCTTCGACACCCAGACGTGTATCACTATACGATGCAGAGTCCTTTTATGGTGCTAGCCTGACTCCTTGGTCCTAATAGCATTTGGTCCAAGTGGACACTTTTAAAATGGTTGGAAGGGCTCGCCATTGGTGGAAGCTCATTTTAATTTGACTTTGTAATGATAGAGCTTTTCTTTGAACATTTATTTCTTTCCTTTTCTTTTCTTTTTTATTAGCTCAACTGCTTTTAGCAAGAGTTGGCACACACTGATCAATAATTATTTGGTTTCATCACACCCTGGCACATAGGTAAATATCAAGAGATAGCATATGAACTTGTTCACATACTGGCTAGGGTTCTGCTGACACTCAGGTTTCTTAAGGCCTTCATTAAATTTATCCCATCCTCGAGTAGTATTAGATCGGGTATAAACTCAAATCTCTAGTCTTGGTTCCTCAGGTGATAACTCAGCTCTTCTCGTCAATCATGCAGTTGTGAATGTGTTGTGCTGATCAGAGGGTAAAGATGGAGAGTGCAATATTGTGCTCAAATCTTTCAAACTAGGGAAGTGTGAATAATTGAGTTCAAAAATCCTAATGATTAAGGCTGGCTAACTCAGACTTCTCAAGTTCTCAGAAATTCAGTGTCCTCAAAATCCTTAAGCCTTGAGTGAATATGAATGTATCAAGAATACACCAGCTCCTCGGTTATTGCATTTTTATGATTTTTATCTTTTGCAATTTTTTATGGATTTTAATTTTTCATTTTTTTAATTCTTTTGAGAGACAATGACTGGCCCAAGCTCATATGAATAGTTGCATCCCCTTCCAGCCAGTATGGGTGTAAGTCCGAACTGTTAGACATACCCGTATTACTTGAGGATAGAGCCATAGACAGTGTCATCTAAACTACCCACTCTGTTAAGGGAGACCGAAGTTCCCTCACCGAAGAGTAGCTACTCATTTTTAAGCCTTGTAGTCAAACTCTCTATAGAAGAAAAGTTTTAATTTTCCAAATTTTTATGGAGTTTTTGAAAAAGGTTAATTTTATTTACAAAAAAGTTAATTTTTACAAAAAGTTCATCCCTCAATTTGAAAAAGATTTTCACGAGACATTTTACAAAACTCAGTTCACAGGTTAACTTAAACCAATCCCAAAAAGATTTTTTAAAAATTTCAAAAATAAGAGTTATGGCTAAAGTATATATACAGTAATATAAGGTATAACACCCTATACTTAATTTTTCTATGTCCACATAGCATAAGTGATATGAAGCCAATAGCTCTGGTTTGAATATATGATGATATAACGGAACTGAGGAGAGTCCTCGTATACTTAGGTCAAAAATGACCTAAGTATAAGAAGACAGAGTGAGGGAGGCTTGATGGGTCGGGTCCCCCTATACTTAGGCTGAAAATAGCCTAAGTAAAAGATATGAAAATAGATCTGGGGGGGGATATGGATGTTAGGGTTAGAGAGTGTTTTCATACCGAGTACATGGAGTGGGGGGGGTGAGGATTTTTACAAATGATTATGAAGAGCGGAGGGAGTGTGTATGCGCAATGTATGAAAATACAGAGATAGTGGGGGAGGGGGGTAAGTGGATGTATATGTGCATGTGTGTGTGGGCGGGGGGGGGGGGGTAGATCACTAGGTGATCTTTTTTTTACACATGTGAGCCCTCAAATGAGGACCGCTAAAAATGCACATGATACAAATAATTTTTTTTTACAACATGAAAATGCATAAGGAACTGACTAATCTTTCATGAATTCTTTATCCATTCTTTTGCGGCCTTCTCAACGGGATCTCCCAACTCCACATCTCCATGGAGATCAAGCGTCCTCGATCTTCATGGGCCCTGCCACAAAAGAAAAATGTTCGAAAAATAATAAGGAAAATAATCATCAGAAATGATGCAAAAATAATGCATGAAGAGAAGACCTGCAAATTTTGAAAATATTCAAAAAAATATATCAAAATTCGATGAATAAATAAATATGAGCCGTGTCCTCGACAACGACTCCATTTGATGAACGCCAAATTTGCTTCTTTAATAATTGATAATTGTCACAGTATAGGAGGCAAATTCGGTTCAATAAAAAAGACCACAGCTTCGAATATGTGGACATTATTTTTAGGGATTTTTACACCCATAACTCTGACTAATTTTGTAATAACATTCATAACCCTGCATAATTGTGAATTACATGAGAAACCCCGAGTAATGCTTAACTCTTACATAACATGAGCCCGTGTTATACTTCATTTGAGAACCCTGTTAAAATTGACGATTTCCATTAAATAAAGACAAAACTGCCCCTAAAGCTCATTCTTATTTAGAAAATATGCCATCCTCTTTTCATGCCCGCTCCTCTACCCCTGGTCTGTTGATCCTCCCCTGCTCGAGCCCCAACTGGCCGCCGCCAATTCCCCTTCCTCCTGCCGATCATCTACTACAACCAACACCGAGCAGGCAGCACCATCGCCGACCCTTTCCCCTCCCTCCCCCTCCCCCCCGATCCCGATGTTGAACTTCCCCTTCGTCGTTCCTCCCCATGCTCGAAGCCATCCGTTCTTTCTTGGGGCCCCTACCCCCAGGTCGAAGCCCCCCCGCGCGCTGCCGAAGCTCGAAGCCTCCTTCCCTCCGGTAGCTGCCGGTTCCTGCTTGAGAACCCCCCCCCCCCCCACGCCCAGCGAAGGGCCACCAGGACGAGAGCTCCCACCTCCCTCCCTGCACCCCCGCCTGGCCAAAGGGCCCCTTCCGCGCCCTCCCCCCCAAACGAAGCCCCCTCGCTGCCCCCTCCACTCCAAGGCCCCCGCCCAGCCGAAGGCCCCCCAGGACGAAAGCTCCCACCTCCATCCCGCGCCCATGCCCAACCAAAGGCCCCCTCCCGTGCCCTCCCCCCCATACGAAGCCCCCTCGCCGCCCCCGCCCACCGACCCGAAGCCCCCCCCCCCCCCCCCCCCCCCGTCCCGCCCAGCCGAAGGCCCCCTCCTGCGCCCTCCCCCACCCAGACGAAGCCTAGGCCTTCGCCAGCAAGCCCCCACCCACCATCCCACCAACTTGCAAAGAAGTCCCCTTGCTCCTCCCCGAGTTCATGTCCTGCTCGAAGACCACCGAACCTTCCCCCGCGCTGATACTTCCCCTATTCGAAGCCCCCCCGCCCCCCAGTCGCCCACCGCCAAAGCTCGAAGACCCCCTCCCCCGTCCCGCCTCTGACTCCTTCCACCGACCGACAGCTTCTTGCATCCTCCTGCAAGCCTGCCTCCACCTTCATTTATTTTTTCCTTTTCGTTTTTTTGTTTTGGCTAATCTTAGCCGTTAAATCATAGGTTGGTTAGATTAACTCGCTCATAGGGTTGAGTTAACAAATTAAATTAACGGAGGGTTATGAGTGTGAAATGGAGTGATTATCCAGGGTTTCTCATGTAATTCATGATTATGCAGGGTTATGAATATTACTACGAAATTACTCAGTGTTATGGGTGTAAAAATCCCTTATTTTTACTTGGCAAGTGTACCAAGGTCGAATACAGGGACAGGGGCCTCTTTAATATATTTATCAAAATTTATTTATTAGGTGAGTGATTGTCTTCTTATTTTCAGGTCTTCATGCAGATGCACACAATAAAATGCAGATTAGAGGATGCCAAAATGATGCATGTATTTTTATTTATTTTTCAATGCAATTATACAATCATGCATGCATGGATATAATGTACGAATGAATGCAAAGGAAAACATGCAAAAGATGAAGTACAAATATGACCTAGAGAAAATGATTACAAATTATGAATTAAAAATCAGCGTCAAATTGAGCATCACAATTAAGAGCAAACATCTAGTAATGGCAAAGATTTAAGATAAATGGACATTATAGATATAAAAAATTCATCATATTTCAATTAGTGTCAAATCAGAAAATTAACTAAGTCCATTAGATAAAGAATTAAATAAACAACAAAATGACAATGAAATCACGCAATTTAGATCTACGGTGCTCAAGTTATGAAAGAAACAATGCAAGGGCATAAATATATAACTATACGAGAAAATAAAGATAAATAATTACAAATAGGTCCCTTGAGGGACCTATTTGCAATATCCATAACTCACCAGGCCCTTTGTAATTTTTCCATAAGAGCGGGGGCATATATGTAATTTTGCAAACTAGTAGGGGCCTCTATGTAATTTACCCCATGCGCATATGTAGGCACACGCATGGGGACTTATTTGCAATTATTTATAAGGTCAGGGGGTATCCATGCAAATAACCCCTATCCCACACGTGAAGCACATGCGGGATGAGGTTCGGGAGGCGACCCAGCTTCGGTTGACGACGTGGCTAGCGCTGGAGCTTCGTCTCTTGGCTCAGTATGAGGCTCGGTGGACCCGAGGCAACATGATCGACATGCGCTACGTGGATCCTCCAAGGCTGTTAGATGGCCACCGAGGGGCACCATCCAACGACACGTGCTCTCCGTCTCTGCCAGAGGAACAACTGCATACTTGGAGCTCCTACGAGGCTGCCAGAGCTCCGTCGGGCTCCTCCTTGTTCATGGAAGGTGCCCGAAGCATGACAACCTCCTGGAGAGGATTGCTGACTGGAGAGGAAGCGGTAAGGATAATTGGAGGTGGCTCCCGACGAAGCACCACCGGAGCTGATGCTCGAGATCGGCGTGGATGCACGTTCTTCGACCATTGAAGCACTTGTTTTGTTAGATGATAGCCGAAGCAAGTGGTGTGCGCGTGCGAGGTGAGTGAGGTGAGTGGAGGGCCTACGATGATGGAGAAGGTGGTGGTCTAGGGAAGTCCTCCACCATGACGACGAAGGAGTTGGGTCGGAGCGTGGAGTGGTTCTGGAGGAAGGAGAAGGTGACGCGAAGGTCGTTGGTTGTTGGCGGAGCTCATGAGGTGGCCAAGTGAAGGTGATATCAAAAGGATGCATCAGAAAAATTAGGAGAAATAGAGGAAAAAGTGAGGTGGGAGAGTTCATGATCGGAGATGGGAAATTGGCGGAGGGAGAGGCTTGTGCTGAGGACCAGGTGGTCCTCGGGTCGTCGCACTACTCGCCCAACAAGGTGCTCAACAGGGCCAGGGCCACCATTACTCGGTCGGTGAGGGCCGAGGGTTAATACTTGGGTACGAGATCCATGATCGCTGATGAATCTCATATTCATCATGCTAAAATTTGTCATTTAGGCTATGTTCCCCATCATTCACTTGTAATTAATCATTAATAGAGTATTATTAGCATTCGTACATGTGTTAATAATATTTGCATTTCATCATGCATAAATTGCATCAAAAATCCCAAGTGTAAATTAGCCCAAAAAGCTGCTAATTTCTCTTATTTTTATTTAATTCATCCTAACTCCGATTGACCCCAAACAACCTTCATTGTGTAGATATTACTAACTTTATTAAATAAAAATACAAAAAATTACTAACCCCAATAAGTGTCAAATAATCCCAAAGTCTAATTTCACATCTGACGGACTAAAATGAGCATATCTCCCACATATAGTGTCCGATTTTGGTCTACTCACTTTTAAAGTACTCCATTTTCAACTACCTTCAAAACAAGAACAATTTCGTAAAATTTGGAGCTCATATGTGAAAGTTGGGTTTTGGGCCTCTTTTGCGCATTTTGACTTTGTGTTATTTTTAACCTGAGTTTTTATGTACATAATTAATCCTTTTAATTTTATTTCTTCTTCATTTGTTTTCTTTGAGGAAAGTTATATTAAGCGACACAAAAATCCAAATCCAGATTAAAACTGAAATCAAAGAAACTGACCGAGTCCAAGTGTCCGTTGTGAGTCCGTCCAAATATTGTGCGTTTCTTACTTTTATTTGATTTTCCTATTTTCTTATTTATTAAAAGTTAAAAAAAGATTAGTATGTAATTAATTTTCTTGTATTTTTTCTATAATTTTTATCCTCTCTAAAACCACCAAAAAATACAAAATCCCAAAAACCCGATTTTCTATACACATGGAGAATCACCAAAAATACCACTTCTCACAGATGACCTCTTTTGCTCCTGGGTCCTTCATGAAAGTTGTAGATCTCGATGAGACAAACAACTTTCGTGAAGGAAATTTTTCGATCAGAAGTCTCCTACTTCTTTTCTATTTTTTTCACCTTTAATTTTGAAATTTTTTTGGGGGTGCCACCTGGCCGCCCCTGGGCGTGCCACGTGGCACCCCCACATGCTGCGCTTCTCTCTCCAGACGTACGTGCTACGCACGTGCCGCCTTCTCCTCCCGCGCGCACGTGTGCAGCATGTGCCTCACTCGACCCTTCTCCTTCCTTGCGCTAACCCCCCTCCTTGTCCTCTCTTCCTCCCTCCTCGTAACGGCCGACGCCACCACCCCTCTCCGGCCGTTACGAGATCAGCCTCTCTCTCGAGTAACTGCCGTCCACCTTCCCTCCTATAAAAACCGTCGACCTCCAGCCTTTAAACCCATCCGTCCTCTCACCGCTGACAGCAGCCCAACTTTAGGCGTGATCAAAAGCCCCTCCGCCTTGTGGCTTAGCTCCGTACCTCACTCCGGCATCACTCTTGTCCGTTGAGCCCCGCCACTCCAGGTATCCATCACTCATCCCCGTCCTCCAATCCCAGCTCGTCGACCACCTCCGACCTCGCAAAGGTCGGAGATTAGCTCCTGTACCCAACACCAAGCACGGAACCCCGCCACACCCCCCCTTTTTTTGGGCTAACTTTGCAGGTTCACCGACCACCACCACCGCCTCGCGCTTCGCCGGACACCTCCATCGAGCCTCAGCCCCCGCGTTTCGAGTACCGCCTCGCGCTTCAGTGCCAAGGCTTCCGCACTTGTCGCCTCGACCGGCCACTCGTCGACATCCTCCGCCTCAGCAACGCGCCGCCCCTCGCGCCGTGTGTCGGTCGAGGTGCGGCATTGCCGCCTACGGCCGATTCGCGCCTCCGCCTCGCTTCGCCGAGGACGGTGTGCCACGACACGCCGCTCCTCCTCCGTAGGCGCGCAGGCGCCAGCAGCTCCGCCCCACCGCCCGCGTTACCAGCCGCCGTAGGATCGGGCTCCATGCCCTTGATCCTACGGTCCATATACAGCCACATGACCATCCCCGAGCCAACCTCCAAACCTCGAGGCTCGGGACCCCCTAGCCTCCCGTCGACGACACGTAGGCTCAGGCATCTGAGCCTAAGCCCCACCGCCCGAGCCTCTGGGCGCACGTGCAACGCACGTGCGCTGGTGGTAAAATTACACGGACGCCCGTACTACTTTAAGAATTTGCAAAAATACCCCTGCCTGGGTAAATTTCAGAGGGGCCCCTCCGATTTTGATATATTACAGATAACCCCTCCAGGGACCTCTTTGCAAGAAAACTTTATTTATTTACATTTTAGACCCTGAAACTTCATTTTATCATATCTTTTTCATACGAACTCCGTTTTAAGCATACAATATGTCATTTTGAAGCTATTTTCATGCTCTATCATTTAGCATAATTTGTTGGCAGATCTGAGGTTGTTTATTGAGAATTATTATTTGAGGATCTCATTTGACATGCAGGCTAAATTTTGACATATTGGTGCTTGAGAATTTAGTGATATTTTTTTAGGAATTCGGATGGGGATTTTTAATCTAATTAAGCCTTAGTTGATTATTTTCAATAGATTAAATTTCTCTGGGGATTAATTTGATCAATTCCTCTCAAATTATTGTCAACTATTCGAGGATTTGAATTAGAGGCATTTGGAGGCCGGATGTCTTGCTTCAAATTATTCTGAGCAAAAAATTGATTAACCTGAAGCATTGAGTCAGATTCATTTTGATTTGTGATTAATTTTGTGAAAATTATTGATCATATTATTGGAAGATTTAATACGTTTCAAATCACATATCTTGGATATAATCTCCTTTGTTTATTCTCCTTGCATCACATTTTCATCCTTGCATTGTATATTTCTCAACACAGAAAATTAATCAAGCATTAGTTAGTTATTTAATTTGATTTAAAACCACGCAACTAAGAATCATCGTTCCCTATGTTCGACCTTGGTAGACTTGCCAAGTAAAACTTATTCCACAACATTCAAAGATTGTGGTGTTTTGATCGACCGATTTTTGCCTCCTATACTACAATTATCGATTATTAAAGAGGCAGATTTCACGTTCATCAAATGACGTCGTTGCCGGGGAACGATGAATTTTTAGGGTTTTAAATCATTTTTTATAATTAATTTTTGTGAAGTTAGTTTTTGTGTCATTTTTTCCTTTTCTTTTGCATTTTTTATCCTTTTGCATTTTTTTCTTCTAATACTAACCGCACTTTCTCTCTTCGCAGAGTACTCGGAGCATATTTTGGATTTAAATCAAGGACATGCAAAGAAGACTGAATTTCAATTTTTATGAGAGAGAGCTTAGACTAGGTTTAATTTTATGCATTATTCTCAGGGTCCCTCTCTTTGAACCCTTGTAATAATTCAGACTAAACATTTCTGTGGTGTGTCAAGTCTGTTTCAACCCCTTTTGTGTGGTTGGGACCCGACTTGAGTGTCGTAGGACTTAGGAACATATACGCTTGCTAGTCTACTATTGATTGTGCTCATAATTCTTAGGCCACACATTCACTAACTATACATACTACAGATCGTTCAACATTAGTCAACTTTTTAAATCAATTCTTCCTGCTAATAGAACTATCTGCTTAGGGCATTTTTCATCTGTGCATATCATTTAGTGTAAATTTTAATTCCTTGTACTGCATCCCGCATGAAGAACGCGAGGATTCACTATAAGTCTTTCTCTTAAGCATGCACCATTGATTTATGTTGCATTCACTTTTCCGATTCTCCTATCTCAAGTTTTACAACCTAGGATTTAAAGGAATTGGGACTGCTCGTTAGGCGTGAATTTCTGTGCTCACATAAACTTCAGTGATAACCTTAATTTAAAATTGGGACTGCTAATCAAGGTGACTGTAAATAAAATTGACTTAAAATTAACCTGTGTTTGGTGGAGAGGAACCCACTCATTGTTTGTAAGGACAAGATCGCACACCTTAGGACATAGTCAAAAATCGAAATGCTTCATTCGGACTACTGATTTTAGAAACAATTAGCTACTTTTCAATGAGGGTCTCAGGTAGCCGTTTACGGTCCGACTTCCCTTAGCAGAGTAGGTGGTTTAGAGGAGACTGCGGAAGGCTCCGTCCTCAAGTAACACGGGTAGCCGTTTAAACGGTCTGTACTTACACCTATACTGGCTGAAAGTAGGTGCAACTAGTTGTATGAACTCGGGACAGTCTTTGTGAAATATTTTGGTACCTAACAGTTCCGCTTAATTTTCAAGATTATTTTATCATTAAATTAAAATTGAAAAGTTAAGCGGTCAAACCCTAACGTGCCTTCACCAGTGTTGAGTGGGTGAATCTACGTGTTTGTTTTGTGTTTGATTTGTGTGCGTCAAAGACCTTGCAATCGCAAGCATCGTGGTTCGCTAATCATTCCATCCCTCTTGAGAAGATGTCGACACAATGATCTTCTTTTCCGATCTCCACGACCTTGTCCCGATATTCTTCTTCTCACACTCCTCAAGAGAACCTGAGCTTTAAATCAAGTTCTCTTCAGCCATCATTCTCGTCCCGCCCATACATCCCACCCTATGACCACACTTCTTCTTGGAATAGCCCTCTCTCACATCTGACAATCTTATGGACATAAGAGAGAGACCAGAATTGAGGATGAACAATAGAGTAACAGATATTGACAGTATAACACGATTTCCGGTTACTTTGATCTCACAAGCTCTTGAACCATCCCCTACTCAGGATGACTATCCTCTTGAGTACAATCACTTTTCCTTCGACAATCCACGAGAAAAATCAAAGTCAAGGAAATATAACTCATAATCAGACCATTATGTTTATGAACAATTAATACTCTACTCGAGGTTACATGCTAGAATCACGACACATGGAGAATGATTATTCCATCACTAGTCGTGAGATGTTTGAGGATGAGATTGCTCGGATTAATCATAGAGCATATACGTTAACTGAGAGAATATACAATCTCATCTAGTCTATGCAGAATTCAGAAGAAGTGAGGCCACCACCATACGAACCACTAGATTATCATATGACTCACAATTAGACACGATCACTGACCTCTGACCCCTCGACTGACCATATTACAGAAAATACCAAAAAAAATTGAAAATTTTGAAAATTCAAAAATAAATTGGACAATTCTGAAATGGAAGCATTTTGCAAGAGTCTGATTTTAGAGCTTCCATTGATCAAAGCCATGTAATATGTGCCCGATCTTAAGAGATTTGTGAAGAGTCGACTGAACCCCAAAAAGACGGGCAAGAAACGATCCCGGACTGAATATCATGTCATATCTATGACTAGTTCTTTGGTGATGAATCATAAAATCAAAAGCCGCAAAGTCAAGCGGTTGACTCGGATCACATGTGAAATTGAGGATTCTACATTCACTCATGTTCGGTTAGACGATGACTCCACATTAAACATCCTCCCCAAGTCCGTCTTTGACAAACTCAAACTCGGACAACTCAAAAAGACTAGGGTGATCGTTCAATTACCCGATCGATCTACCAAAAGACAGCGGGGGATCATTTCTGTCGTCGTAAATTTCTGAGGTAAGAACATAAAGTGGACTTTATTATCCATGATATTGAGTACCCCGAAAGGATGTCTGAGTCTCCTATCATTTTAGGAAAGCCGTTCTTAGCCTCCGCTAAGGCGATCGTCGATTGCGAGACTCAGGAAATCAAGTTCTCGAACTCGGACCACACTGAACAAACCCCTAATGGCACGTCCTGCTCTGAGGAAAACCAATTTGAAACCGACAGTTATGATCAGGAGATTATTTCACATTATCAGACATCTCCGCATGACACACTGATACAAACCCTAGGAGAGTCGCCTAAAAGACTGACTGTTGGACAAACTTCGAATTCTCACCACCCTATCACTGCTCCTAGAAAAAATCAAGATTTTGGAGCTTATGAGGAATTGGACCATGGTATTGAGGATCACCATGATTATTTGAGCGGTCCAATCTTTGAGTCGGCAGTAATTCATGAGATACTTGAACCATATAAGGAACCGACTCCGGAAACATCCAATATCACTAAAATTCACGATCATCCGGAAGTGACATCAACACCCCCAGCAATAAACCACAAAATCACAAGGACCACTCTCCCTCGACCGAAGTAGCGCATGACCCTTCAAGAATTGGTCGACTTTTACGGGGATTCATCTGATGAGGAACTCACGAATGCCACATCAGTTACTCAAGACAGGGAGATGAAGACTGTCAAACTTCCTCCCAATACTTCCCAAGGAAACAAACCGACCAAGAAAGCCACCTTTGACCTTAGACACCAGGTGATTTCTGAAGAGTCCTCGTCCGGTCCTGATGTGGTTCATCAGATAAGTGCAATAGGCACAACTCTGATCCAAGGGCACTTACCTCTGATCGACAAAAGTTGGAGATCCTCTGCAGACGACTACTATTCTCCTGAGGACTACTCCGACGATGGCTGGTCTTCTTCATAAGCCCCCTCTTCATCGCCCTCCACATCTCCATACTATCTCCCTTTACACTCCCGCAAGAAGGTCCGTCGCAAACCTCCTTGATCTTGTACATCCACATATCTAACCGGTTCCCCATCTGTAATTATGCGATTATACTTAGGCTGACCTGAGCCTAAGTATAGGGGGACTGGTACCGTTGTGTATACATCACTTCTCCTCTTTCTGTTTTTGTCCCATCTATACTTAGTACGAGCTATGTCTACATTTCACTTTGTGCCATGAGGACATAGCACAAGCTAAGTATACGGGGGTGTTTGTATATATTTTATCTACTTTATCCATAGCTCGTACTTTAATCATTTTTATCTAACATCGGAGATGGGTACAAGTAGTGTGTATAATACCTATTTTTTTCAAAAAAAACAAAAACAAAAAAAACACCCAAAAAAACTTTTTGCATTAAAAGAAAAAAATCATCACTCATGGTCTTGCATTTCATCAAGCATTTCATGCATTCCTTGGTTGATATATTCCTGACACATTCACCATCACTCAAGGCTTAAGGATTTTTTAGGACACTTGATTTCTGAGATCTTGAGATTCTGAATCAGCCAGCCTTAGTCATTAGGGTTTTGAACTTAATAATCCACATTTCCCTAGTTTGAAAGATTTGAGCGCTATATTGCACTCTTCATCTCTACCTTCAAAAAGAATATGATCAGCACAATCACTTTCACAACTGCATGATTGATGAGATAAGTTGACATATCACTTGAGGAACTAGGACTAGAGATTTGAGTTTAGACCCAATCTGATGATATTCGAGGATGGGATAAAGTTAATGAAGACTGCAGAAAACCTGAGTGTCAGCAAAACCCTAGCCAGTATGTGAACAATATTCATATGCTATCTCTTTGATAAATGACCTAAGTGCCAGGGTGTGATGAAACCTAATGAAAATTATTGATCAGTGTGCACCAACTTTTGGTAAAAGTAGTGGAGCTAGCCAACAAAAGAAAAGAAAAAGAAATGTCAAAGAAAAGCTCTATCATCCAAAGTCAAATTCCAAATGAGCTTCCACCAATGACGAGCGCTCCCAAACATTTTCAAAGTGTCCACTTGGACCAAGCACTAATTAGGACCAAGGAGTCAGGCTGACACCATAAAAGGACTCTGCATCGTAAGCTATACAAGTCTGGGTGTCGAAGGTATTTTAGATACTCAAAAAAGACACAACCCGGTGTACTCCTAGAAAAACAAGTGCAGACGACTCCAAATTCTCTTGACCGACACATTGATCAACAAAATAAAAATATACTTGTGTTTAGTAAATAGGCACTCGAGAGGCACCTTGTTCCAATGTAAGGGAGAGAAAATCAGACACAATCCTATGCCCTCCATCATCTGGCCGTCTATCTACACTTTCAAGTCTGACAAACTAATGAGACGGTTGACTGAAGCAAGAGTAGACTTATTCCCTAGTTTTGAGGATTAGCTTTAGAGGAGAGTCTCTGGGATTAGAACTTTGGATGATGTCTCGACTTGACTCTCATGAATGCAGTACACTAAAAATCATATCCTTATATTATATGTACAAACAGAGAGTTTGAAAATTAGAAAAGTTGGATTCCTTCTGATTAAAGCATGGTTGAGCCCAGAATTTTAGGATTACTCAAATTAAGGGTCCTCTATGAATTGAGCCTTGAAAATTCACATGCACAGTCAGGGATGTATTCAACTAAGTCATTCATTCATGCTCGGGGACGAGCATGGTCTAAGTATAGGGGTATGATGAATCTCGTATTCATCATGCTAAAATTTATCATTTAGGCTCTGTTCCCCATCATTCACTTGCAATTAATCATTAATAGAGTATTATTAGCATTCATACATGTGTTAATAATATTTGCATTTCATCATGCATAAATTGCATTAAAAATCCCAAGTGTAAATTAGACCAAAAAGCTGCTAATTTCTCTTATTTTTAGTTAATTCATGCTAACTCTGATTGACCCCAATCTACCTTCATTGTGTAGATATTACTAATTTTATTAAAAAAAATATAAAAAATTACTAACCCTAATAAGTGTCAAATAATCCCAAAGTCTAATTTCACATCTGACAGACTAAAATGAGCATATCTCCCACATACAGTGTCCGATTTTGGTCTACTCACTTTTAAAGTACTCCATTTTCAAATACCTTCAAAACAAGATCAATTTCGTAAAATTCGGAGCTCATATATGAAAGTTGGATTTTAGGCCTCTTTTGTGCATTTTGACTTTGTGTTATTTTTAACCTGAATTTTTATGTACATAATTAATCCTTTTAATTTTATTTCTTCTTAATTTGTGTTCTTTGAGGAAAGTTTTATTAAGCGACATAAAAATCCAAATCCAGATTAAAACTGAAATCAAAGAAACTGACCGAGTCCAAGTGTCCGTTGTGAGTCCGTCCAAATATTGTGCATTTCTTACTTTTATTTTATTTTCCTATTTTCTTATTTATTAAAAATCCAAAAAAATTAGATTAGTGTGTAATTAATTTTCTTATATTTTTTTGTATTTTTTATAATTTTTATCCTCTCTAAAACCACCAAAAAAATACAAAATCCCAAAAACCCGATTTTCTATACACATGGAGAATCACCAAAAATACCACTTCTCAGAGATGTCCTCTTTTGCTCCCAGATCCATTATGAAAGTTGTAGATCTCGACGAGACAAACAACTTTTGTGAAGGAAAATTTTCGATCCGAGGTCTCATTTTACTTCTTTTCCATTTTTATTCACCCTTAATTTTGAAATTTTTGGGGGTGCCAAGTGGCCGCCCCTGGGCGTGCCACGTGGCACCCCCACCTGCTGCGCTTCTCTCTCCAGGTGCACGTGCCAACTTCTCCTCCAGCCCGCACATGTGCGGCATGTGCCGCACTCGACCCTTCTCCTTCCTTGCGCTAACCCCCCTCCCCGTCCTCTCTTCCTCCCTCCTCGTAACGGCCGATGCCACCACCCCTCTCCAGCCGTTACGAGATCAGCCTCTCCCTCGAGTAACTGTCGTCGACCTTCCCTCCTATAAAAACCATCGACCTCCAGCCTTTAAACCCATCCGCCCTCTCGTTGGTGACAACGGCCCAACTTTAGGTGTGATCCAAGGCCCCTCTTCCTTGTGGCTTAGCTCCGCACCTCGCTCCGGCATCACTCTTGGTCGTTGAGCCCCGCCACTCCAGGTATCCATCACTCATCCCCGTCCTCCAATCCCAGCTCGTCGACCACCTCCGACCTCGCAAAGGTCGGAGATTAGCTCCTATACCCAACACCAAGCACGGAACCCCGCCACCCCCCTTTTTTGGGCTAACTTGCAGGTTCACCGCCCACCACCGCCGCCTCGCGCTTCGCTGGACACCTCCGCCGAGCCTCAGCCCCCGCGTTTCGAGTACCGCCTCGCGCTTCGTCGCCAAGGCTTCCGCACCTGTCGCCTCGGCCGACCACTCGTCGACCTCCTCCGCCTCAGCAATACGCCGCCCCTCGCACCATGTGCCGGTCGAGGTGCGGCATCGTCGCCTACGGCCGATCCGCGCCTCCGCCTCGCTTCATCGATGACAGTGCGCCACGACACGCCGCTCCTCCTCTGTAGGCGCGCATGCGCCAGCAGCTCCGCCCCACCGCCCGCGTTACCAGCCGCCATAGGATCGGGCTCCCTGCCCTTGATCCTACGGTCCATATACAACCACGTGACCATCCTCGAGCCAACCTCCAAACCTCGAGGCTCGAGACCCCCGAGCCTCCAGTCGACGACACGTAGGCTCGGGCATCCGAGCCTAAGCCCTGCCGCCCGAGCCTCCTGGTCTGCCCCGAGCCTCTGGGCGCACGTGCAACGCACGTGCGCTGGT
Organism: Ottelia alismoides; assembly: GCA_037367405.1. NCBI lineage: Eukaryota > Viridiplantae > Streptophyta > Magnoliopsida > Alismatales > Hydrocharitaceae > Ottelia > Ottelia alismoides. Next base: position 503,937 of record JAZKJV010007574.1, on the reverse strand, counting down.
GGTAAAATTGCACGGACGCCCCTGCTACTTTAAGAATTTGCAAAAATACACCTGTTTGGGTAAATTTCAGAGGGGCCCCTTCGATTTTTCTATATTACAGATAAGCCCCTCCAGGGACCTCTTTACAAGAAAAATTTATTTTATTTACATTTTAGTCCCTGAAACTTCATTTTATCATATCTTTTTCATACGAACTCCATTTTAAGCATACAATATGTCATTTTGAAGCTATTTTCATGCTCTATCATTTAGCATAATTTCTTGACAGATCTGAGGTTGTTTATTGAGAATTATTATTCGAGGATCTCATTTGACATGCAGGCTAAATTTTGACATATTGGTGCTTGAGAATTTAGTGATATTTTTTGCAAGAATTCGGATGGGGATTTTTAATCTGATTAAGCCTTAGTTGATTATTTTCAATAGATTAAATTTCTCTAGGGATTAATTTTGATCAACTCCTCTCAGATTATTGTCAACTCTTCGAGGATTTGAATTAGAGGCATTTGGAGGCCGGATGTCTTGCTTCAAATTATTCTGAGTAAAAAATTGATTAACCTGAAGCATTGAGTCAGATTATTTTGATTTGTGATTAATTTTGTGAAATTATTGATCATATTATTGGAAGATTTAATACGTTTCAAATCACAGATCCTGGACATAATCTCCTTTGATTATTCTCCTTGCATCACATTTTCATCCTTGCATTGTATATTTTCTCAACACAGAAAATTAATCAAGCATTAGTTAGTTATTTAATTTGATTTAAAACCACGCAACTAGGAATCACCGTTCCTTGTGTTCAACCTTGGTAGACTTGACAAGTAAAAATTATTCCACAACATTCACAGATTGTGGTGTTTTGATCGACTGATTTTTGCCTCCTATACTACAATTATCGATTATTAAAGAGGCAGATTTTGCGTTCATCAATCGCCGATCAAAAGCCTCCTCCGTTGTCACCGAAGGAGGGAGAAGCTAGGGTTTTCCCATAGATTGATGGACGGAGTGAACAGTGGCAGAGAGATCATTTTTATAGGAGGAGGTGGTGGTCGGTTACAGAGGTCATGGTGAGTTTTTGAATGGCTGCTTGAAGGCACGTGAAGCTCGGAAGTGATGGAAGGGAGGTGCGCGAGGATGAGGGAGGTAACGTCTACTTGAAGATGGCATTAAGGAGTGGGAAGATGGCCAAAGGTGTGGGCTATAATTGGAAGGGGGCAGAGGTGTCGCCAGGCGTAACACCTAGAGCGGGAGACAACGGGAGGTAGGGGACGAGCTCTTAGCTGTTGTATCTTGCGATCCAACGGTCTAAGATTGGGGCGTGAGTGGAGGGATTGGATCTGATCCATCAGATTAGATCGAGTGGTGAGGGGAGAGGAGGAAGCACGCGGTTCTGATGGAATTTGGATCCCATCCAATGGCGGGGGTGGGCGAATGATGTGGAGCAAGGGTGGTCGTAGTATAGAATGAAGATCCTGCGGCTATGGATGAGGCGTGAAGGTGTCACTGGGATCTCATCCAAAGATCGGATGGCTGAAGATGGAGTGGCGATCAATGGTGGAGATGGAGTTGATATAAGGGTGTTTAGAGGAGGCGGGTGGCGCAATAGGGGGTGGCCGCGTGGCATCTCCAGAGAGCGCCACATGGCTACTCCAGAAAAATCAACAAATACAAAAATCAAAGAAAAATAAAAAAGAATTAGTTAGAGGCAAAATTAGGAAAAAAGTCAAAACATGAAAGTTGTAGATCTCGATGAGATCTACAAGTTTCAGGTTGGATAAAAAGTCAAAAGAGGTCATTTGTACAAAAGAGTATTTCTGTGGGTGTTTTTAAGGGGATAAAAACACAACCTTTTTGGTTTTGAGATGTTTTTGTAGTTTTTATCTCTTTTAAAGGTTAGGGAAATTATAGATAATTAATTAATCCTAATTTTTATGGGTTTTAAATGAGAATTAAAAACATAGAAAATAATAGTACTTAAATACAATAAATATGGGGTTAATTAAATACAGTTTTTGTACTATATAATACAAGATAAAATGAATGAATTATCAATGATTTTTATTGGATTATTTAAGCAAGGATTTTAATATATCGATTTTAACAAGATGAATACGTGATTCATCAAGGACCAGCTTCCGACTTATTTTCATCAGAAATACCCAAGATAATCTAGAATAATCATCTACAACGACTATATAAAATCGATGTCCCTGATGATGAGGAACGTGACTAGGACTCTAGATATAAAAGTGAACCAACTCAAACAATTGCTTACTGTGACGACTCTGATGACTTGGAAAGGAGGAACGATGGTGCTTCCCAAGCTGACATGCCTCACACTCCAGACTAGTACGAGTAGAGAATTATGGGAGGACATGACACAACTTCTGTAGAGGAAGGTGTCCAAACTGAAGATGCCGCAGAAACATAGAGATAGGTCCAGAAGGGATAATAGCAACGCCTGCACAAGGAGGTTGGACAAGTATGTAAAGTCCTCTCTGCTCACGACCACATCCAATCACTCTGCCCGTGAGTATGTCCTGAAACACAAGAGAAAAAGGATCAAATATGGCACGCCAATGCAAATCTTTTATAATCAGGCTAATAGATAAAAGATCCATTTGAAATGCTAGAGCATGTAAGACATTTTGCAGATGCATCGATGGAGCTAGAACAATCTCCCCCGTTCAACAATGGGTTGATGAACCCCATTGGCAATAACCACTGATCTACCCATAGGGATAGATCTGTAAGAAGTAAACTATGCTCAATCGCCACAAATATGATGATTTGCGTTAGAGTCCATGATCCAGTCAGACAAATCTGAACTGTTGCTACTAGTAAGGGCGTAAACAATACATGACGAGCTCAAAGAGGCTCTAGCAATATGTGCGACATCTGAAGAACCTGCAGACGAAGTAGTTGGAGTAGTCAACATCTCTCGTAGCCTGGAAATAATATCATCAAAGCGTGTATCATGAGCTGGTGCAGGTGTAGACAGAGGCTCAGTCTGCTCAGCAACTCGGGCGGAGGCTGGATACCCATGCTTATGATAGCATGTCTCCTCAGAATTATCTGGACGATGTCTATGTGAACGTGGACCTCATTGACGATCTGCTCCTCAACCACGTGGTCCTCGATCACGGAACTGTGAAGTATTCCCTCTGCCATAAGAAACTGCCATAGTAGAAGGAGTCTGAGCCACAGTAGTAGATGATGTAGTATTTCTGCTCAGTCTCTTGTAAACCTCCTCCATTGGAGGTATCATCTCTCCTGTAAGAAGTTGAGTACGTGATCCATCGTACTCAGAGTTTAGAGATGACAAAAATACCCCCATCATAGTTGCATTACGATACGCCTGTTTTTGTTCAGTGCTCGTAGTAATAGGAATGAAGTTATGCATGTGCTCAAACATTCCTCTAAGATACGAGAAGTGAACATGAAGAGGTCGACCATTCTGCTCGATCGAAAAAATATCAAAATGCAACTGTAAAATTTTGCTCTCATTTTTCGCCACTCCATACGTGGCTGCTAGGATATCCCACATGGACTTTGCTGTGGGCTGATTGAAAATATCATTAGCAATCTCTGTGGTGAGCATCCCGGAGAGCCAAATACGAGCATAGACATCATCTTGCTTCCAAGAAGCATTAACCCCAGTCTTGTCCTCTAGCTCTGGATCCGTTAGAATGTGCTTGTTGTTATGGCACTGCATTAGAGTGCAAAACTGCATGGACCACAACTCGTAGTTGGTCCCATCAATCTTCACATTGGGAGTCGGGCCTTTGAAGGCACCAGACGAAAAGACATCACCCTTGTTCTCTAACATGGCAGCTAGAATGCTGAAATCTGGAACAAAACTGAGGACTAGATCGTTATAACTGAGTCTTCACAATCACATATAGAGGATTGGTTGTATTATTAGACTCATAAAACCATCTTCATCTCCTGCTTTTGTAGGCTAGCCTGTACGAGCGCAAAGGGTAGCAACACGCACTGGATGTGCGCATGATGCACTGGATGTGCAGTGGATGTGCGCAGGATGCACTCAGGGTGTGCGCTGATATGTGCTGGTGCATGCAGATGTGCACACAGGATGCATGTTGATGCTATGCTCACATGAGGAACACAGGAGGGTGTTGCGCTGCACCAAGGGATTGCACAGGAGAACAGGAAGAACATAGGGGCGGTAGGGGCGTGCGGGGGTGCACAGGAGGGCGGTGGTGGTGCATGGGGGGCGGTGGGTGCGGGGTGGGGGGGCGCGGGTGGCAGGCAACGGGCTGTGATGTGCGCAGGGGGTGGGTGACAGACGGTGCAGTGCGTAGGGGGTGCGGTGGCGCATAGGGGGCGCTGCGCAGGGGGGGCACATAGGGTAGGGTTAGGTTTAGGGTGAGATACATGAACCCTGAACTAGGACCATTGCTCCGATACCATGTTGTGAAAAATCAATGACTTGATATTCATAGGACGCATGGGCTCTCTTTTACAGGAGAAAAACCCTTGGGTAAATAACACAATAGATACAAGAAATAAATGAAACTACATAAGTAACACTAAAGATAAGAATAATCTCAACATATTTAGTAGTGGCTTTTTAAATTTCAAGAAAGGCCCACCTCATTGGAAGGACCCCATATATAGGAGAAAGTTTGTATATATGGAAAGCTGCATCAATTTAGGTATTTTTCATATATATTTTACAATTTCCAATTCCATAAATTTTATAATAAATGCTAACATAATATGTATCAAGAAAGATTTATTAAAATATTTATATATAAGAGAAAAAAATGTTAGTTACAATATGGATGCTATATTTTACAAGATAGTATATTAATCAATATTTTACAACATGCAGTTTATAACTTACAAAATTGTTACACAATTTACAAATTTGATAGCGGCTTTTTTAATTGCAGGAGATGCTCATCTCATTGGAAGGACCTCTTATATAGGAGAAACTTCCGATAAGGTGGACCTTTCCTAGATGCATGGAAAGTCACAGAAACTTAGGTATTTTTCGTATTTATTTTACAATTTCTACTCCATAAATTTTATAATAAATGCTAACATAATATGTATATCAAGCAAGATTTATCAAAATTATATATAGGAGAAAAAATATTATTTACAATATGGATGTTATATTTTACAAAACATTATATTCATCATTATTTACAATGTGCAGTTTATATTTTACAAAATTGTTATACAATTCAGAAATTTGATAGTGGCCTTTTAAATTCAGGAAAGACACACCTCATTGAAAGGGGCCCTATATATAGGGTAAAATGGGGCTGCAACCTTGGAGGAGCTAACTTGGCTTCCTCTGCCTCATTTTTCCCATTTTTTTATTTATTTTGAAAATACTTCCGTAGATTTTTATTATTATATCTCCATATTATGTCATTCAAATTTTGTGCAAAATAAAGACTCCTACGACCTCCATCCAAATAGAGTCGATTTCAACGATTCTACGAATGTTAAAAACGATTGTCTAGATGGAGGTCGTAGGAGTCTCTGTTTCTCACGAAACTCAAATAACATAACATAGGGATATAGTGATGAATTTCCATAGATTTATTTAAAAAACCATAAAGAAAATAGGATCGGGGAGCCAAGTTAGCTCGCCTCTCTCTCTCTATATATATATAGAGAGAGAGGGGGGGGATTCTACTCCGTGGAGTAGGTAACTTATCTACTCCACTTCCTTTTTTTCAAAATTTTTTTATTTAGAAAAGAAATGCTTCCATAGATTTTCATAACTATATCCCTCTAATATGTCATTCTAATTTCGTCAGAAATAGAGACTTCTACGACCTCCATCCAGAACATGAAAAATACAACAAATCTGTGACCATTAAAAAATGACTGTCAGGATGGAGGCCGTAGAAGTCTCTATTTCTGACGAAATGTGATTGACATATTAGAGGGATATAGTTATGAAAATCCATGGCAGCATTTTTCAAAAAAAAAATTGAAAAAGTTACCTACTCCATATAGTAGGATCCCTTTTCTCATATATATATATATATATATATATAGAGAGAGAGAGAGAGAGAGGGGGGGAGACTTATCTGGAGGATCCTATGTCCATTAACGTTTCGGTGAGCACACATTCTGGGCCATACACATGTATTAGCAATAACTATATTTCTAAATATAGGCTACCACGTATTAAACAAATACTCTATTTCCTATCATACAATGTCCTTAGAAATTGGAAGACGGTTTTGGAAAGAAATGATTCAAATAAATGATTCAATGCGGATGATTAAGATCCAAACGCTATGATAATAATAAATATAATCCGGTCAAGTAAATGCTTGTTGTGAGATCAATAATATCAAGACAATGATCAGTAATTTACATCCAAATAGTTACCTGGTACAGAATTTAGTAATATATATAGAATGGTCAAGTAAATGTGTGTTGTGAGATCAGTAACAACATAAAAAATGATTAGTAATACCAATATGTATGTAATGCGCATTGCATTAACAAATAGTTACTTTCTTACTTGAGCAATGTACATGACTTACTAACCATTACTTTGTTATTACTGATCTCATAGTAGCTATTACTTGAGAATCATACACATATTACTGAACATGTGATGTATAGGGAATTTATCTAATGGCATTGTGCCCATTAGCGTTTCGTGAGCACCATTTGTAGGCCACACACGCGTATTACCAATTAAGTGGTTAGCTATTTCGAAGGATGTCATTTTTGGAAGGAGATTAATATGCAAAGCGATTTAACAATAATTGGTATTCCAATTATATCACCTCCTAAAAAAAGGAAGAACGTTTTGGAAAGAAAACGTTCGAGTCGACGAATTCTTGCAGAAAATCGAGATCCAGATACTCAGGTCAGTAATATATATACAATAGTCAAGTAAATGGTTGTTGCGAGATCAATAATATCCAAACAACGGTCAGTAATTTACATTCGTTTTATTTTATGGTGCAGAATTCAATAATATATACACACTGGTCAAGTAAGTGTTTGTTGTGAAGTCAGTAAAACCATAACAATTGGTCAGTAATTTCTATATGTATTATTACTTTGAACATAATTCAGTAATTTAGAGACGATACTCAAGTAATATATATACAGTTCTCAAGTAAATTGTTGTTGTTTGTTCAGAAAACTATATATCTATGTATTATATCACATGTTCAGTAATATATGCATGAATCTCAAGTAATAGCTATTATGAGATCAGTAATAACAAAGTAATGGTCAGTAAGTCGTGGACATTGCTCAAGTAAGAAAGTAATGCAATGCGCATTACATACACAATGGTATTACTAATCATTTCTTGTGTTATTACTGATCTCACAACACACATTTACTTGACCATTGTATACATGTTACGATATTCTGTACAAGGTAACTATTTGGATGTAAATTACTAATCATTGTCTTGATATTACCGATCTCACAATAAGCATTTACTTGACCGGATTATATTTATTACTATCATAGCGTTTGGATCTCAATCATCCACATAGAATCATTTATTTGAATCGTTTCTTTCCAAAACCATCTTCCCATTTTTAAGGATGCTGTATAATAGGAAATATAGTATTTGCTAAATACGTGGTAGCCTATAATTAGAATTATAGTTATTGCTAATACACGTGTATGGTCCAGAATGGGTGCTCACCGAAACATTAATGGGCACTGGGCCCTCTAGATAAGTCGTGTATATATATATATATATATATATATGATGAGTGATCATATGAGAGCAAAAAGTTGTGAGAGCATGAGACGAGTGATTATGGACCAATAGATTCAGCCAGGAGAGAGAATCTAATGGTCCATAATCACTCCTCTCATGCTCTCACGACTTTTTGCTCTCAGGATCACTCTTAGTGTGTGTGTGTATGTATGTATGTATGTATGTATGTATGCATGGGATGGGGGAGCCTGTACCCATGTGTGATGAATCTCGTATTCATCATGCTAAAAACTGCTAATTAAACCCCTGTCTTAACTAATCCAATAAAAACCACCTTTAATTCTTTATTTTTATCATGTAAATTATTGTGTATAATTTACCATTAAATTATTGTATTTAATTCTACTTATTTTTCTTGTATTTATTTTATTATCAAAAACTCCTAAAAATTAGGTAGATAAGTTGTCTATAATCCACTGACCATTAAAAAGACTAAAATATACAAAAACGTCTCAAAACCACAAAATCGGTATTTTTATCCCCCTAAAAATACCCCCAAAAATACGTTTTGTACAAATGACCTCTTTTGGCTTTTTCTCCAACATGAAAGTTGTAGATCTCGTCGAGACGAGCAACTTTCATGTTTTTGACTTTTTTCTTAATTTTGCCTCTAACTATTTCTTTTGTATTTATCTTTGTAATTATTCTTTGAATTTTCTGATTGGGCCACGTGGCGCTCACTGGGCCGCCCACGTGGCCCGCTCCTCCTTCCGCCACCTGGCGCTCTCCCTGACCGTCTGATCCACTCCAACCCACCTCCATCTCATCCGTCAAACACCGCCCCATTTCCCAGCCGTCAGATTAATCTTCCTTATCTGATCTTAACTACTCACTAGCGCCTGAACCACGGCTGACCGATCACTCTCATCCTACGCATCTCAAGCCTCCACGTCACCCCATTCTTTTCCACCATACAATCAAGACAACCATCTCATCTTCACTGCACACCTCCGCTTCGCTCTCAGCCCTTGATCTGACTCCCAGATCAAATCCCAATCGTCCACTGATGCCCAAATTCCAGTCATCCGATCTTCTTTCCATCTAACGCCCCTCCATCTGCCACATCACCTATTCACCTTCAATCGTTCGATTTCCCCCATCTTCCAATCGCAACCACTCCTTCGCGCCTCAACGCCAGCCGACCGATCAAGATCTCGGATCTGATCTCCACCCTTCGCATGCGCTCCCATCCCAACCGTTGGATCGTATGATCCAACGGCTCGCCCACCTTCTTCCTCCTCCATAACCTCCTCTTCCAGTCATTTCACCTCACGCGGACACCACCCCCTTCCATTTTTGGCCGCCACCTCTGGTCGTCTTCCCGCACCATAACGCCTCCTCCATGAAGCCATACTCTCCTCCTTCTTCACGCAACCATCACTTAACGCCACCATCACTCCCATGCCTTTAATCCTTCGTCCAAAACGTCCCTCCACCATGTAACCTCCGGCTACCTTCCCCTATAAAACCCTCTCCTTCGCCATATTCAAAGCTCGTCCACCATTCTTGGGCCTACTCCTAGCTTCCTATGCCCCTCCGGTGACAACGGAGGGGCGGAACGTCGAGGTGACGATGGGGTTTGTCCGGTGTCGACCTACGACCACCATGGTCGTGCTGCGGGTGCCTCCACGCACCTCTGAGCACCGAGGATGATCGTCCCCGTCGTGCGACGACCCCCCAATGTCCGATGAGGACCTCAAGCCTAGATCACCGCCTCCACCAATTCCTCGCTCCGGTGAGGGGATTTTTCTCCTATTTCTTTGATTTTTCCCGACTCCACAACTCACAGTCACCCTCATTAACCACCTTATGACCTCTGCCCAACCACCAGCATCATCACCAACCCCCTCCGACAGCACCTTCCCTTCTCCATGACCCTGTCACTCTCCGCCATCACCTCCTCTGCTTCGCCGGAGAAGGAGCTCTTGGTCCCCCGCTCCGACCACCTCCCAGGACCCCATTCCATTAACCTCACAAATACCACACACTTCGGCTTTAATTAACCATTACAGGATCTTTAATAGCCGGAGTTGGCGCCGGAGCTCGTTCGAGCTGGTCTCCTCCGGCGAGGCTCCAGGGAACTCAAGATCTGATCATCATCAGAGCTTCGCCGCATCTCCAAGATATCCGCCAGCGCTTCCAAGAGCTCACCGGACCTCCGCCTTGCACGGAGTGACTCGGTGGAGCAACCAGCAGGTTGCCGGAGCCCAGCCTCCTCCGGTGGCTCGCGGCGGAGACGACTGTACAGATACCGTCCGATCGTTTCAATCGGACGGCCATGAAGACGCCACGTGGACATCCCAGCCTCAGTCCGAACCAGATGGCTCGGGTTCACTGAACCTCGAGCCGAGCCACCAGTTGCAGCCACGTGACCCGAACCTTAGGGATCTCCCGAGCCTAGGCGCCTCACGTGCACCGCACGTGAGGGCCTGGAAAAATTGCAGGAAAGACCCGGTTATTTTTGAGATTTACAGAAAGGTCCCCAGGCACGTGCCTCACGTGCGTGCTTGGGTATTTTACAGGGAGGCCTCCCGAAGTTTTAAAATTACAAAAATGCCCCTGCACGCATTGGACAAATTACATTCGGGCCCAGACGGTTTTTGGTATTTGCATTTAGGTCCCTCTAGGGACCAAAAGGCAATATTTATCCTTTTATTTCCTTGCATTTTTTTATAATTATGCCCCTGCATTATTTTTAGCATAACTTGAGCATTGTAGGTCCAAATTGCATGATTTTAGTGTCATTTTGATCCTTGGTTTGTCCTCTACATCTTAGCATGTTTAATTTTCTCATTCACAACTATTTTTAATGAAGTGAATTTTTATGTGAAAAATGAGACCCTGCTCTTCCGGTTATTGCTTGGATTTGATGACCGCTTTTCATGTGTTCAAAATGACTCTGATTTCATTTTATATTGTGTTGCTCATAATTGTCGGGTATATTTGTGATCTTTTATTCAGCATACATATTCTCTTGCATTATTCATGCATCACTTTAACTTGCATAAAACAACAACAACAACAAAGCCTTTTAAATTGCATGCATCATGGCTTGCCTTGTAAATAGCATAGATCTTCATATGGATCTGAAACTGAAATTAACTCACATTGTGCTTCATGAATCGAAATTTGATAAACATATTAGGTAGCCGTGTTCCTGTGATCGACCTTGGTAGACTTGCCAAGTAAAAATACTCCGCAACATTCAAAGATTGTGGTTTTTGCTGAACCAAATTCGCCTCCTATACTACGACTATTATCCATTATCAAAGAGGAGGATTTCGCGTTCATCAATGTATAGGTAACTTTCCTACATCGTCCCATTTTCTCAGAATTTTTTTATTTTTTAAAATAGACCTTGAGGGGATTTACTTAAATTATTAAGTAGAATATGTGTTTCAAATTTCGTGTAAAACAAGCATTCCTAACATGTCCATCGGAAGGGATCGATTTTAGCAAATCTAAGACCGTTAAAATTTGACTGTCTTAATGGATAAGTTAGAAGTCTCGAAATAAGATTAAATTTGAATGACGCGACGGTATATTGTGATATAAATCACCCAAGGATTAAATTCAAAAAAATCAAAAAAATAGAGGAGAAAATAGATAGGGTGTAGGAAACTTACCTAAACATGGGTGTAGAAAACTTGCTTGCACATGAGTGTAGACTCCCTTTTCCATGTATGTGTGTGTGTCTGTGTGAGAGAGAGACAGAGAGAGAAAAGGGATCCTACTCCATGGAGTAGGTAACTTACCTACTCCATTTTCTTCTTTTTTCAAATTTTATTATTATTTTTTTAAAATGCTTCCATGGATTTTCATAACTATATCCCTCTAATATCTCATTCAAATTTCGTCAGAAACAGAGACTCCTATGGCCTCCATCCAGACAATCATTTTTCAATGGTCACAGATTTGCTGTATTTTTCATGTTCTAGATGGGAGCTGTAGGAGTCTCTGTTTCTGATGAAATTTGAATGACATATTAGAGGGATATAATTATACAAATCTATGGAAGCATTTTTCAAAAAAATGAAAAAAATTGAATAAAAGAAAGTGGAGTAGGTAAGTTACCTACTCCATAGAGTATGATCCCTTTCCTCTCTCTCTCTCTCTATATATATACATATATATATATATGGAAAAAATGGGGTTGCCCCCAGCCAACATGTCTGCCCCTACCCTTATTTTTCCATTATTTTTTTATTTTTTCGAAAAATATCACCATGTATTTTCTTTTATATATCCCTCCAATTTGCCATTCGAATTTCGTCAAAAATAGAGACTCTTATGCCCTTCGTCTAAAACCGGTAATTTTAACGATCTAAACATTGATGTAATCAACCTTCTGTAGATGAAGGCCACGGATGCTCTGTTTCTAATGAAATTCGAATGACATATAGGAGGGATATATATATTAATATACATGGTGATATTTTGCCAAAAAAAATAAAAAATGCACCAAAATGGGGGCGGGGGCAGCCCTATTGAACCACACACACACACACACACACACACACACACACACACACACATATATATATATATATATGAGGATGGGGAGCTTGCACCAAGGTGCATGTAACTTTACATGCACCGGCGCTTATATCTTTCACATTTTTTTTACTTTTTTGAAAAATAACACCATGTATATTCATCCATATATCCTTCCAATATGTCATTCGAATTTCGTCAGAAACAGAGACTCCTATGACCTCATCTAGAACAGGTCGATTACGACAATTCTAAGACCGTTAAAATTACCTGTTCTTGATGGAGGTCATAGGAGTCTCTGTTTCTGACGAAATTCGAATGACATATTGGAGGGATATATGGATGAATATAAATGGTGGTATTTTTCAAAAAAGTAAAAAAATGTGAAAGATATAAGCGCCGGTGCATGTAAAGTTACATGCACCTTGGTGGAAGCTCCCCATCCTATATATATAAATATATATATATATATATATATATATATATGGATAAATGGGGCTGCCCCCTTGGGGGAGCTAACTTGGCTCTTCCTGCCCCATTTTCACCATTTTTTTTATTTTTTTTTGAAAATTTCTTCCATGAATATTCATCACTATATCCCTATATTATGCTATTCAAATTTCGTGCGAAACAGAGACTCATACGGCCTCCATCCAGACAGTTATTTTTTTTAACGATAACATGATTTTTTAAATCGACTCCATTTGGATGGAGGTCGTAGGAGTCTCTGTTTCGCATGAAATTTGAATGACATGATATAGGGATTTAATAATGAATTTACATGATTTTTAATTTCAAAAAAAATAAATTTTTTTTGTGAAAAAGGGGCGAGGGGGGAGGGGGAGCTAAGTTAGCTCTTCCTAGGGGGCATACACATTTTTCCCATATATATATATATATATATATATATATATATATATATGAGTTTGATGGGGCTGCCCCTTGGGCTGCCCCGCCTCATTTTTTCTACTTTTTCTTTATTTTTTTTAAAAATTTCACCATGTATATTCATCTATATATCCCTCCTATATGCCATTCGAATTTCGTCAGAAACATAGACTCGTACGGCCTCCATCCAAATAGGGCTGATTTGAAAAATCTTGCGACCGTTAAAAAATTATTGTCTGGATAGAGGCCATATGAGTCTCTGTTTCTGACGAAATTCGAATGACATATAGGAGGGATATAGGGATGAATATATATGGTGATATTTTTCCAAAAAAATGCGGAAAAAATGGGGCCGGGGCTGCCATGTTGGCTGCCTGTAAGGGGTGGTCCCATTTTTTTCTATATATATTGGGCACATTTCAAATGATGTGGGTCTTTTACGAGATGGTAACGGCCGTTGTCAATTTTGTAAAAGTATAAACTACACACTAGGGTTGAAAACGGTCGGATACAGATAGGAATTTAGGTATAATAATATCCTTAACCATTTTATAATGCACATAAGAATACGGATACGAATATTGATGAATGTGAAAAATATGTTACCATATCCTTAAAAACGAATATGAATGTAAAACAAATACGAATCAAATACGAATAATAACATACATATTTAATAGATTAATTAAAATATGCATGTTTAGAATGGTCTACACATAAAATAGATATAACATATATAGTAATTTCATAACAACTATATCAGCAATGGTGATTGCAATCATAAATGTTGTTACGTATAGTTATAAGTAAATTTATTACTATACTTATTCAACGAAAACAAAAATACTAATACAAATGGGAATATTAGCGAATGTCAAAGCGATATCCATATCCGCATCCATTTTAAAACGAATACGAATACATATATCAATATATAGATAGGGGACATTTCAAATGATGTAGGTCTTTTCTGAGATGGTAAAGGCCGCTGTCAATTTAGTAAAAACTTTGTAACAATTTTGTAAAAGTATAGACTGCACATTAGAGATGAAAATAATTGGATACAGATACGAATATTGGCATAATCATATCCTTATCTATTTATAATGCAAATACGAACACAGATACAAATATTAACGGATGTGGAAAATATGTCACCATATCCTTAAAAACGAATACGAATGTAAAACGAATACGAATCGAATATGAATAATAATATAAATATTTAATAAATTAAATAAAATATACATGTTTAGAATGGTTTACACATAAAATAGATATAACATATATAATAATTTAATAACAACTATGTCAACAATGCTGAATGCAATCATAAAATGTTGTTACATATAGTTATAAGTAAATTTATCACTATACTTATTTACGAAAACGAATATACGAATACGAATGCGAATATTAGCGAATGTCAAAGTGATATCCATATCCGCATCCATTTTAGAACGAATATGAATACATATGCCAAAATGTGTATAAAACGAATACGATTGCAGATCGGATCCGAATATATTCACATTCGTTTTCTTCCTTACTGCACATTGTAAAAAAAATAATTTTGAAAAATACAGTATCTAATTTAAAATTAATATTTTCATCCAATATATAAATATGTTCATAATTTATTCACTATACATGATTTGTTAATATTTATTATTAAATATATGAAATAAGAAATTGTAATATATATATATATATATATATATATATATGCATTAGGTTGCTGAGCTGCTGGAAAGTTTGTGTTCATCACCTCCCATCCACCCTTGATTATATCTCGGGATGAGTGACCGTATGCGGTTGTACTTGGAGCTCGTACTATTCTAAATTTCAAGACAAATGAATGCCTAAGAGGTGATAACATGAAAGTTATATGTAGCTGAGTTGCATACTCCCCACCACACATATGCATAAATGAAAAACTTCAAATAAGGTGACACCTCGCCAACCATTTAGCAAGCCAAGCCATATAAGCCTTTTGATGTTAGATTAATGGTCAATGTCAAAACCGCCTTTACATTGAAATACCACTTGCGAAAAACCACGTAGTTACTATATTTAGAAAGAAATAAACATGTTCCATTTTCCACGCGATTATCATGCAGGTTAATTGCTTCCTCGTTATGAACTTCTAAATGGAAATACTTAATTAACATTTCATAATCTAGTTTATAATCAAAGTCGTCCGGACATTCCAAAAATATTCATTCTCCATAACTTCTTTCTTACTTTTGTTGTGAGACAATATACCAAATCGAATCAACAGTTGATACATCCATTCCTAGAAGATGCATCGATGCTATTATTATACTATTTTATCTTTCACGTTTATTTAATTTGTATTCATTTGCAAATTTCATTCATTGCATTTGAGGTTATATTCAATGACTAGGTGTCAAATAATCTACTCTTTGATCCAAAACCATGGGATGGATATTTTTTGATAGGCAACATTTTCGAATGAATAAAAATTTATATTTAGGTTTTTATCTTTAGAACGTCGATCCATTAGTTGTTAAAATGATCCATCAGTCATTAGCGTGAAAATGATGGTTATATTTTACTTTTCGATCTACTTATATATGTAATTGACAATATAAGTTTATATTTTGATTAAATGATTTTACAAATCTTTATGTATTTGTTACATGCAGGAGACATGTTCCCGTTGGTGCTGGGGATGGTGGTCGCTTGGCCTTTTGAAAGGATGATTGGTTAGAGATGGCACGCCTATGTCTCGAGTCCCGCGGTTGTTTACGATTGCTTCGTCAGAGTTGCTCAAGTAGCGGATATCTGGTCCAATGAATGCATGGGGTGCCGAATTAGCAGGTGATTGAGTATGTAGATTTACAAGAGGATATGTAACACCCATACCCCTAAACATAGTACTACATCTAAAACTCACGAAGTGTGGGTGTGGTTTATAAGTGATAGAGATTACTACTTGACAACTTGGGCTTAAGCATTTTGGTTGGTTATCAACGGGTCCATTTAGGCTCGAACCCAACAAGTTGTCAGGGTCAGTTTTTCCTCGATAACGGACCAGGGACCTAAGCCCGGGACATTACACGTTCTTACTGGGGAGTTGGAAGGTCGCCTCTCGTGTCAAGATCTTCCCGTGGCTGATGCGTTGAGAAAGGAATCACTACTTGGGATTAGTGGGCTACAGTTTTTAGGGTGGTTCGGATAGGTGTCCACTTTGTGAGGAGGCGGTGGTGTCAATGGACCATCTCTTTTTTGGATGCAAGAAGGTGAGGACCATCTAACAAGACCTCGAGGTTGATTACAATGATATTGTTAATTCTTGGGACTCAGACCACCATGCAAGATCTTGAACAAATGCGGAATTAATCCTTCAGATTGCAGCTATTTGGTCAGTGTGGCTCGATCGTAACACCATTGCAGTTTGCAGAAGGTATGGTCATTTCAGAAAGTATCATCAAAAACTTACAAAAAATTATACACTTTACAGAACACCATTGCAGTTTGCAGAAGGTATGGTCGAATAAATTATTTTACGCAACTCCATTTAATCAAAGATGGAAATATAAGATGCTAAAAAATTCTGAATTGAGACGATTTAAAATAGTAATTTGAGATATTTTTGTGTTAACATCGAAGAAGGATTTATTATAATCGATGAAAACGGATCGAAAGGGGATCAGATATGGTTTTTTTTCCATATCACATTCATTTTATCCATATTGAAATAGGAATATGGATATGGACATGAATTGGATATGAATTTAGGGAACCATATCCTAATATGATCGAATACAAAATGGATCGAATATTCATCATATACAAATTCGAATCAATATAAAGAGTGAATATGAATACTTATCAACTTAGATAGGCTACAAATGCAATCGAATAAGATAAATTACAATTTTGAATAAAATAAGTACCAAGTTTGAAGTGATTTAAAAAAGATACCTTTACAAGATAGACACACCATAATAAAATATTTAAACAATTAATAAAAGTTATAGTTGGAAGAGGGGATGCTCTACAAATATAGTCAAGGGATTTCTCCATTACGATTCCTATAAAATTGTTGAGGCAAAGAGATGTAGTGGTTGTCGGAAATCGAGGGATGCATGGACTTGGGTTTAGCTTAATTGTTTATTAAACACAATATTATATGTATCTATATAGGTAGGCAAGTACATATGTTTGCATGCATGTATTATTTTGTATTCGGATTTTCGAATCTAAATCAAGGCCTTTTTTCCTTTAAAGTATCCGTATCCATATTCGATTAATATTGGAATACATATATCCATATTTGATATTTTTCAAATATGGTAAGCAAATATTCATATATATATATACACATTTTCATCCCAAATGATAATACATCAAAAAATGCTAAATTAAGACAATCACATTATTCATAATTTAATTATCCCTATACATTTGGAAACATAATCGTTCGCAATACCCACATACAGGTCTTATTTCACGCAAATCATCAGTTATGATTTTGCAATTTACAATAAACAACCCCAAAAGTTTGGACCAAAAGCGGTTAGCAGTGACCATCAAATAAGTCTCTTCCGCTGAGTTGGGTTAAAAGCACGGCATCTATTTGCACCATCACCATCTTCGACGGTAAAAAAAACATAACTTTTGTAAATTCATACCTGTTATTTCATAATAGTTTCTCTTATTTCATCAAATCATTTGGAAAGTGCAGGCATACGGTATTTAAATGGCGTTGGCTCTCATAAATATGGTATGTGTCATGATGTATTTCACCAATTTGAGTATTAATTAAAATCACCCCACTTTGGGAAGTTTAGTTGTACGAAGCTACCTCATGTTTTCATGGTAGTTTAAAAAAAGCGCACACACGCACACACATTCACACATGCACATGCGCACGCACACCATGTATTCCCTTCCTATTGCAAAATAACCTGGAGGCCTAGGCTCATTAAATAAAATCACTCACATCTTCCACTACAATTCCATGAATGGCGTCACTTTTGAGCCAAATCCCTGCAAATATCTGATAAGAATCGAAAGCAACATACCTAGAGCTAAAGAAACAAGAACAAAAATTAGTGCAAACCAGAGAGAATATGCTCTGAATGAGCAATAAAAAGATAAAAATGATGGCTTTTAGACAGATTACTTTGAGAACTGTTACAGTTTAAAAAGGGGAAAACACTACATACCCTTTAACATCTAACAATTAATTTGTGCAAAATTACTCCAGACGAATTTTATCATATCACTTTGACCACCACACCCCCCCCCCCCACACACACACACAAAAATACAACTACAAGAACCCGTAATTCGACCACAACATTTACAGCCAAGAAAAAAATGTAGAAGAAGGGAACGCCCTTACAATCTCAAAATACCCATGGGATATTAGGACTAAAAAATTATCCTGATTCTTTGCATTGGTACTTGATCAATCTTTCTTACTGATTTCCTCCCTCATGCGACTTAGTGCATCCAGGTTTTAGCTCTACCTTCTTGTTCTGTAAGTTGCAATGAACATTAGAGCAATATGAGAAGCAGGAAGTCTTGCAGAAGTACAGTTTCTAACACAGAATACTTTGCAAATGGAACGACACACCTCTGATTTCCACAGAAGGGCTTTTGGAGACACTAAAGATGGTGCCGCTGAGGATGGCATCATGATGAATTACACTGAACCGGGGAACTTCACTGTACATGATCAAAAAGGGCCTGAGGTGTACATCAGCTATGTAAGCTGCATATTTAATTAGGCAGCTTGTGGAAGCATTATTCACAAATCATTAGGTGTCCAAAGACCGAATTAGCCGAGCTGCAAAAGCCCCATCAAGCCTGTGCTTCACTGGATGTGAGAAGTAGAATCCTTCCTCAGTGACGAACTCCAGAGGAACGTAAGCGCCAGCATGGTCGATGACAAATTCCTGTAAGCAGCTCCAGATTAGATGTTTATTGTTCAAGTTTTTATTAAAAAGAGAACTAAAATATCATAGTGATTTCACAACAAAATAGTTTGATATAATTGGAAAAACCTACTGCATCTCAGAAGAAAGAATTCGATCCATGTGTTTCACGTTCTTGAAGAATTTGCGGTCATACAAGTTACAAGTATAACCAACAATTCATACTGAATTGTTAAAATTTGAACATCCAAACTTGTGCTAAGTACTATAAAGTTTAAATTTATGAATGCATATTCTTGTAGCTTGATCCCATCAACATTAGAATGTGATTCGTGAGAGAGAGGACCAACCAAACGGTAGGAAACAGAAGGTTGAATAGTATTAATACCACTTGTTCATTTCGAACAATATACTCAATATAACCAAGCCCACCATGAGGGTAAAAACAATTTAGACTGAAACTAAAGGAAGGGGAATTCCCAAGTAAAATTGTAAATAAAACATATCATGGTCACATAATGTAACTAGTGAATTAATCACGTTTAGAAATGACTTGCCAATGTCATATATAGCGAAGACGCTACTGATATTGTGTATTTAATAGGTTCTATAGATAAGTCATCTAGCTAATGTGCCATATCTAGCTCATGTAGTAAATGCGTTATTAACCTGGAACCTGCAAAAATCAAAAAATCTGAAAGTGCAGTAGCAACTTCCAACAAACATGCATGACTGCATATTCAATCGAGCATTCATGACATAAATTTCAACCAAACACCTGTAGTAACCCCCCTCATTTGCATGCACAAAATGCGAGAAAAAATGTAACTGCAACTTCAACAAATATATATCTACCAAACATTTATGACAAGCATCATATCACAAGTCTAAAGTGAAACCCAACTCATTGAAGTAATATAGACTCGTAATATTGTTTTTAAATAAAAAATACACAAGTTTTGGAAGTGTAAAAAGGCTATCTACATGTCTAGTGTTTCTTCCTCCTCTGAAATGTCTGTTATTATATCAATGTTTTTTGTGGACCTTCAAATGACATTAGTATGATGGCTTGATGAACTTGTGAATTGGGATATCTATGAAAAACTCATATATAGCACATGGAATCATAGTACCAAAAATGCAATCAAGTGAACCTGTCTGCAAACCAGTGTAATACACTCTCCTATGTCAACTTCTCCAGGACATAGCTTTTATAGTGTTTCTGGTATGGCTAACTTTGAGCATGGACCTCCACAATAGATGTTGCAAATCGAATAACTACAAAAAATGGCAGCTCTATGACAAGTGCAGAAGCTCTCTCCAAGAACTTAGCGCATGCCCATGTCTAGTGTAGAAGGTATCTTTGGATTAACCTCGGGCAAGGCCCCAAATTTCGGATCTCGTTTTTGTTTCACCAAAGTCCGGAAAGAGAAATTTCGGAGAATTTTGCTAAAATGGTCTGAAATCGTGGAAATGACTCTAAGAGCTGTTTTTGCGCAGAAATTAAGGTTTTTATTATTCTTAAACCAATACATAAGACAACAATGCACGCTTGTTTGTAAAATAGATGTACAAAAATATATGTTTTAAATAGTATTATCCAAGGAAAGGCCGTATCGATATCGATATCGTTTCGGTCCGCCCGGAAAAGGAAATATCGGGATATATCGCCGATATCGGTGGAAATGCCAAAAATGACTCAAAAAAGCCAATTTTTTGGTATTTTTTCAGAAATTAAGATCATCCAATATATTAAAACAACAAATAACCTACAAATACACACTTATATCACACATATTGGTCATTTATAGAACATATACTGCACATATCAGTATCGTACATATCGATCATATCGATGTTAATATTGATTCTTGACTTATAAATATTGGAAATAGATTTCATTGTAGTTCTTATACAAATATACACTTAGATAACACACAGATAATTTATGAGGACTATGATCCTTATACTGCACATATCGGTTATATCGATTTGAATATATCGCTGATATTGTTAGTTGTTTACCTACTATATATATTGAAAATGGAGTTCATCCAAGTTCTTTGATCACTAAATAACTTACAAATATACTCTTACTCTCTTAGATCACACATGTCAATAATGATTAACGAGACAATGCTTGTTTGGCATAAAGATTTATCTATTTACAAAAATAAATGAAAAATATCCAAATCAATGTAACATTGTAAAAGAGATGACTTAAAACCAAGAATTCCGCGATGGATCTAAATCGACCCCTGCCCTATCCAAGTTCTTTGATCACTAAATAACTTACAAATATACTCTTACTCTCTTAGATCACACATGTCAATAATGATTAACGAGACAATGCTTGTTTGGCATAAAGATTTATCTATTTACAAAAATAAATGAAAAATATCCAAATCAATGTAACATTGTAAAAGAGATGACTTAAAACCAAGAATTCCGCGATAGATCTAAATCGACCCCCTACCCTATTGTCTCTCATAGCAGATTGCGGACTCAATGAACTCGCAATAGTTTTCCCATGTCATGTACGAGTACATGGCTTTATAATCCATAATATACTGCATGTAGTGATGGTCACCAATCCCCATGAGTATCTCAAGTCGAGGATAAACATCACTAGATCCGGTATCATGAGGTGCACGTCGAGGCTGCGAAGTACTAGCATGAGATCCTCGAGATGACGACGACGGAGTACGAGAAGATCTCTGCAAGGAGGACCTGGAGGAGCGTAGTACTCAGGGAAGAAACCAAAACTGTCACCACCAAAGAAGCTGCCCTGGCTCTACTCGGGTTGGCTACCTTGGTAGTTCTCACCGATGTAGCTGTTATATCCTCCATACCCACTGTTGCAACCATATCCATATGATGGAGGAGTATACGGCTGGGGAGGAGGAGGTCCAAATGGAGGAACACGAAAATATTCAGGGAAGACACCAAATGATCTCTCATCTTGTGAGGTTTTATATCCACCTAGGGGACTTGGTGTTCCTCCATGGTATGGGCTTTCAATGTCCATGCAACTCAACGAACCTACATATGATATCAAATCGTCCATGTAGTTATCTGTAGGATGATGGCCGCGTTGTCCATATGCATCGTAATCCATAGGTCCTGGACTCGGACTTGGGACAAACTGGCCATGTATGTTTCCACGTCGCTCCATATATTCTCGCCCTGACTCGAATCTTGTATCATCATGTGGTCCACGACCACTCCCTGCCGACCCTGACCCCCCTAAATATGTCTCCCCATCGCCTGATCCACCATGACCACCACTAACATCATCATCATCATCATCGCTCCCACTGTCATCTTTTGATTTCGATTTGGATTTCGACCCAGTGGAGAGAATGTTGTCCACAATCGCATCAAGCTCCACCCCTCCAAGAGGGTCCGTGATTTGCCTAGATCTGGACATATAGTCACCAACATCTGCTCCCATTTGTTGGCTTATATTCTGATTCGGCCTGCCTCCCGGTTGATCGAGCAGTGGAGCACCGTTTGAATCCAACCACCTTTGTAGAACATCTTCATCTACATTGTCGTCGTGCATCTTGAAAATATATGCAAGATCGAAGGGGTCTGTGTAGTCCTCTTTGTCATACCCCTCCCTTGCATGTTTCATCTTCAACCTCAAGTTGTAGTGCACAAAAATAAGATTGTGGAGCCTCAGTTCTCCCAACTTGTTCCGTCTCTTCGAATGGATTAAGTTGAATGTGCTCCAGTTTCTCTTACAGCCACCGGCAGATGCGGTTTGGGACAATACTTTCACTGCCACTTTCCGTAGGTTGGGAGCTTCCATCCCTTACAGTAACCATCATTCGGCTGCGGAAAATCCAAAAGAGATAAATCAATAATAATGAAATTGTTATACATCACAGTGAACAGATATAGACTTATCTGTTTTAGTCCTTACCAGGAAGAGTACTGCCACGATCATTAACCGCGGTTACTCTACCGAAAGAACCCAAGGCATCCCTAAAGTATTGGATATGCACATTATTCAAAACTTTAAGTCATAAAAAGGGTTGTGCCTCAAAATAATTTAAAACTCACTCTAGGCTTCTAGGTGACTATAGATTGTACATTATACAATCAATATTACCTCATTCATGCACGAGGTTTGTGCCTTCTCGTCCTTGACGAGCTTCTCCACCACAACTTGTACAACGGCTAGAAGGACAGCATTTGTACCAGACTATTCTTGTATTGGTACTTTAGATTCAAGTAATACGTTGGAGATGAACAATTCTCAAATTTATTAGATAATAAATACCTTCTAAAATGCCTACCAAAATGGATTAAAAATATTTATTAGATAATACATGCCAGCCTTGTGAAGAGGATGTGAGAGCATCTTGGACCATCGTTTGTTTATGATGTCCAACCATACTTTAAATCCTCTCCCAACTGCTTCTCTAACCTTCTCCCTCATGCAGCGCATTACCTCGTAGATCACTCTCATAGTTGGCTTCCTGTTCCCATCTACGATATGCAATGCAAAAACAATCGTTATCTTTGTGACCCTTTTCACGTCATCCCAAAAATGGAGATCATTGATGATTGTCTCCACCCTTCGTCCTCCTTCGGTCCGAGCTTCTGTGTTCTCGAACCATTCACCTTGGCAATACATGGTCTTCAACCATGTCTTGTGTTGCTTGAGGCTTTGCAACGCTATAAAATTGGTTGCAAAGCGTGTGATGTCAGGCCTCACCAGCTCATCATTGCACGTTCGCCTCATCAAAGCCAGCACTTTGGAATGGTTGTAAATGAAAGTCGTGATCCGTGCTTGTTCCATCACCTTTGTGATTCCTCTTGTCGAAGTCCTTTAGAATTAGATCTATGCAATGTGCAACATACGGTGTCCAAAAAATACCGTAGTTGCTAGACTTCATTATCGTTTCACCTACTTTCTTGAAGTTGCTGCCATTATCCGTGACAATCTGTACAACATTCTCTTTCCAAACATCCTTAATGATGTCCTTCATCAACTTCAGCAGGTACTTGTAATCCTTCACCTGTCCAGATGCATCGACGGATTTAAGAAAAATGGTCTTACCGTCGCAGTAAATGAGGAAGTTGATGATCTCCTTTCTCGTATAGCTTGTCCAGTCATCACACATCAGCGTCACGCCGTACTCTGGCCATCTCATCCTCAGCTCGGAGATGTACTCGTTCCTCTCCTCCTTCTCCTGTCCAAGATACTTGTTCATTAGCTCCTTTGCAGTGGGAGCCTTCACTCCCGTTCCCGGTGCGGCGATCTCATCAATGGGGTACTGTAAAAAAGGTCCACTAGCGACATAGGTTAGGATGCTCTCCCCAAAGAAGAGCTTGCCGATGGCCTTGCCCACTCTCTCCCGTGCATTGGTGAACATCCCCTTCACTGTCTTTTGCCTCGGATCCTTGCTTGGCTTGTACTGCATGGACCCGCTCCTCGTCAAGAATGGTTCCAGTCCCTTCCCCTTGTGTTTCTTAGTGGGTGGTGGTACCGGTGCACCTCCATAACCACTCTCACTGCCACCGGCACCAGGAAAGCCGTCACGTGCACCACTGAGTTCTCTCTTCTCAAACTCGCTCCTCATGGACTCTTTTGTCGCCCTCATGTATGCCCTCCTCTCCGCTGCGGTCTGAATGTCATCGTGGTAGACAAAGTCCTCGTCGTCTGAATCAAAGAGAATATTGAACTCCTTCTCAAACATGACTTCTTTGAACTGTTCATCCCGCCTGAACCTCTCCACATCCTTCTCATTTTCCCCCTCCATGCTTGCCTTCACCAAGTCCCTCGCGTCTTTTGGAAAACGAGTGCACTTGGCAACATTTTTATTTTTTTTCCAACAAGATGGTGCTTCAGTCTAGTAATACCCCCTCCAACTCCATTCATCCATAACATCTCTTAATAAACACACAAAAATCAAAAGCCCCAAACATCATGAACAAAAAACTCAATAAATTGTAGATATATTTTTTTGCTTTCGGATTTAATTAATTACACACCTTTACTTAACAAAAGTCACCATAATGATCCTAAGTCTAAAACAAGAGATCCAACTCCATTCATCCATAACATCTATTAATAAACATATAAAAATTAAAAGCTCAAAATTTCATGAAGATAAAACTCAATAAATTATAGATATTTTTTTATTTTCGGATTAAAATCATCACACAACTTTACTTAACAAAAATCACCATGAAATAATGTTTCCTAACTCCTAAACAAGAGATCCAACTCCATTCATCCATAACATCTCTTAGTAAACACATAAAAATCAAAATCCCCAAATTTCATGAACAAAAAACTCAATAAATTGTAGATATATTTTTTATTTTCGGATTTAGTTAATTACACACATTTACTTAACACAAATCATTATGAAATAATGTTTCCTAATTCCTAAACAAGAGATCACACTCCATTCATCCATAACATCTCTTAATAAACATACAAAAATCAAAAGCCCTAAATTTTATGAACAAAAAACTCAATAAATTGTAGATATATATTTTTTATATTCGGATTTAATTAATTACACACCTTTACTTAACAAAAATCACCATGAATAATGTTTCCTAACTTCTAAACAAGAGATCAAACTCCATTCATCCATAACATCTCTTAGTAAACACACAAAAATCAAAAGCTCTAAATTTCATGAACAAAAAACTCAATAGATTGTAGATATATTTTTTTGGTTTAGGATTTAATTAATTACACGCCTTTACTTAACAAAAATCACTATGAAATAATGTTTCGTAAGTCTAAAACAAGAGATCCAACTCCATTCATCCATAACATCTCTTAATAAACACACAAAAATCAAAAACCCTAAATTTCATGATATAAAAACTCAATAAATTGTAGATATATTTTTTCGGATTTAATTAATTACACACCTTTACTTAACAAAAATCACCATGAAATAATGTTTCCTAACTTCTAAACAAAAGATCCAACTTCATTCATCCATAACATCTCTTAATAAACACACAAAAATCAAAAGCCCCAAATTTCATGAACAAAAAACTCAATAAATTGTAGATATATTTTTTTGCTTTCGGATTTAATTAATTACACACCATTACTTAACAAAAATCACCATGAAATAATGTTTCCGAAGTCTAAAATAAGAGATCTAACTCCATTCATTCCAAAGTTTACAAAAAAAAAGAAGATTATGCATCAATTAAGAGAAGATTATACAAAAAGAAGATTATGCATTCCAAATAACCACCATGAAAAAAATCCCAAACTAATTTTGTAATTTTATTCATCAATTAAGAGAAGATCATACCTCAAAATGCAATGGATATATGGAGGAAGGGAACCCAAGCACCTACAGCCTTCATCGTCGATATGCACGAAATGGAGGGCGAAATGGCCTTATATAACCGAAATGGGCCCTCGAAACCTTACAAATTAAGAAAGGAATATGCTCTGTTTCGGCGATATATTGTCGACAACCAATATATCACCGATATATCGGCAATATATCGCCGAAATCGGGTAAATGGAGATACAAGGGGATATCGAGATACTGAAGCTAGCGAAACCGGAATATTAGCGATATATCGCCAATATTTCGCCGACACATCCTTCCATGGTATTATCGTCATAATCAGCGCACATGTTCATGTGTAGTAGGCTCAAAGTTACAAATAATTTGTTAATTGTAAGCAAAAGCGTTGATATTCACCTTTTCAACAAGAATAGGGTGACACATGCAGTAACAACATAACTGAACACATGTATTAAAATAAAGAAAGAAGAAAATTACGGTATTTAGTTAAAAGTTGAATATACCCTTTGGAGTTTGACTAACAAATTTAGTTTGGATTTAGACTAGAAATTATGGAAATAAATAAAGAAGCTTGTTTACACAATATACAATTCCCTAAAAACTCAGCGCATCAGCAGATAAATAGGTGAAATTTTGTCGATATTGGCGAACTTCGATGAAAGCAAAGGCTAGATTACCTTACTTTTATCGTTTCGGCGAAACGATGCATAATTTCAGTGAAATTTTGCATACATTTCACCTAATTTCAGGAAAAAGAAGGTAGTATTTCAATTTCACTGACATGGAGAAACGGGAATTCCGGCTAAATTAAACTGAATCTCACTGAAATTGAGGCCATAACCTTGGGTATATCCTGTTCAACTATTGCAACTCTTCTGATGTTTTGTAAATGTGGTGCCTACCATGTTCCTTTCCGCGTGCACGGACTCCCCTATGATCTTGGCAGCATCAACGTTGTGGTTGATGTGGAACATGATCACGTGCATCGGTTGCTAACCCCAGACTCTACCTCGTGCATTCAAGGTTGCTCAACATGTTGAATTGACTGAATATTTGCCACTTGTGTCTTTGCCTGTAATGACATCTCTCTATATTCTCCATAAGGAGGTTCAACCTCCGTCTTATGAATGATAAGATCCATCTAGAATGAGAGTGAAAACTAAACAACCATGTGTAGACTTTATGAACAATTTCAACATAATATGGGAATACACACACATTATTGTCAGTGTGCATTCTACCAATAAACTATTTTATGATGTGCAGAAACCAATCGATATACATTTGGCTTTGAACGGATCAGAATGGTGGTTCCACCTTCTGCCTATGTTGTTCAGTCCATTCTGCAGTATGGGTTATGTGCTTATCCCACAAGTTTGTTAGAAGAAGGGAGTCATTGTTATGATTCATAGAATAACTCTAGGCTCTCTTATATAGGGAGAGGCCTTGAGGGTAAATTACATGAACGTATACATAAAAGAGAGAAATAAGAAAACAATTATAAATAGTGGAAGCTATTTCTACACTCCCCCTCAAGGTGGAGCATAGATGTCGATCATGCTCAGCTTGGATGAACATCTCTGAAAAGGTCCTCTGAGCAATGGCTTGGTGAACACATTAGCAGTTTGATCTCCTGAGCTAACATGGGCTGTGGATATCAGTCCTCTCTGGATCAGGTCCCTGGTATAATGGCAGTCAACTTCAATATGCTTGGTCCTCTCATGAAAAGCTGGATTGTTGGCAATGAACAATGCTGCCTGATTGTCACACTGAAGCTTCATAGGTAGAGGTACAGCTATATGTAAATCTTCTAATACGGAGCGAACCCACATCATTTCCGTGCTGGCTTGGGCCATTGCCCTGTACTCGGATTCCGCACTGGATCTTGCCACCACCGTTTGTTTCTTGCTTTTCCAAGACACCAGAGAGCCTCCAACAAAAACTGCAAACCCTGAGGTTGATTTTCTATCCTTAGGACATCCCGCATAATCTGCGTTTGCACACGCTGAGATGGATAAGTCTGCGCCCTTTCTGAATAGTAGCCCTAAGCATGGAGAAGACTTCAGATACCTCAATATCATGTGTATAGCATCCATGTGAACCTGTCTTGGCTGCTCCATAAACTGACTCACCCGGCTAACTGCAAATGCAATGTCTGAACGAGTTATAGTAATGTAGAGGAGTTTTCCCACCATCTCTCTGTATCTCCTCTTATCCACTTCATCAGTATCATTATCGTATAACTTCATGCTGGGGTCCATGGGGATGCTTGATGGTTTGCACCCATCCATACCAGTCTCAACCAGAAAGTCTGTAATGTACTTCCGTTGTGTCATCACCAAACCATGTGCATTCCTTGCAAATTCCAACCCCAGAAAGTATCTTAGGGTTCCAAGATCCTTTGTAACAAACTGACGACCTAGGAATGCCTTCGCCCTTGCTATGCCCTGAACATCGTCTCCTGTAACAAGAATATCATCCACATAGACCATTATGACAACCGTACCTGCCGAGGACTTCTGGATAAACAATGAGTGATCAACATTGGACCTCTTGAATCCCTGGTGCTCAATTAGATTGGACAGTTTCTGGAACCACGCTCGTGGACTCTGTTTAAGGCCATATATTGCCTTGTGAAGTCTACAGACCATATGCTTCTCCCCCTCAGCAGTAAACCCAGGTGGCTGCTGCATGTAGACTTCCTCTTGTAAATCCCCGTACAGAAAAGCATTCTTGACATCTAGCTGTGAAATGCTCCAATCACGAACCACTGCAACGGACAGGAGAATACGGAGAGTCGTGTGTCTCGCCACTGGAGAGAAAGTATCCATGTAGTCAACGCCATATGTTTGTGTAAATCCACGGGCGACCAAGCGTGCTTTGTACCTATCCAACGTGCCATCTGCATGATATTTGACTGTGAAGACCCATTTACAGCTCACCACGGATGCATCAGGAGGTGCAGGGACCAAAGTCCATGTGCCACGGGACTGCAAGGCCCCCATTTCTTCTTCCATAGCTACTCTCCAGCACTCACTCTTCAAGGCTTCCTGGTATGTCCGTGGTATGTCCACGGAAGACAAAGCTGTGGCAAACTTCTGGAAATCACCTGTGAGTCGGTGGAAGGACACCTGTGAAGCAAACGGATAGGAAGCACATTGCCGTCTCTGTTTCCGAATAGCAATCGGAACATCAAGATCATCATCTGGGTCCACCTGTAATGAGCCATCCTGCATATGTACCGGACCTGAACTGTCAGTAGTAACCTCATCTGAACATACCTGAGGCGTAGTGATTGGCTGATCTGTCGTCTGAGCAGGACCTGACCGACGCGTATAATGATTAGGATACGGTGATATGGTTTGCTGTGGAATAGGTGGAGGTGGTGGTGGTGGTGGTGGTGGTGCTGGCAAAGGAGGTGACACAGGAGGTGGTGGTGGAACAAAAATATCATCAGTGATGGTGGATGGTACCATTCTGTCCCCAGCTGGCGAGAAATACATGACTGACTCGAAGAAGGTGACATCCGCACTAACAAAGTACCTGTTGGTTGTAGGATCATAACATCGGTATCCCTTCTGGGTTCTGAAGTAACCAACAAAGACGCACTTGACTGCTCTGGGAGAGAGTTTGTCAAGCCCAGGAGAAAGACGATGGACAAAAGCAACAACGCCAAAGACACGTGGCGGCAGAGAGAAGAGTTCCTTGTCTGGAAAAATAAGAGAGATAGGTATCTTCTCTCCAAGGACAGAGGACGGCATTCTGTTGACTAGATAGCATGCAGTAAGGACAACATCCCCCCAGTAGGAAATAGGAGCACAACTTTGAATCAACAGGGTACGAGTAATGTCCAATAGGTGACGATGCTTTCTTTCCGCCACACCATTTTGTTGAGATGTATATGCGCAGGTGGTTTGGTGAATGATACCCTTCGATGAAAGAAAAAGAGAAAGAGAGCGTGTACAGAATTCCAGGGCATTGTCAGTTCGAACATACTTGACTGAGGAAGAAAAAACATTCTGCACTTCATTAACCAAATTTTTGATAACATCGCCTGCTTCAGATTTATTCTTTAAAAGAAATACCCAAGAGACACGAGAAAAATCATCCACGACAACTAGATAAAACCTGTGCCCCTGGTGATCGGGAACACGACTCAGACCCCAAATATCTATATGTAATAACTCAAAAGAGGAGCTACTGCTCCGACTCTGACGACCTGGGAAGCTCGACCTATGATGCTTGCCCAACTGACATGTTTCACAGCGAAACGACGAACTTGGAGAGATCTGGGGCAGAAGATGACGCATTTTCTGGATCGGAAGGTGACCAAATCGAAGATGCCAGATGTAAGGAGAGACTGGTCCAGCGGAGTGAGAAGAGATGCCAGCATAGGATTCCCGAACCAGCCGATATAAACCATTCTGCTCAGAGACACAACCAATCACCTTGCCCGTCAATATGTCCTGAAAAATGAGAGAAGACGGGTCAAAGATAGCACGACAATTCAAATCCTTTGTAATTTGACTGATAGACAGCAAATTCAGTGAGAACGCAGGAGCATGTAACACATTCTGTAGCTGCATAGTGGGGGATAAGAAAACCTCCCCCTGTCCAACAAGTGGTGAGTGGGTACCATCTGCTATCTGTACCGAGCGGCCAGGTGGAAAATCCCTGTAGGCCTGTAATCGTCCCCTATCTCGACATAGATGATGTGTAGCTCCGGAATCTATAACCCAGTCAGATATATCATGGGAATGTATGTGTGATGATGAACTACCTGAGCTACTTGCTGCAGCGGAAGAACTGGCAGAGGCTGTGGCAGCAATGTCAGAAGAGCCACCAGAAGGATCACCGGAAGAATGTGGCATGATATCACGGAGACGGGCCACAAGCTCGTCAAATCTATGATCTGCAGTAGATGGTAATGGAGACTGTGAATGCTCTGCAACCCGGGCCGATGCTGGAAATCCATGCTTTGAATAGCATGTCTCCTCTGAGTGTCCGGTTCTGTGACAATATGAGAGCACATCTGACTGAAGCGACCTCTACCTTGAGGTCCTCGGCCACGTCCACGACCACGTCCAGAAGGCGGTCCACCTCTCCCACGCGAAGCTGCCATCGCAGATGGAGGTGGAGTAGAGGAGCTGGAGGAAACTGGAATGCGACTAAGCCTTCTGTAGACATCCTCCACTGGAGGAATTACTGCATCTGCTAGAATCTGTGACCTTGCAGCATCATACTCAGGATCAAGAGCTGCGAGTAGAACACCCACCATGGTGGCGTTCCGAAACGTCTTCTGCTGCTCCGGGGTAGCTGTCAGAGGAATGGTACTGTAGAGCTTCTCGAACATCCCTCTCAGGGATGTGTATAGAGAATGGAGAGGTCGGCCGGCCTGCTTCATCGTAAAAATATCATGTTGAAGCTGCAACATCTTTGTCTCGTTCCGCACCTGCGAATACGTAGCAGCAAGGATGTCCCACATCGCCTTAGCAGTGGGCTGATGGAGGACATCGTTAGCTATCTCCATCGTCAATGTACCGGACAGCCAAACTTTCACATAAGCGTCATCCACCTCCCATGAGGCATAGATCCCTGTCTTCTCCGCAGGCTCATCTTCGGTAAGAATGTGTTTCTTACCATTGGACTTCATGAGACTCATGAACTGCGTAGCCCATAGCTCATAGTTAGACCCGTCCATCTTCACTATTGGCGCTGGACCTTTGAATGCGCCGGTGGAGGGCAAATCGACTTTCGATTCTGACATAATGCCGCTGGAGGAAGATGAAGGAATAACTGACACATTGATGAATGTCTACACCAACTGCATTGGATTTGAGTACGTGTATAGACCTTTACGCACTCAAATCCATAAATCCGAAGGAAAGGAAGTCGGGCACGCCTCGAATGAAGCTTACAGCCCTGAATCGCCTCGAGAACACCGGCTACGGACTGTTATAGGCCAGGAGAGGGCCTACGGCTGCTGTTGGAGCGTCGCTGGAATTGGTGGCGGCGTTGAAGGGCCGCTAGGAGGGGCTGGGGCCCGCTGGGAAGCGGCAGGGGGCGGCTAGGAGGGGTTGGGGCCCGTTGAGAAGCGGCTGGGACCGCTCGCAGGGGGCGGCAGGGAGCCGCTGGCGGCAAGGGGCCGCTGGTGGGGGATTGGCGGCGGCAAGGGGCTGCTCGGGAGGAGCAGCGGAGGCCGCTGGAGGCCCCTGGGGGGCTTAGCGAGGGCTGCTTGCGGCCGATGGGAGCCCTAAGATGGCTCGACGAGAGAAGGAGAAAGGGGCGGCGGGTGGGGAAGGGAGAGGCGACGGGTATGGAGCCCTAGGGTGGCTCTGATACCATATTAGAAGAAGGGAGTCATTGTTATGATTCATAGAATAACCCTAGGCTCTCTTATATAGGGAGAGGCCTTGAGGGTAAATTACATGAACGTCTACATAAAAGAGAGAAATAAGAAAACAATTATAAATAGTGGAAGCTATTTCTACAAAGTTGACTTCAACTTTCCCCGTCAAGTCGATGCCATGCACGACATGACCAGTATCGTAAGGACATGGTATGCCCCTACGACCGTGAAAGGGATGCATTACACATTCATAATAGTAATGCTCTAAGATATAGAAGTAGATTTCACAACCCTCTATGATGTAGTTTGGCAAAAAGGCAATAATATCAACATATAGTCTGATAGTCTCCATAGTACATGTAATGTACAATTCAGTTAATGTCTACGCTTGCACTGCATGTCAAGTTTGAACCCATTCTACCGATATTCCTTATGATATGCAGATACAAATCGAAATAATCATAACTCACTTGCCTTCCAATGAATTGGACCAGTGGTTCCACCTGTTTACATGCAATCCATTCTGCAATATTGGTCCCATGCTTATCTCGCCATTCGAAATCGACTTTCTCCCTCGAGTTGATAACATACAAGATGATATATATTGTAATCTGAAGTATGGAGAATATGGAAAAACTGACAAACTGTCCTGTGACTCTACACATACTCCCCCTTTCTCCCATACTTGTCGGAAAATGGACAACGACTAAGTTGGGAGAAGACAAGATAAATAGGGGGTAAACAAAAAAAGCTGACTTCAACCTTTTCTTTCGGCTTTTCATGCATTTTTTTGTGTACGGCTTTTTTTCTTGTACGTGCCTCTTTTCAATTTTTTTCTTTTTTTTTTTGCAAAACTATACTTCCCCCCTTTTTTCTCTTTTTTTTAAAAAAAAACATTTGTTTTTGTTTTACTTTTCACCGGCCTACTTACATCCAACTCGCAGCCCCTTGCATTTTTTTTAACTGGACTGCCTCTCAGCCCACTGTTGGGCTTAATTAATTTTTTTTAATAAGCAGGACCATCGGGTCTAGGGTTCCCATCGTGGGAACCCTATTCACAACAGACGCCGCCCCTCCCACTCGTGAACACGGATGCCGCCGCCAATGTATGCGACTAGGGCTGGAGGATGGTGCGCGGGGAGACGCCTGCACGAGCTTGTGCGCGAGGGCTTGAGGGCGGCGGAAGTGGCGCGAGATCGGGGAAGCGCCTTCCTGAAAGAGGACTGCCGCCTGGACGAGGGATGCCGACTGCGCAAGCCCTGCTCGCTTGCGTGAGTGGCCGGTACGCCTGCGGCAAGAGGTAGCGCATAGGAGAGTGCCGCTGCCATCGACTAGCGCTAGATCCGGAGCAGCACTTCAGAACAGTATATCTAGGGTTCTGGAGAACCGCACTGAGGAGATGTGACCGGTGCCGCTTGCTGCTATCGGGAAGAGATTGAAGGTTGAAATATGGCCCTGAAGATCAAAACTTTGCTAGCCGCCGTCACACCAAAAACTTAGGGTTTCATAAACAACCCTAGATCTCTCGAATCACAATACAAAATAAAAAAATCATCGAGAATCGAACCCGCTCTGATACCATGTTAGAAAATCGGAAGCGGAAGCGAACATGGAAAAAGATAATAAAATAAGAACACAGCGGGATTTACGTGGAACCCTACTCCGTGAGGAGCGGGATGAAACCACGGGAGAAGCCCTCAAAGGGGCATATGCTTCATTGCTTTTTCTCAATGAGTACAGGAGGTCTGGGGCTCCTTATATAGCCTCTCCAGAGCCTCCAAGTCCCACCACTATGCGGTATGGGACTAAACACATGGATGGGGTAAATGGATCTTCTCCAGGATCCATTTACCCTGTTACAACTCAATGGGCGCACACACGAATACTCCAACAGTAGCTAATTAATTACGTATAGACAGATTGGGGTTCACCCAAGATTCATCTTCAAGTTTTATACTCTTAGAATTTAGAAATTTTCATCTTCAAGTCTTCATAAGATTATCCAGTATTATTTTTTTATTATTGCATTTCCTCCAGTTGGTTCCAGTCAGTTTAATGACTAAGACTCAGACTTCCATCTAAAAGTCATAAAATGCGAAGGAAATAAATGGCTTAAAATCTTCCTAGAATGGTTTGACAAGAATGCCCCGTACAAGAATGCCCTGTATGAAACAGATTGAGAATACACATTCCGTCTGTTTCATACAATTGAATTAACCAGATTTTAGAATCAATCTTAAAGTTTATTCTTTAAATTATATGGGTTTCTAATAATGGGGCCTCGGTAAATATATATATATAGCTTCTAATGGATGTTCACCATTTTGGATGGCTACTGTTAAAAAAAATGCGGTAATGATTTGTATCAGAATGAACAAATGATATATAAAATTAATAAAATTTGCAGAAGTAGTGTATTATTGGTTGCTTTTAGTCTGATCAGAATGATTGAACTGGTAAATTGCCAGGTATAGACGATTTAATTGGATTTTATATATTTTACTTCAATATCTGAGCACTTGGAAACATTGCTACTCCTAGATGATGGCTTGTATTGAACTTATGATGACTTTTCCATGATTATATTCAACATATTTGAAACAACCTACATTAATGTCTGCCTATGAAGTACTCTTTACCGTCTTCAAAGAAAATCAGACATTTCATGCCAGTAACATCTTGGCAGTTCTATCGATCATTTAGAATCTTAAAATTTGGGGGGTTTATTTAAAATTAAACCAAATTACAGATCTGCCCAAGAGCTCCATATTTCAAGTTTTAGAAACATAAAAAGTAGGAGTTTTATATAAATTGGATCCCAAATTTTAATCCGTCATTCATTTCAGATTTCATTATATTATAACGAAAACTAGAGTGATAATTTAGTAATTTTTTTAATATTCGCCATCAATGATCGTTACTATAATCTACGATATGAATATCACTTATTACCATTATTATGAGAACTTAGCAAATAGATCGGTAAAGTGAATTATATAAGATCGGAGGTATGGACATTTGTAAGTAAAGAACATATTTGTTTAATAAGAATCATTGATAATTAATTAGGTCGGTCAGTATGATCAATATAAATTCAGTGGCAATAATATTAGGACAACTCAATATGGATATCTGTGGATTGATCAACTTTGATTTTAGAATACTCATTTTACAAAATGAAGGTTCACATATTCTTGATGAAATGACTCAAAATGCTTAAACCGACCTATGGTTCGATAATTCCCTGTTATTTATATGACTAATAATCTTTATCAAATGATCCTTTAGTATAACCTAAGGTACTCTGTTTCGATACTATATTATATAAACCGTACATCATAGTTGCCATCACCCAATGAGCGATCATTTTCCATTATAACACTAAAGTTTTCATTAGAATGTAAATGGAATCTATAATCAAATGCATCTATTAGGTTGATAATCAGTGATATCAGAAATTGGCCAGTCATGGTGACCTTTTACACTTGACCATGCGAGGGCGCGGTGACCCTCAGCTGGGCGGGAGAATAGGAAGCCCAGTTAGGGCAGCGGCCGCTAAGTGTGCGGGTCTAGGATCCCAGTCCCTTTTCGGTTTTTACGCGAGCTCGCAGTGTTTTTACGCCTCGTTGGGATCCCGACTTTAGACCAGTTCCGCTGACTCTTTGTTTTCGGATACCCAGGCGGGGGATCCTTGGTTTTCAGTTTTACGTACGAGCTCAGTTACCCGTTACCGGTCGGGCTGTTTTTCTAGAGTGACTTTTTTGGGAAGTCCCTCTCACCCGTCTCAGTGGCGTAATTTGGGAGTAGACCTATCCCTCTATTGAACCGTCCTTCCAATTAGGGGGCGAGACGGAAGAGCCCTTTTGTTGGCTTCTTCACCGCTTGAGTTTTTCTTTCGCCAACAGACTTGGCGATTCTACATCCAGATCATCCATATCTATATCTACATCATCTATAGTTACATTGAGACTGTTGCACTGAGGTTTGAAGGGATTGATTCTACATCCAGATCATCCATCTCTATATCCACATCATCTAGAGTTACATCTGAGAAAGTTGCACTTAAGGTTTTAAGGGATTACAATTAAAGTTGAGTAAATGGAAAAGACGATTATCTCATTAAGCTAGTGGACGTGTTGGGAATTTAGTTAGAATGCATTATACTACACCGCATGCCTACGGAGGCACCCCAACCCTAAGACTTTTCCCAAGTCTTAGAGTCATGGTGTGAGGTTTCACACGAACCAAGACCACAGACTATCCACTAGACTTAAGAATTTAATAAATCAGTATATCTTCTTATCTCATCTTTCCCATCATCAAAATCCACAAATATGATCTCTAAGTAATATGAGAATAAAATATACTTACTTATGATCAATTAGTTACAATGTAAATATGCGTATGTGGGAAATGTTGGGTTAATGGCTAATCATAAGAGGTGCTTACTAGAAATTTGGAAACCTTTTACATTTGCAAGTAGAAATAAAATTAAATTGAGTTGTTCCACCTTTCTACTTGTTACTTTTGAACATATTAAATCCTTGTTTATGTTTATAAGTTTTTGGGAGGTACCAGCGCCCGCTGACGCCTCTTCTTTCCTAACATGTTTGGCAGGCAAACAGTCTGTTGTTTAGTAGCTATACATGGTTCCAGGAGACAAGGTCTATACCAGACAGTATGTGGTTTTTGTTACAGTTTGTAGTTCAATTGATATTGTAAAATGCTTCTTCTCTTCAGTCGAATTTTTGGGATATTGTATGTACTGACAGACATTGTACATGTTGTAAAATCATATGGAAATTAATGAAATAAGATTTTAGTGCCAATTGTCTCTATTAGATTGTGGTTATGAATGTGAATATCATATGTAGCTTCAAGCGCAAAAAAAAAATCCCCATAAATTATGCTTTTAATGCGATATTAAATATATGGAATTTCTGCGAAATGTGTCGTAAACGGGCACCCGGATCCTCGGGGGTTCACAGCATGCGATTAATGAGATAACATGCCGTTAGAACATCATCTCCCCAAAATGAATGAGGAGCACGACTCTGAATGAGAAGCGTCCTAGTGACATCAAGCAAATGACGATGTTTCCTTTCTGCAACTCCATTTTGTTGGGAAGTATAGGCACATGATGTTTGATGAATAATTCCTTGGGTGGAAAAATAATTTGAGAGAGTATTATTACAAAATTCTAAGGCATTATCGGTTTTCACAATTTTCACAGAAGCAGCAAAAATATTGTGTACTTCAGTTAAGAAATTTTTTATAACATTCCCTGCTTCAGATTTATTCTTAAATAAGAAGACCCAAGACATACGAGAAAAATCATCAACAGCGACAAGATAAAACAAGTGCCCCTGATGATCACGGACATGACCGAGACCCCAAATATTGACATGAAACAACTCAAAAATGGAGTTACTGCTCTGACTTTGATGATTGGGAAAGGTAGATCTATGGTGCTTTCCCAACTGACAAGCTTCACATTGAAACAACGTGTGAGGCGAGATCTGGCGCAGAACACGGCATAGTTTCTGAAGCGATAGATGACCAAAGCGCAGGTGCCACATAAATAGTGAGACAGGTCTAGCAGATAGAGAGGAGATTCTGGCATAGGGAATTCGAACTAGGTGATAGAGACCGCCCTGCTCACGACTACACCCAATCACTTTGTCCGTAAGGATGTCCTGAAAAACAAGAGAAGATGAGTCAAAAATGGCTCGACAATGTAAATCCTTCGTAATCTGGCTAATTGACAACAAATTAATAGAGAAATCAAGTGCATGTAATACATTCTTTAGATGTATAGAGGGTGTCAAGCCAATTTCCCCCTGACTGGATCGGGGAGTGAGTCCCATCTGCAATAACCACAATATGTCCTGGAGGAACCTGTCTGTAGGCTATAAGTTGACCCTTGTCTCCGCACAGATGATGTGTGGCACCAGAGTCCAAAATCCATTCTATAGCATCAGATCCACTACTGTTAGTGAGTGCAAAAGTACTACATGAGGTACTGGAGGAGGCTGAAGCAGCTACATCTGAATGACTCCCGGGGATCGTCGAAGGTGGCATAGGACTAGAGGGAGGTATAATACCCCTCAATCGTGCTACAATATCATCAAAATGTTGATCCAAAGAGGAAGCAGCCGGGAGCTCAATCTGTTCAACCACTCGAGCAGAAGCAGGGAATCCATGCTTGGAGTAGCATGTATCCTTTGTATGTCCAGAACGATGGCAGAAAGTACATGGCTGTCGAACACGACCTCCCCTGCCCCGAGGTCCACGACCACGAAACTGAGAAGATCCTCTGCGATCTCGGGATGCTGCCACTGCTGAGGATGTCTGATTAGCAGTAGAAGATGGAATAGTAATACGATTGAGTCTGCGGAAAGCTTCCTCCATAGCAGGAATAGTATAGTCTGCCAAAATCTGGGAACGAGCCGCCTCATACTCTGGATCAAAAACTGTCAGGAACACACCAACCATGGTGGCATTCCTATAAGTCTTCTGCTGCTCAGGGGTAGATATGAGAGGCATGAAGCTATATAACTTCTCGAACATCCCATGTAGGGATGTATATAGTGAGTGGAGGGGCCGTCCATTCTGTTTGATAGTAAAAATATCATGTTGAAGCTGTGGAATCCTCATCTCGTTCTTTGACAGTGAATAAGTAACAACAAGAATATCCCACATTGCCTTGGTTATGGGTTGATGGAGTATATCATTGGCAATCTCTATTGCCAACGTACCTGAAAGCCAAACTTTGACATATGCATCATCCGCCTCCCATGAGGTGTTAACCCCAGTCTTCTCAACCAGTTCTTCTTCAGTAAGAATATGTTTCTTACCAGTAGACTTCATCATGCTCAGGAACTGCATAGCCCACAGTTCATAGTTTGACACATCCATCTTGACTATAGGCGCAGGACCTCTGAAGGCGCCTGTGGAGGGAACATCGATCTTGTTCTCTGACATGGCGGCTTGAAAAGGCTAGGGCTGAAGACTAGATAGGATCGTGTCTATACTGACATAAAGAGATTTGATTACATGTGTAGACTCATGCAACCAATCTCAACATGGAAGAGGACTGGACGACGGTGCCCCTAGAGAAGGATGAATGCACCTCGCGGAGGAGGGAAGGGACGCATGCACAGGGGGCCGCGTGGAGCACCGCTAGGCAGGGGCCACGGACGAGGGGACGTGTGCACAAGGGCGATGGCGTGAGGCGTAGCTGCGAAAGGAGCCACGGGGCGGGGCCGCGCTACGATGGTGGCACACAGAAGGCGATGGCACACTGGGTTGGGCCGGGCTAGGTGGCGGCGCACGGGCCTGGACGGCAGCGTGCGGGGCTGGGCTGGGCGGCGGCGCACCAGGCACGGAGAGAGAGGGGGGTTGGGCAGGGCTAGAGTTTCGGAGCTCCAGTCTAGGACCGCCACTCTGATACCATGTGGGGAAAAGACATTGAGTTGTTTATTCCATGAACCCTAAGTTCTCTTATATAGGAGAGTAGCTTATGGGTAGATTACATAAGACATTCATAAGAAAAAGGAAATTAGGAAACAATACAAATAACATAACATAAATATATCTCTACAGTATGGACGTCTACTAGATTAACAAAAACATGTTTGGTTTAAACCATGGTCTGGTTAAGAAAACTTGATAACACATGTACCCTCCATCTTTTTTCTCATCCTCTTGGCGATAGAGCGGTGCAGTGAGAATCATTGTAAATCAGCAACGGAGGAGGCATGGCATGGGGAGCAGACTATGCTGCTTGGAGTGAAGTCTGATGAAGCGTCGACGATCTTTATGCACCCCAACAGGAGGATGGAGGTGGTGATGGGGTGTTTTTCTGGAGGTGGTGATGGAGGTGTTTCGATAGACTAGTGCAAAGAGGTCGCATAAGAAGGGAGGAGGAGATCGCGATGATGCATCTTCGATGCCCAATCTTGGACTTATATTCTCGTCTGCTCTCAATCTCGATGCCATTCCTTCATATTCTCAAAAACATCATCCCAAGAAGTTTCGGTCTATAAATAATCTTCGTAATTGAACTCCAAGCCATCGTCCTCCTTGTCGAGCCACATGTTGTCGTCACTTGTGGCACCGTAACAAACCGATGTCACAATCTCCTTTGCTATAACCATCTGCCACCGCCATGATTCGTCGAGGAAGCCATCGCCCGTGTACTCCTTTTGCCACGTAGCATCCCTCACTGCTACATGCCATCTCATGCCCATTGTTGTCGTAGTGGTGTCTCAATGCCAATCCCCATGCTTCCCCTCACGGTTGTTGGCGGTTGTCACAAGCTCGACTTGTCTCCCTCTAAAACCCTTGCTAACCTCGCATTCAAGGTTGTGAGTTCATGGATCCCCCTACTCACTGACACTCCCCATGCCTCATGGACCTATGCCTTCCTCCTCGACAAACAACGATCGAGGTCATCTCTGTCGCCACAAGTACAAGCATCTCCTCCATCCCGCAATGTTACCTTCCCAATGCCCAGCAGTGTCGCCCTACGGTAGCGCACACTCGTTGTGGTTCATTTTCGCCACTCTGATCTCCCACCATCCTGAACGATTGACTGCTATGACATGGCAACAAGGAAGGTGGTAGAGGAGGTCGGGGCAGTAGCTCGGGGTTGGAGGAGGATGGGGGAGGGAGTTATGAAGGAAGAAGATGACGAATAAAAAGGAGGAAGAAGAATAAAAAATACACAAGTATCCCCCTCTTTCCAATTATGTATGTGCCCATGAGTAACATCTGGTTGGGAGCGGAATGGATGGCAACTAACTCGAGAGCATAACTGTTAATGGCCTAAGAAAGTAGGGGCATAACTATATTTACATAAACTCGAAGGTCCACAAGTATATAAATCCCTATATTAAAATCAAGGTTGTAAAAGTCAGTACAGCTAGGTCAGTTGGGTTGTTGACTACGGATTAATTGGTAGTCGGACAATTAAATGGACTTACTCATACATTAGTCAATTTTGTATTTTTAAATTATTTTAAATACATTTTTTGTACATATATTCCCATATATTTACATAATTTTGTACATTTTCTATACTACCATGATGAAGTAAAACAACCAATTGAATTATCATCGAATATTAAGCAACTTAATTCAAGTTTGTTTTATAAAAAATTAGAAAAAAGAAAAATATATAATCCAGTTGCAAAAAACGACCGACGAATGGACCAAGTCTGTAGACTAATCGAGCCAACTAGACGATCGATCGATGAGCGATCGATCAGTCCTAGTCGACTCGGCCAGCCCCCCGACTCGACTAAATGGGTAGACTAAACGATCTAGTCAGCCTTTTTTGCAAGCTTGATTAAAATACTATGAAAAAATACAACTAAAAACTCGCGAACTATAGATAAAAAAATGCATTCAACATAAGGAGGTCCACAACATTTTGAACAGGGAAGCATACTGCCATCACAAAGGAGAGAGGACAACCGTGATGCGAGGATTGTGAGGAGGGTGGCAATGAGGAGCCCATGGTGGAGGGGGTAGTAAGATAGAATCTGTGCGAGAAGCCTTATTAAAATGGCAAAAAAGGGTAGAGGGCGGAGCTATGTGAGTATAATATCCAAGAGGTAACATAATTGGAAAATGTATTATTGATAGCACCTTTTGTGATTATTTTAAATAATATAGATAGCACCTTTTCAATATTCATTATACATAATGTGTTCACAAAATGCAATATTGTTCCACTAGTTTCACAAACAAATTTGGGTTTTTATCACTTGTGCCCTTCTTAAATTCTACAATGTCAGTTTTACCCCTCTTTTTTGTAATGACAATTGTACCCCCTCCCTTTTTCTACTAGAGGAAATAAATGGAAATGGGGTTGTTTTCTACTAGGGAATATTGCAAAGAACCTGGCAAGGACTTAACGATTCAAAAGTAGAATAAATAATAGTAAAAGATAATGTTGGAGTATTTGGCTATGCGCCTCTTATGTTGTAACTGGGTAAATGTATGCCTCCAGGATCGATTTACCCTATCCATGTGTTTCATCCCGCATCTACCAGTAGTGGGACTTGGAGGCTTTGTGGAGGCTATATAAGGAGCCCCAGACCTCCAATATCCATTGAGAAAGTGCAATGCATACATCAGCCCTTTGAGGCGTTCTCCCGCGATTTCATCCTGCTCCTTAGGGAGTATTTTTCCAC
This sequence comes from Ottelia alismoides, assembly GCA_037367405.1. NCBI lineage: Eukaryota > Viridiplantae > Streptophyta > Magnoliopsida > Alismatales > Hydrocharitaceae > Ottelia > Ottelia alismoides. The sequence continues at coordinate 461,026 of JAZKJV010007574.1, read as the reverse complement.
GTAAAAATCTTTGTGTCAAGTTTATTTTTCAGATCTTCATGCTCTATTTATCATTCCACTTCCGCATTCCTATTTTCTAATATGGTATCAGAGCGGGTTGTTCTTGGTTGATTTTGAAGTTTGTTCTTGAGTTTTTTTTTGTTCAAAATTATTCCAAGATCATGTTTCAATTTATTCTTGAAGATCTTTGGCATTTTTTGCTAGAGTTGTTCGAGTTCCAATTTTTGGAACCCTAATCCTTTGGCGAGGCAGAGCCCTCCATCCCTTTGAGCTCCATCGCACCGGCATTGATCTCTTGGCGACGCATGTACCTGGCAATGAAGCCCTTGTTCTCGCGCAGCAGCCCTCGCCTACGTGCCTCCAGACTCGCCGCGCACAGGCGGCAACAGACCTCCATGTGTTCCATGCACACTTCCGCACCGCATCAAGCACCAACTCATGTGGCGTCGCAATCTCCTCGCCGCAATCTCCTCATCGGCAGCATGCCCAGGCGGTCGTTTTACCCTACTCCAGCCGCCCTCAAGCCCTCGCGCAGGCAGCGCGAGAGGACCTCCTCGAGCCAATCTCCCGTCGAACGGTGCCATGCCGCCCTTCTCCAGTAGCTTCTAGCGGTGGCGCTACATCCTATCCACATATATTAGAAGGCAACGTGCCTTCTCTGCATTGCGATGGCCCTGCGCCACCGAAGCCACAATCTCGCGACGGGCGACATCCCGCGCCTCTGCTCCAGCCAAGCTCCTCCGGACGTTGGTTCTCCCATCTAGATCGCCCGGTGCATCCCCGATCCAGGCAAGGCGACGATGCCCTCCGTTCCTCCTCCACACACAGGAACTCCTTCGCTATAAGGCAGTGTATTTCTCCAAGGGAGCCCCAGGGGGGCACGGCATTTGAAGAAAAGGGTTCCAAGTTGGAACCCTAAGGACTAGGGGTGCACATGGATCGGATAAAATCCGTAATCCGATCCAATCCGTTGTCATTGGATTGGATCGGTTTGGATTTATAAGTTTAATGGATCAGATCGGATTGGAATTTTATAAATCTGTTCATTTATGGATTGGATCGGATTATTGTCAAAATCCAATCCGATCCAATCCGTTAATCCGTTAATAAATAATAATATATACTACTTTATTATTCTCAATAAAGCATATTATATATTACATTTTATTTGAAAGCTATGTGTAAATATCCAAGCTAGTCTCTTTATAACTTAAACCTATTCCAATTCAAGTTTTACTACACATAACTTGCTGGAAAACCCCTTATCTCACCCTACTAGTTGGTTTAGAAAAAAGTAATACCTACCCGCAATGTCCTTTAGGCCCTTCCAATTTAAACGAAACAAACTTCTAAAAATAATAATACATAAACCTAAACCCACTCGGGACCCATTACAAACAAAACACTCACATGTGCTACACACATCTCCACCCTCAGATGCACACATATGTCCGCCGGATGTTGTCCTTATCCTAGCTGTGCGCATGCGCAGCCAGGTCTTCCTTACGCATGCGCAGTTATCTAGTTGTAGTTCCTATTTGATATATACAAACTTGCAATTTTATTCAAATTCAATATGATTCTTTTATGATTTCTACGGATCACAAGTATGTTATTTTTATTTAGTTATACAATGATCGGTTGTAATAAATTCATAACAAGCATATATGTTTTTGCTTTTCAAAAAAATTAAGTCAAAATGCTTTCCAAAAATTAACTATTCCTTTCTTTACATTTATCCGTAATCTCAAATTTAGAACCATGATTCGAACGTTGAGTTCGACTATGCTATAAACTTAATCATAGATTAGGTGAGCATTAAAAATCCAAACCAATCCGATCCAATCCGTAATCCGGTGGATTGGATTGGATTTGCATGTTTGATGGATTGGATTGGACTGGAAAAATCAAAAATCCGTTATGTGTGGATTGGACACGGATTAAGCTAAAATCCGATCCAATCCGATCCATGTGCACCCCTACTAAGGACGCATGTTTTGTTAAATAAAAAGAGGGAGAGTTGGGCCCAAGTGGGCTGATGGAATGTTCAAAAACCATTTCTGTTTTTCGAAAAATACACGGACAAATAAAAAGCCATACGCATGTCTGCGAAAAAAAATCAAAAAATGTGAGAAGAAAAAGCTGAAAAAAATGAAACGGCTTTAAAAAAATGTTTCAAAAAAAATTTAGAAGAAATAGCCGAACAAATGTTTGAAAAGCCAAAAAAATGATTGATGATTATCGGCTTATGCATGTTTTATTTAGCACCATTTTACTGTCTTCTCCCAACATAGTCGATGACATATATTCCGACGAGTATGGGAGAAAGGGGGAGTATATGTAGAGTCATAGGTCTTCTCCAGATTTCATATTCGTCAAACCAGCCGGATTGTTCGGACTCTACAGTTGTCAGGTGTTCAGACTCAACGTCAGGTTCCGAGTCTGCAGTTCAAGACGCACGAGTATCTTCAGTTCGGTGGTTCCCATCATTCTTGTTGTTTCGGCCAGAGTTTTCATGTGTTCCATAAGGACTCTAGAGTAGAGATCCCATTTCCTATGGCATGTTGGCTAGGGTTTTCAAGTGGTATCATAGGGACTCCAGAGTAGAGTTCCATTCTCTATGCCAGATGGGAGAGAGCCAGTTCTCCAACAAGGAGACTTCTCCAGACTCACACTCCAGCATGTTCGTCCTCCTCATATGCACGTCATGAGAAGCAACGTCCTCGACAGCAGCCGACAGTTGTGCGCGTTAAGTTGATATTGTCAGTAGTGTCATGTAGCGTGAGTTGAGTTTCTTTATGTTTGTCCAAGCTGAGCATTACATGCATACATCAGCCCTTTGAGGCGTTCTCCCGTGGTTTCATCTCACTCCTTAGGGAGTAGGGTTCCACGTAAAAATCTTTGTGTCAAGTTTATCTTTCTGTTCTTCATGCTCTATTTATCATTCCACTTCCGCATTCCTATTTTCTAACAAATACCTTTGCAAAAAAAATCCCAACTTAAAATACAATCTATATGTACAGATTTCCTGCACTTTGATATCTTCCTTAAGCTTATTTTATAGAAAATGGTTCCTAAGCTATCATAACTAAGATATAGCACAACAAGTGCTTATTCACAAATGGACTTGTCTATTAGGAGTACAAAATTCTTCTTCATTGGTTGCCTTCACTTTCTCGACAAGAGAAAAAAGGTGGAGTTGAATCATGGACTCTCACTTCATCAATATCGTGTTGCCAGAGAATGAGGACTGGCTTTGTGTAACCATCAGAGGCCACACATAGGGAGAAGCGCTCGCTATAGGGAAGGTTGGAATAGAGGTTAATCTTTGATGGGTTGGTGTGGGATTTCTCAACGAACTCCATTGGAGCAGTTTGTGTTGCAAGGGGTCGAAACCATATTGTGAGAGATTGTAGAGGCCATGTATGTTGCTTAAGCTGTGGAAAATCTGGACATCGACAATGCCCTGAACAGTTGGCTTGGTGCGTTCCAGAGGCTGGAGAGGTTGAGGATAAAAAGCGATTCTTGCCCGTTTTGATGTCCGGTTTGGTTTTTAAATCTTGGTGAGTTGGACCCAGTCTTACTGGTAGGGTTATATAAGAAACTTTACACCACCAGTAACAGATGAGAGAATTCAATATACAAATACGACCCTTGAGAGGAATTCTCCCGTGGTTTCATCCTGCTCCTCACGGAGTAGGGTTCCACGTAAATCCCAGTGTTCTTCCTTGTTCAATATTTCATTATCTCGGATACGCTTCCGCGCTATCGTTTTATGCATGGTATCAGATCGGGTTCGATTCTCGAGGAATGATTTTATGTTTGTGATCCATTTGAGATTCGATTATTAGAGCGGTTCAAGATCCAAGGTTTTCTAAAAACCCTAGTTCTGCAAAGATCGTCATCGAGAAAATTCTAGGGTTCTTAAAATCCTATTTCTAGGATGCTTTAATGTTCATGAGCAAAACTTCTGCAAATCAGTCCACATCATCGCTTTCTACGTGAAGCAGTGCTTGAAGATTCGTAAAACCCTAATTCTGTAAACCGCACAACAATGGTAATTTCAGCAACCGTAGGGGCCCTTGTTCTATTGCACCCAAGAAGGAAGCGCACATAGAGACAATGCATGTCGTGTGGAAAATCATTGCAGACCGAGAAAATTGCAAGCAGCTCACCATCATCATATCTCAACTCCAGATCGATCATGTCCACTACTTCTGCTATGATCCCAAAGAAGACTCGGGGGAATGGGTTTATCCGAACCCTACCCAATCACAATGATGAAAAAGATGAATCCCTCAAGCAAGCATGCACCCAGAGGGTGCGCAAATGGTCCTCCTCCAAGATGCAGATGAAGCTCCTCCACAACGCTCGACTCCTCTAGGTTGCAGGCAGTGCGCAGGCGGTGCCTCCTCCTCCCTCTAGGCGACATCTCCATCGCGAACAACTATTCAGGCGTCGCAATTCATCTAAGCAACAACGTGCTGAGATGGAATTTGTGCACATGGCACCGCCTCTTCACTCGTGCACTACCATCCATGAGCAGGCACGACTCCATCCACTGCATGCACCCCCAAAATCGTCGTTGGCAGCAATGGGTTCCACCCCCAAAATCCAGCAACGGCGACGTTCCTATTTGTTAGAGATGACTTTGTTTCATTTTATTTGTTGTAACTCCTCTGGGTATTTTTATGTAATTTCCCATTGATGAGTGCTCAAGGATTTCGATCAATATAAGAACCCCTAGACATCGTGAGTAAAATTATCTGATTGTGTTTTCTCATCTTTCTCCACATGGAATCAGAGCAACGGTCCTAGATCGGCGTTCTGACCTAGATCATGTTGCCACCATCAGCCCTCACCCCTTGGCAGCCACCACTAACCCTTGTGTGGGCCCCTTCCTCTAGGGCCCCGTGCAAGGTCTCCTCATGCAACCAAGGCCCCTTTTCCTTGCGCAAAGCCACCTCGCGCAACCAGGGCCCTCCTTCAATGCCTCAGGAGACGTCACCGAGGCTTCAAAAGCAGCCGCCTAGGCTGTTGCGGCTCCGCCAAGGCTGCCATTGCCTCTGCAAGGCATCCTTCAGCTCCGACAAGCTTTCTAGGGCTTTGTTAGGGATCAAGCAGACCTCGACAAGCCTCTGCCTGAGGCTGGGCTCGACTTTAGCCTTTGCCAACCCCACAAAGACCTCCGCTAAGGCTCCTTAGCCCTTGTCATCATTGTTGGGCTGCACCATAGGGCCCCTGGACTATTCCTTAGCCCCTGCCAAAGTCGTTGGGCAACACCATGGCCTGCGCCAAGTCTGATTTGTGGGGTCACAGGCACAGTTTGCTGCTGTAGAAGCCCGAAAGGGGGGCTAAACAGTCATTAGGTCACTTATATGCTTGGTTGAAACAACATCTTCTTCTAGGTCATTTTTTCTTGACCTTCGCGATCACGGACGTCCTATGAGATCATACCCATGTACTCGACTTCTTTTGTGATGATAGAGGGCACCTCTATCAAATTTAAGGGCACAAAAAACTATGTGCTCTAGTCTCGGTCATTCAAGGTATTCGTCAATGGTCAACACAAGAATCATACCATCACTAAGCATCTGCTCACAGCGAACAAGGACTATGACAGTACCATGTTATCACTTGGATGACCAATAGCGTTGATCCAAATATTGCATCAAATATTCTCTGCAAAGACACTTTAAAGACGATATGGGAGAATCTAGAACGAATTTACTCTCAGAAGACAACCAAGTATTAACTCTCCGATATCTATATGCAGATATGGTTTTCTACTTGGGGAGATTCTAGCCTTGTCAAGTACTACATACTTCTAACTATCCTTTTTGAAGAGCTTCTGATTTTTCAGTCAGCTTGTTGTGATAAACAAGTAAGGAGCAATCTGAATGGCAAGTCTACAGTTTCCTTTCTAGACTACATCCACGATACAAACCTGTAAAGGACCAGTTTCTGACGACTGATACCCTGTTATCGATTGAGACCATCTCTACAGGAACTCGAGACATATGTTAAACATCCTTGTACCATACCATCTATAGAGACTTCTGCTAACTATGCATTGTCCGGGAATAGAGGGTGCCAGAGTTTCCACGGAGGTCGAGGACATGACTTTGGTCGTGGTCGTGGACGCGACTCAAGGCGTGGATGTGACTTTGATTGTGACCGTAGATGTAATTTTACTTCTCTGTATCAAGCGTGCATTCATTGTGGGTGCTGGAACCACCCATCTGAGCATTACTGGGTAAAGTTTGGCATAAAGTCCAATGCCAACAGTTATGAGACAACTTCTTATGAGACATCTTAAGATACTGCAGAGGACACGTCTGATCAGCATTCTGGTGGAATACAAGCACCTTTTACCACTTTGGAATACTCCCACCTAAGGCAGCGTCTACAGAATTCCAGCATCTCCATTGGTGGCAGTACTATACATGCTCCCACTGCTACTTTGGCTACAACTTCCAAGTACAAAAACCAACTATGTTTCTTCTTATGGTCATGCATGGATTACTGACTCAGGGGCATCAACGCAATTGACGGGAGAAGGTAGTCTACTTACCTTCCCTCAACCCTTTACTTCTATTAAGATGGTTTGGGTTGCTAACAGGGCCCATTCCCCTATCCATCTTCAATTCTATAGGGGTACAATCCTTTCACGTTACTTTATCCCAATGAATCGCCATTCCCGCTATCTTTGAGAATTTTTGGATGTATAGCGTTTGTCCACAATTTCCATGTTGCTGATAAGCTGTCACGTAGGGCGATAAAATGTGTCTTTCTTGGCTATTCCTGCACTCAAAAGGGCTACAGGTGATATGACCCTACTAGGCATCGATACTATATTTATGTGGATATTAAATTATTTGAATAGACTAGTTTCTTTACACAGTCGGTCACATATGTTTCCTTGGATCTTCCTCCACCACCAATTATTTATAAGCGCAAGCATACCTTTGTGTTTTCTCATGTGTCATTGCATGTTACTTTTTGCAACATGACATGCCATATTCAAGTGCTCCTACCACTGCTGCCACAGATGCTCCTCAGGAGCTTACAATAGCTCTACGCAGAATAAAGGGGCAATCTATTTCCACCCTATATCTCATTTCACTTCTACTGCTAGCTTATCATGCTCTGATAGGAGATATGCATATGCTCTCATGACTATTTCTATTCCCGGAGATCATCATAGTGCTTTACAGAATTATAACTAGCGACATGCAATGAATGAGGAAATGGATGCTCTCACATCTAGGGGAATGTGGGACCTGTTATATTGTCCAAGGTACCAAATTTCGTGAAATTATGACGAATTTTCGATTCCGACACCCTGCCGAAATCGAAATCGAAATATCGATATATACCCTTCCTTCACCAATCTAGGACGATTTTGGCTGAAACTGGCGAAATTTCGTCAAAATTTTTGTTTCGTTTTTTCACCGTCTCGAAACTAAGTCGAAATCGAGATTTGGTACCTTGATATTGTCCCATGGGAATTTGGCTAGTGTCTTATAGAAGGATCTTCACGACCAAAAAGTCACCTGATGGATCCACTGACGGATTGAAAGCATGGTTGGTTGCGAAATGATTTACAGTGACTTATGAGGTTGACTGCTTCGGGACTTTCTCCCTATTAGCGCGGATGGGTTATATTTACACTATCCTTTCAGTGGATGCCAATAAGGGATGGCCTATTTTTCAGCTTGATGTGAAGAATGCTTTCCTCTATGGAGATCTTGAGGAGGAGGTTTACATGATGCATACTCCAAATTATGAAGTTGAGAGGGAGTGTGTATGCCAACGTCCCAAGGCCATCTATGGCCTAAAGCAAAGTCCTCGGACATGGTTTGATACTCACTATTGAGATCAGCATCATTATCTTCTGGAGAACATATGATTATCCTATTTTTTTAGACAACGACCCACTCGTACTGTCATACTTGCAGTTTATGTTGATGATATGGTTGTTACATGTGATGATGATGAAGATATGTTAGAGACCAAGGCTTTCCTTCAGAAGGTCTTCATCACAAAGGACCTTGGCCAACTCCGGCACTTCCTTGGCATAGAAGTGATACATACAACAGAGTGGCTTCACCTCTTACAGAGGAAATACTTCTTAGACATCCTAACTGAGGGTGGACTACTTGGATGAACGCCTTCTGGTATTCCTACAGACCCAAGGAAGCACTCTACTTCAGCTGATCCTGCATTTGAAGACACTACATGATACAGAAACCTAGTTGGCAAACTGATTTACCTTACTGTCACTAGGCCGAATTTATCTTATGCTATGAGTGGAGACAACCAACACATGGAGAAACCACTTTACATTCATTGGCAAGATATTCTTTTGATCCTACGCTACTTGAAGGAATCACTAGCGTGAGGCCTCTTCTATGGGGTCAATGGCCACATTGATGTATCTCTTTATGTTGATGCGGATTATGTTAGTTCACCCGAGGATCGTTGTGCCACTATAAGATATGTTATGATGGTTAGTGAAAATCTCATCACTTGGCGAAGCAAGAAGCAGACTGTAGTCTCCAGATAGAATGCAGAGGCAGAATACAAGGCGATAACTCAAGCTACCTGCAAGATTACTCGGTTACTCCCTTTCTTACAGGAACTTGGTATTGTTACTACTACTCTTTTCCTTTGTATTGTGACAACAAGTATGCTACATACATTGTTGTGAACCCAGCTTTCCATGAAGACCAAGCACATCGAGATTGATTGCCACTTTGTCTGTGACGTTGTACAGGGAGAGAAGATAACTACTCCACACAACTCCATTGGTTTTAGCTTGAAGATGTATTCATGAAGGCTCTAACAACTCTCGTGGATACTCTCCAAGTTGGGCATGATCGACAAATATGTTCCGACTTGAGGGGGTTGTTAGAGATGGCTTTTTTATTCTATTTAGTTGTAACCCCTCTGGGCACTTTTATGTAATTTCCCGTAGATGAGTGCTCTAGGCATCCGGTCGATATAAGAACCCATGGACCTCTTGAATAAATTATCTCATTGTATATTCTCATTTTTCTCCACACCATCTGAAGAAATGAATCATCTTTGGGGTTTTAAAGGCCCATGCTCTGTCGCTCCTGCATTAAAAAATAGGGATGCAATTATTATGGAACCAAATGGGGCCACTGGTACAGAATAATTAAAAAACGAGCAATGGTAGAAGCATTGCAGGGCCCAAATTGGGGCCGGAGTCAAAAAGGGAAAAGAAAAAAATGGGGGATGATATTTCAAGCGAAAGTGGGCCACGATTATTCTGAAAAAAGGCAAGAGTACAAAAAAGGAGAAAGAAAAGTTGTACACACAAAAAGGGTAAATTGATTTGAAAAAAAAAACGACGGAAAAAGTTAAAAAAGGGAGATTGGCTTATGTGATTTTTTATTTTCTCCATCTTCATGTCTTCTCCCAACTTAGTCGACGTCATCTACTCTGACCAGTATGAGAGAAAGAGGGAGTATTATCTAGAAATCTACATCAGATACTCATGTTCAGATTCCATGTCAAATTTCAGACTCTACGATTCAGATTCAGGCTATACAGATTGGTTCAGAGTATACAGTTCAAGGCACACATGTGTGTGTACATTGTTAAGAGGTCCCCATACTTGATCTGGTCGGCTCAAGATTTTTATGTGATCCATAAGGACCCCAGAGTAAAGATTTCATTCTCTGAGCCATTGTGAGCTTCAGGGTTTTCATGTGGTTTCGTAGGGACTCCAAAGTAGAGATCTCGTTTTCTGAGCCAGTATAGGAGAGATCCAGTTCACCGACGGGGAGACTTTTAGACTTCGTTCTCCAGCTTCCGTGTACTCCGACGAAGATGTTTCCACGGCTTTCTATAGTTTGACCCTTCAGAGAGATGAAGCAGTTGCAAGCCAGAGTTCTCCAGGTGGAGACTCGTTTCAATTTCAGTGACTGACCTACGCAACACAGAGCACATATTCTTTGACGAGGAGACCCAGTCCAGTTCACTCCAGTCCTTCAGTTCCTCCTCACCGGCACAACATGAGAAGCAACATCCTCAGCAAACAATCAGTAGAGTTTGTGTTGAGTTGATATTGTCTGTAGTGTCTTGTATTATGTGAGAGAATGATTTTTTCCTATTTGTCTAAGTTGAGCATTGCATGCTACAGCTTGAGGGGGAGTGTTAGAGTGTGTGTCATATGTAAAGATGGGTAACCACATCTACAGGTTTAGTCCCACATCTACTGTGAGTGGGACTCGATCTTACTGGTGGGGCTATATAAGAAGTCACACACTACATGTAAATGATGTGAATCATGAGAGAATTCAATATACATATACAAACCTTGAGAGGCCTCCCGTGGTTTCAGCTCGATCCCACGGAGTAGGGTTCCACGTAAAATCCCGATGTTATTCCTTGTTCTATATTTATTTGTTTTTGATACGCTTCCACACTATTATTTTATATAGTTTATATATTGGGCAAATTGAAGGGGAGTAGTGGGAAATCAACAAATAGAAATCATACAAGATGCGGTGGAATCTGAAATCTTTGTTTACTGGCAACTAAACTCCATTCAAGAAAAACCTATAAAAAAGACTCTCATTCTCTTCTATTAGAAGAATTTATGTTGCTTCAGCAATCTTGAGAAAAGGGCCTCATATTTCCCTTAGAATCCAACAAACAGTGGGACTCTAAGTTGACACTTAGTCGGCTGGAGGTGAAGTTGCAATAACTGTTGCAGAAATCGGCCGACTAATCCGATTAGTCGATCTGATTAGTCGACTCGGGAGGGGGGTGAGTTGACTAGCCAAACTCGGCCCCTAATCGGTCAGACCCGATTACTCGGTCGATTACTCGGCCGCTTTTTGCATAGAACTTTTTTTGTTCTTTTAACTGGACCCAAGAAAACCCAAATAACTGAATGCCCGATTATCCTCTAAAGGGAGCTTATTGTTCGACAGTAAGCTCCCATACCCTAATTTTTGCTTGACACCCAAACTCGCCCGCACCCTCCAACTCCGCCTCTACTAAACCTCATCGTCGAATGGCATCTCCTTTGGCTCCAGTCGAAGGACCCCCCGTTGGAGCCGCCAACCTCGAGGGAGGTCAAAGCTCCTCCCCAAGCACTCCTCCGAGCTTCTCCAACGCCCAACCTAACCGCCTAGATTTTTAATGAAAGTACCAAGTAGTTCTCCCAGATTGTCATTTTTTCATAAGCTACTGTCTTTCTTGATGATTTGCAGTTAATCATATTATAGAAATTAGGTTGTGTTTCTAGGTCTAATGAAAGAAACCATCAACACTGTCTAGGGGATATATTTTCACTGCATATATAGTTGAGTGTAGTTTATAATTATTATTGGAAAATCTCTGCTAAGAAGAAGCTATTATTGGAAAATTTCTGCTAAGAAGAAGTTATATAGTCGAGTGAGATGTTGGGTAAAATTATAGATAGGTCCCACAATATCTCATGATAATATTGCATAGGGGTAATTTATTACATCCCTATGGTTGTTTGTCATTATAAAATTTGAATTATCGTAACACCTATAGTTGATGTCGTCATTTAATGAAAGAAACCATCAACATTTAATTCCATAAAAATATTAAAATTGCTAAATACATGAATATAAATGACAATATATATTAAAAAATAATTTATATATTTAAAATACTTAAAAAAATCAAAACCGACTAATGCCCGACTAAATCCGATTACTCTCCTGACTGCTGATTAATCCTTACTCAGTGACCCTGTCGACCGAGTACCGACTGCCGACTTCTGTAACCATGGTTGCAATAAAGCTCTTTAGGTTCCCTTCGATTGGTATAATGTTCCTAGCCGCTTATTATTTTAACATCATTTATGCATTCACTTCAAAAGAAACATGATTTATGAATAAGAAATAAAGAAATAGATGCACTACATGAGGAATTTGATCCAAATCCACATATAGGATTTCATTCTAGATTGAGAGTTGCATGTTGTTTGTGATCGTATTTCATATTGAGAACGGTAATGTAGCACAAAGTCCTCCAAGTGTGCTTTACTATAAGCATAGAGCAAAAGAGGGAAGACTTTATCCACATTTTGTATCCAGTTGACTTCAAAAACTCGTGATTCAATGAGCAAATGATTTGAGAGTTGACTTACAGCTCTTTAATAATTATTTATGTACCAAAATTTCCATGATGTTTTGAAGAATGCATGCTAAAATATATGCTCATATTTTTCTTAAAGACATTGTATGTGGTATATGTTCACATTTTCCTTTAAGAAAGAGAAGTTGCTTGATGTTCTAAGAATAACTCGGTGATAATATTCCAAATTATCTTATAGGATTAAATGGAAAAACCTTTTAAATGTATAACTTCTAGTGATGAAATACATAATATGATTATAAACTTGCAACATAGGGTCCTTTGATTTACTATGTTCAATACATATTCATGCTTACATCACCGCATTTCTATGTAATGGCCTTCCTAAGCAACTTCGCTCATTAGAATTTGTGATCCAGGAAAACAATGTAGTTGACTACTTCGATCCGTGAGCTACTAATATGATAGAAGGTTGTGAAATTTTTTGTCCCTTTTTTTATGTTGAGCAATGTAAATAGCCTTTAAATGTGGCCTTGACATGTACATGGACATTTTGAACAACGTAATTTCTTACTCTAATGTGTGTGTGTGTCATGAAATGCTTACAAGGATCAATTGTGTGCAAAATATGAAAAAAGGTAATACAACTGGTATCCTAGTATACTCATTAATGAATGGCTAAATGATTCTTTGGTTGAAATTTGGCGACCTTAGTATGGACTATCAGGTAACCGGACCGGATTTGGACCGAATGCTACAACACCTCTTATACACCCAATTCACCTTACATGGCACTCCAAATGCAAAGCTTGCCTCGAAAGCCATGCCCAACGCGGACTAATCCATGTTTGTTCCATTACTCCTTAGACTGCCGACAAAAATGAACATGCGACAAACATGTGCTCCACATCCTCCGCACCCATACCACACACTAGGAATACATCGTCAAGGTTCATCCTCCACTTGCTCATGAATATCTAGTATCCACTTGTCTCTACCATGCAATCAAGCATGCAACTCCTCCTCCGGTTCCTTAGCTTCCCACAGCAACATGTGGTCCAAGACAACATCTGGCTCTAGGACTAATGGACCATAGTATAGTGTCTCTATGTATGCTAATCAAATTGAATCATTTGAATTCAATTGGGATTCGTTCGATAAAAGTTCGAAAAAAGTTTGATTTAAAATAAAATGAATCGAGTATGGATTTGACTTGTGGATTCGATTCCCTAATGACTCGAATTTTAATTAACCTGAATTTGTTCGATAATAACTCGATTATATATATACACACATACAAACATATATATGTGTGTGTGTTTCTATGTATGTATATATATGTATGCACATATTACATACATACATGCATACATATGTATATAAATGTACATATGAATGTATGCATGTAGGCATGCATGTGTGTATGCATGCATATGCATATAATTATAGCCTTAGTGATTATATATTCAATATTAAAAAATATATTTATCATAGTTCCTCACCTTACACTTATTTCCATGTTCCCACATTCCCTACCCCACCATTTCACATCTTGCACGTAAAAATGTAGCCACGTTATGTCGAGCTCCCCTTTCATGTTAGTAGTTATTGGTGGCCTTATGATGAACGCCAAATTCGCCTCTATAATAATGTAAAATAAGTCGTAGTACAGGAGGTGAATTTGGTTCAGCAAAAACCACGAACTTTGAATGTCGTGGAATATTTTTACTTGGCAAGTGTACCAAGGTCGAACACAGGGACACGACTGCCTAATGTGTGTATTGAATTTCGATTCGTGAAGCACAAAGTGATTTAATCTCAATTTCAGGTCCACATGCAAATTATAAAGCAATGCTATGATGCATGCAATTTTTTTAGATATTTTTATGCCATTTAAAGATGATGCATGAGCAAATATGCGAGAGAACATGTATGTTGAATACAAGGACACAATTATACCCTAAAAGTTATGAGCAACATGATAAAAATGAGATCAGTGTCAATTTAATCACAACTATCAACAATGGTCATCACATCAAAGCAAGGCAAGGAGAGCAGGTCCCAAATACCACAGAAAATTCACTTTAATTAAAATAGAGGCAAATGAGACAAATAAGCATGCTAAAATGTAGAGGACAAAACAAGGATTAAAACGACACTAAAATCATGCAATTTGGACTTACGATTCTCAAGTTATGATAAAAACAGTGAAAGGGCATAATTGTAATAAAAATACAATAAAATAAAGGGATAAATATTGCATTTAGGTCCCTGGAGGGACCTAAATGCAATTACCAAAAACCGCCTGGGGTCCTGTGCAAATTTCCCATACGCGCGGGGACCTTTTTGTAATTTCAGAAAGTATGAAGGGCCTCCCTGTAAATAACCCCAGGTGCGTACGTAAGGCACGCACTCAGAGGACCAATATGCAAATGCCATTTCTTCCAGGGTCTTCTTTACAAATAACCCAGGCCTCACGTGCGTTGCACGTGAGGGCCCAGGCTCGGGTGAAGGCTTCAGGCTCGGGACGCGTGGCTTCAACTGGGGGTTCGGGGCGTGGTTTGGTCCGCCCGAGCCTGTAGGCATGGAGTATAGGCTCGGGTGCCACGCGTCTTCATCATACCCGTCCGATCCTGGAGATCGAACGGCATCTGTAACGTCTCCCTCCGCCGCGGCCAACCGGAGGAGGCAGGGCTCCGGTGAGTCCCCTAGAGCTCCGCCAGGCTCCGCGAGGCCCTCCGAAGATCGGAGAAGAATGTTGAGGCCCTCGCGAAGGAGCTGGAGATGTCGCAAACCTCCGGAGGCGATTAGATCGGTCAGTCGATGCAGAGCCACCAGTGGCGGAGCTGGTGGTCGGAGACGAATTGCAAGCTCCGATCATTGAAGTTCCTGCAAGGTTAGATAGCCGAAGCATGCATTGGTGAAGTGCGAGTGTGAGGTGGATGAAGTGATGCCCTATGTGCGGCGAAGAAGGCGGAGGGCAGAGGCTCCTTTTCCGGCAAACCGGCGAGGGAGTGGGTCGAAGTGAGGGGAGGTCCTGGAGAAGGGAAATAGGGTCGGCGAGGATCGGAGTGGTCGGGCGGAGATGGTAGGTAGATCGGACGAGGGTGGTTGTGAGTTGTGGAGTCGGGAAAATTACGAGAAAACGGAACAAAATTCACTTCGCCGGAGCGAGGTGATGGCGGAGGGGAGCAGCTTGGGCTGAGGCTCCATGGGAGCCTCCGGTCGTCGCCCGCGAGGCCAGCTGCTTCCTTGGAGCTCAATTGGTGATGGGAGATCACCAGAACGCGGCGGAGCACCGCCGCGGGTCGACACCGGCAAAAACCTATCGTTTCTTCGACATTCCGCCCCTCCACTGTCACCGGAGGGGCGGAGGAGACTACGATTCTGTTGGCGGGGGAGGGGTTTAAATAGGGAACGGTGACCGGTGGTTACAGGGCGGAGCAGGGGGTTTCAAGAGGGGCTTTAATGGCGATGGGGTTAATGGTGAAGGTCGAGGGGGGTTACGCGAGGGAGAGGGAGGAGTGGTCTATGCGGAGAGGTCATTAGGTGGTGGGGGAGGTGGCTAGAACGCTGGCCAAAAAAGGAAGGGTGTAGCGGTTTAGGCGAGGAGTAACGGCTGGGAACGGGGCTTTCGGAGGAAGGAGACGACCTTTTGGCCGTTGGATCGTGAGATCCAACGGTCAGGAAGAAGGTGCTAGTAGAGGGTTCAGATTAGATCCATCGGGCTGATCGGGCGGTTGAGAGAATAGCACGAGGGAGCGGCTGTGATTGGAAGATGGGATAGATCGAATGGTCAGGAACGATTGGGCGACGTGGAGAGATGGGAAACGTAGGATGCAAAGGGTTTGGATGGCTGTGATGAGGGCGGAAGTGGATGGATGAGATTAGATCTGACGCTAGATCCAAGGGCTGAGGGTAGACGAGGCGTGTGCGGTGATGATGAGCTGGTGGGATTGATCGTGCGGTGGAACGGAATGAGGTGACATGGAGGCTTGAGGGGCGTAGGATGGAGGGAGGATCGGATGGCTAGCATTTAGGCGCTCAACAACGGTAGTGATTTGATCTGGGAGATGGATCCAAGGGCTGCGAAGTGGTGCGGCAATGGACGGCTCAGATGAAGGCGGGGATGGAGTGATCCAACGGCCCAGGAGGCCGCCGGGTGGCGTGAAGAGGAGCGGGCCACGTGGGCGGCCCAGAGGGCGCCACGTGGCCTAATCAGAAAAATTCAAAAGATAATTACAAAGATAAATACAAAAGAAATAGTTAGAGGCCGAATTAGGAAAAAGTCAAAACATGAAAGTTGCTCGTCTTGACGAGATCTACAACTTTCATGTTGGTCAAAAAGCCAAAAGAGGTCATTTGTACAAAACATATTTTTGGGGGTATTTTTAAAGGGATAAAAATACTGATTTTGGTGTTTTGAGATGTTTTTGTATTTTTTAGTGGTTTTAAGGGTCAGTGATTTATAGACAAGTTATCTACCTAATTTTTAGGGGTTTTTGAGTGATAAAATAATTACAAGAAAAATACGGGAATTTAAATACAAATAATTATAGGTTAATTATACACAATATAGTACAAGATAAAAACAAAGAATTAAAGGTGATTTTATTGGATTAATTAAGACAGGGGTTTTAATATGTGGCTTTTATCATGATGAATACAAGATTCATCACCTTATCATGGTATTGTCGCTTTACTTTCTTGTTATGTTAGTTATCCTTGCAAGGTAATCAGTAGTGACGACAGCTATCATTGTCAAGATGACATTGATCATCGCCTGAGTCATTTACAAGTTCTTCTCATCATTATATTAGTTGTTACTTTGTATATTGAAAATCATGTGCGATTCAAGAATCTAATTTTAATATATCATCGATCATCATGATGCATGCAGTGATTTATCTTGTTATTTGGTGTCATTCTCATTTATTCAAATAATAAGATCAATTTATATTAATTTTCTATAGACATTTGGTCTTGTATTGCTTCAATATATAATGGCAAATATAATGTGTTCTCTGCTCCTATTATGTATTTCGGCTTACCCTATCTGCAATGGCATCTCGTATACATTATAGTCGGAGTACTGTCTATCAACCCTCGGAAAAGAGTAGTGACTTTTTGCCTCTAAAGGACCCTGGGATTCTCTTCAAGGTTGAGCTTGAGAATCCTTGTCTTACTGGATCATACCGTGTCCTTACTTTGATCCATATCCATCACCATTATATCAGTTATCCAAGGAGGAGCTTCTCTACCCCGCCTATGAGCCTCCCTTGAGCATCTTCTAAAAGTTCTCTATTGATCATATATGAATCCCGCTTTTGGTTATTAACTTGTGAGCAAGTCAATTAAACAAAAGGTGGTTAGTTCTCCACTGGTAAACTCCTTGAAGGAATGGTACCAATGCAATATAAAATTGGCTTGCTTACAGTGGGGAATACCTCATCCCTTGGGGATATCAGATCCTCAATTCACTTTCTAAGCACTAATTGTTTTCATCCATGGCATCTTAACTCATACATGTCCTTTCCCTCATTCCAACTGACTAGTTATATGTATAAGGATACACAAAGTATTGGTTCTCGCTTTTGACCTCACTCCTATATCCCCTCATTCTTTGTCGAGATTTCTTCTAATCGCTATGAAGGATTTGTTCAATCTGGGATTCGCTAAAGAAGACAAAGTATATTCTATCTCTTTAATGAAGGATCTATTGGATACTCAGGCTCTGCATTTCAAGTTTGTTATCCTAACAGTCTCTTCTTCTCTACATGGAATATTCTATCCCATTAATAAGTCTTAAATAATTATATATATATATATATCCTTCCTTACGAAAAAATTAATTTAGATAGCAAAAGATATTTAATATCGATAAAAATCAACTATTTTATGCATTATACTAGGTAGCATATCCGCGCTTCGCGGCGGGATCAAATGGTAATTAGAAATTATTATGTATGTATTAAATAAGAGATTAAAAAAAGATGGAAAAAATAAGTTATGTATGTATTACATATAAAAAATTGAGGATGGGGAGCTTGCACTAAGGTGCATGTAAAGTTACATGCGCCGGCGTTTATATCTTCCACATTTTTTTACTTTTTTGAAAATAGTAATTCTAAGACCGTTAAAATTACCTGTTCTGGATGGAGGTCATAGCAGTCTCTGTTTCTGACGAAATTCGAATGACATATTGGAGGGATATATGGATGAATATACATAGCGGTATTTTTCAAAAAAATAAAAAAATGTGGAAGATATAAGCGCCGGTGCATGTAAAGTTACATGCACCTTGGTGCAAGCTCCCCATCCTCTAAAAAATTTATTAAATTTTACATTATTTTTAAAAATTTTATTAATAAACAATTGATATAAGTATAATTTTATCATTATCATAATCAAAAGTTAAATTTATTTTTATTATGTATTGAATTATTTGTATTACATAATAATTTAAACATCAAATGGAAATTATTTTCAAATTATATATTTTATTGCTTTATTATAAGATTTATATATGCAAATTTAAGTTTGATTTAAATTATTTTTAATTAGTATTGTATTTCACAATTAATTTTGTTTTAAACTATTTTTAAATTATTATTGTATTTCACAAATTTTACAACACATATAAATATGATATAATTTTAGTATAATAATAAAATGTATACGTGTGTTTTTTCCCACATTGATTACAAAATCTGAATTTGAATAAACTACTAAGTTTGTAAAAAAATTGTAACCAATTTTTACATCACATAAAAAATTGCAACTTTATATGAGATTTAAAAATTTTAATATAATAAATACATAACTGTTATATACATCAAAATGATACATGTAAAAAAAATCTGATATTTGTAATTTAAATTTAACAAATATATTAGAGGAGGGAGAAAAAGATGAGCAAGGAAGAAAGAGGGAGAGGGGAGGAATTAGATGAGAGAGAAAAAAAGAGGAGAGAGGGGGAGGGAGATGGGTGCGGTTGGGAGAGAGAGGTGAAATGGAGAGGAAAGATGGAGAGAGAATTAGTGGGGAGAGAGAGAGAAAGTCGGAGAGATAGTGGTCAAGAGAGGGAGAGAGAGTGGTCGAGAGAGGGGGAGATTGAGTGGAGAGAGAGAGAAAGAGGGAGAGAGAGAGGGAGGGAAAGAAACGGGTAAAGGAAGGGGAAAAGAGGGTATTTGCTGGGATTTCAGACTGCCACGTGGCAGATGTAGAAGAGAGGGGGGGAACCTTCTATTAGTTAGAGCTATAGATATTATTCACATGGTATCTTTCTTGATTATATACAATAATTTTAACTTCTCTTAGTAATCTATATTTAGAAAATAAAATTATGAAATATAATCTTTAAAATTAGAGTTATTTTATTATTATAAAAAATAATTTATCTAAATTTTAAAACATAAGTGGGCATTTCAAATTCGAAATAAAATGAATTGAATTTGAATATTTGAAACTCAAAATGAATCAAATCTGAACTCAAGTTTGCAAATTCGTTTTAAATTCAATTCGAGTTTGGATTCAAATTTTTTAAAATGAATCGAATTTGAATTTTGGTGGACTCGAAGTATTCAATTCGATTAAGTGTCTATGGAGACGATCAACTCCTCCTATGACAACTCCCAAGAACCATGCCCATGGCCCAGCATAATATAATTTAGCAACTTGTTTAATGACCTAAAGTCAACGGGCCTTTCACCTGAAAGCGATGCAATGAACCTGATCA
The DNA here is from genome assembly GCA_037367405.1 of Ottelia alismoides. Classification (NCBI taxonomy): domain Eukaryota; kingdom Viridiplantae; phylum Streptophyta; class Magnoliopsida; order Alismatales; family Hydrocharitaceae; genus Ottelia; species Ottelia alismoides. Next base: position 441,177 of record JAZKJV010007574.1, on the reverse strand, counting down.
ACCAGACTAGGTCCCAACATCTAGTAACCACGACATACATGTCCTCAACAATTGCACATAGCCTAAGCATGCCTCGACCATTCCAATTTTCCTAAACTAATCATACAACTATAATATGAACTCCATTTTGTTCCTTACCTTATCTCCAATAGTGGCACCACGGTTACTGTTAGAGTAATGGAAACTCTGATGTGTTATTCCATAGAACCCTCGAGTCTCTTATATAGAGAGAAAACCCTTGGGTAAATTACATAGACGTACAATATATAAATAGAAAATACGAAACAGTACATCGCAACATATATAAACCTCTACACTCCCCCTCAAGATGGAGCATAGATATCTATCATGCTCAGCTTGGAAGAACATCTCTGGAAAGGTCCTCTGAGCAATGGCTTGGTGAATATATCAGCAGTCTGGTTCTCTGAACTGACATGAGAAGTGGAAATGAAGCCCTTCTGAAGCATGTCTCTAGTATAATGACAATCCACCTCGATGTTCTTTGTTCTCTCATGAAAAGCTGGATTATTGGCAATAAACAATGCTGCCTGATTGTCACATTGGAGATTCATAGGCAAGGAGACATCTACATTCAAATCTTCTAAAACTACTATAACCTACATCATTTCTGCGCTTGCTTGTGCCATGGCTCTGTACTCGAATTCGGCACTGGATCTCGCCACAACAGTCTGTTTCTTGCTTTTCCAAGAAACTAAAGAGCTTCCTATGAAGATAGCGAATCCAGAAGTAGACTTACGATCCCTTGGACATCCTGCATAATCTGCATCTGCACAAGCTGAAATAGACAGATCTGTATCTTTCCTGAATAGCAACCCTGTGCCTGGGGAAGACTTCAGATATCTCAATATCATATACAAGGCATCCATATGCACTTGCCTCGGCTGCTCCATAAATTGACTCACCCGGTTTACTGCAAAGGCAATATCCGGTCGAGTTATAGTAATGTATAAGAGCTTACCCATCATCTCTTTGTACCTTCTTTTGTCCACCTCCTCGGTATCATCGTCGTACAGCTTCATGCTTGGGTCCATAGGTGTACTTGAAGGTCTGCATCCAGTCATTCCTGTTTCAACTAGCAAGTCTGTGACATATTTTCTTAGAGTCATTACCATTCCTTGTGCATTTCTAGCAAACTCAATCCCCAGAAAATATCGTATCGTGCCCAGATCCTTCGTAATGAACTGGCTTCCCAACAGGGACTTGATTGTCTCAATTCCCTGAGCATCATCTCCTGTAACCAAGATGTCATCAACATATATCATGACAACAACAGTACCTCTAGGAGTCTTCTGGATGAACAGTGAATGGTCCGCATTCGATCTCCTGAACCCTTGTCCTTCAATTAGCTGGGAAAGCTTCTGGAACCATGCTCGGGGACTCTGTTTGAGGCCATAGATAGCCTTATGAAGTCTGCACACCATCTGAGTCTCCCCCTCAGCAGCAAACCCTGGTGGTTGCTGCATGTAGACTTCCTCCTGTAGGTCACCATACAAGAAAGCATTCTTGACGTCAAGCTGAAAAATGCTCCAGCTACGCACCACAGCAACAGATAGGAGGATGCGAAGAGCAGAGTGTCTAGCCACTGGTGAAAAAGTATCCAAATAATCTACCCCATATGTCTGGGTAAATCCCCGTCCTACAAGTCTGGCCTTGTATCTGTCGAGACGGCCATCCGCATGATATTCCACCGTAAATACCCACTTGCAACTCACCGCGGAGGCACCTGGAGGAATAGGGACAAGAGACCAACTCCCTCTAGACTGCAAGGCACGCATCTCCTCTTCCATAGCTTGACGCCAGCAATCAATCTTCATGGCATCTTGATGGTTCCGTGGAATCTCAACTGACGAGACAGCAGCAGCAAATTTCTGGAAATCCCCATTGAGACGATGAAATGAGACGTGAGAGGCAAGAGGATATGAAGCACATTGTCTTCGCTGCTTCCTGTGAGCAATTGGTCGATCCAGATCATCTATCACTGTGTTGACTGGTTGATCCTCCTCATGTAGTAAAGGCTCCTGCACTGATGCATTGTCCAACCCATCATTAGTGATAACATCAGAACATACCTGAGGCGTGCTGGATGGTTGGCATGTAGCCTGAGCAAGGCCGGTCCGCCTTGTATAGAACTTAGGAAAAGGTACAATTGTAGGAGGTGGTGGTGGTGGTGGTGGTGGTGGAGGTGGTGGTGGAGGTGGTGGTGGTGGAGTAGAGGATTGACCCAGACTTGGAGGTGGAGGCACATAGACATTAGAATCAGTGGATGTGGATGAGACCAATCTGTCACCTGCAGGGGAGAAGTACATGACTGGTTCGAAAAATGTAACATCAGCGCTCACATAGTACTTGTCATGAACGGGGTCATAGCAACGATATCCTTTCTGTGTCCTGGAGTAGCCCACAAAAACACACTTGATAGCCCTAGGAGAGAGCTTATCAAGTCCTGGAGATAAGCGGTGGACAAACGCAACAGTGCCAAAGACCCGAGGTGTAAGTGTAAACAAATCTTTGTCAGGAAAGAGAACAGAGATAGGAGACTTTTCCCCAAGAACAGTTGTAGGCATGCGGTTGACCAGATAGCATGCTGTAAGTATAGCATCCCCCCAATAGGATAATGGGGCACAACTCTGAATAAGTAATGTGCGAGCAATGTCAAGGAAATATCGATGCTTCCGTTCTGCAACCACATTTTGTTGAGATGTGTATGCACATGTGGTTTGGTGGATAATGCCTTTAGAAGAAAGAAAGCGAGCAAGGGAACGAGTGCAGAATTCTAATGCATTGTCAGTACGCACATACTTAACAGTAGACGAAAAAACATTTTGAACTTCATTGATAAGATTTTGAATAACACTTCCTGCTTCGGATTTATTTTTAAGGAGAAAAGTCCAGGACACTCGAGAAAAATCATCAACAACAACTAGATAGAACCTGTGTCCCTGATGATCTGGGACACGACTAGGACCCCAAATATCTAAGTGAAATAACTCAAATGGGGAGCGACTGCTCCGACTCTGACGACTGGGGAAGCTGGACCGATGATGCTTCCCTAACTGACATGCTTCACAACGAAATGACGAACTTGGAGAGATCTGAGGCAGGAGGTGACGCATTTTCTGTAGCGGCAGGTGACCAAACCGAAGATGCCAGGTATATGGAGATACGGAGCCCTGGGAATGTAGTGAGACGTCGGCATAAGAGTTCCGTACGAGACGATAGAGGCCATTGTGCTCAGAGCCACAGCCAATCACCTTGCACGTTAGTATGTCCTGAAAAATAACAGACGATGGGTCAAAAATAGCACGACAGTGCAAATCTCGTGTAATCTGACTAATGGATAAGAGATTCATAGAGAATTCTGGTGCATGTAGAACATTCTGTAAGTGCATGGCGGGCAGCAAAGCCATCTCCCCCTGACCGATGATAGGGGAATGAGTACCATCAGCAATGAGTACAGAGCGACCAGGCTGAACAGCTCTATAGGACTGCAGAATATCTCTCTCACGACAGAGATGATGGGTGGCTCCGGAATCAACAATCCATCATGTGAGATCATGGTTATGATAGGAGACTGAAGGACTACCTGAGGCACTGGCTGAAGCAGAGGTACTAGCTGACGCCGAAGCCGCAACATCAGAAGCATCAGCACTCTCTGACGATGACTGTGGCATGATATCACGAAGCTGTGCCACCAGCTCCTCGAACCTGTGATCTGGAGTAGATGCTGGTGGACCCTGAACATGATCAGCGACACGTGCAGAAGGAGTGAAGCCATGCTTAGAATAGCATGTATCCTCTGAGTGACCAGTACGACGACAGAATGAGCACGTAGAGCGTATGCGATCTCCGCGGCCACGTCCACCACTTCCTCTGCCACGAAATGTGGACGCACTACCTCGTCCTCTTGAGACTGCCATTGCCGAAGGAGGTGGAGTCGCTGTATTCGATGGAACTGGTACACAACTGAGCCTTCTGTAGACTTCTTCCATCGGTGGAATGGTGGCATCAGCAAGGATCTGAGAGCGTGCTGCCTCGTACTCCGGATCAAGGGCAGCAAGTAATACGCCTACCATAGTGGCGTTGCGGAACGTCTTCTGCTGTTCCGGCGTGGCTGTGAGTGGGATGGTGCTATAGAGTTTCTCGAACATTCCACGAAGAGACGTGTACAGAGAATGAAGAGGCCTCCCATTTTGCTTCGTGGTAAAAATATCATGCTGCAACTGCAGCATCTTTGTCTCGTTCCGCACCTGAGAGTATGTCGTGGCCAGAATATCCCACATCGCTTTGGCGGTGGGCTGATGGAGAACATCATTTGCTATCTCCGTCGTGAGCGTTCCTGACAGCCAAACTTTGGCATACGCGTCATCGGCCTCCCATGAGGCATATATTCCCTTTTTCTCCGGCGGCTCATCTTCGGTAAGAATGTGCTTCTTACCACATGACTGCATAAGACTGAGGAACTGCATAGCCCACAGTTCGTAGTTCGTCCCGTCCATTTTGACGATTGGTGCCGAACCTTTAAAGGCACCCATGGCGGGCATATCGACCTTCTGTTCTGACATATTGCCGGAGAAGAACAACTAGGGATGATAGACAAAAGAACCGGTGTCTACCAAGACCTTTGTGGATTCAAGTGCATATGTAGACGTTATGCACCTGAACCCATCATCTAGCCGAGACCGACCGGAGTAGAGATGCTCCGGTGACAAGTAAAGGTTGTGGAAGCCTCGGCGGGAGAGAGCAGCGGCTGCTAGGGAGACCCGGCGGCGGGGCTGGTCACTGCTGGCGGCTGGGAGGGGCTGGGAGGTGCCCGGCGGAGAGCTGGCGGCGCCGGGAACGGCTGGGAGGGGCCCGGCGGAGGGCTGGCGGCGCCGGGGACGGCTTGGGGGGGGGGGGCGGCGGAGGACTGGGAGTTGGCGGGATGGCGATGGCCCCGCTGCAGGGCAGGCGAAACCGGCTGGGCTGGGCGGCGGCGGGGGGGGGGAAGGGGGGGGCGGCGAGTGGAGGAGAACCCTAGGGTTAGGATTTTGGCTCTGATACCATGTTAGAGTAATGAAAACTCTGATGTGTTATTCCATAGAGCCCTCAGGTCTCTTATATAGAGAGAAAACCCTTGGGTAAATTACATAGACGTACAATATATAAATAGAAAATACGAAACAGTACATCGCAACATATATAAACCTCTACAGTTACCAACATGTACATCAATTCCCTCCAAAACATCGAAGGCCCCCTAACTAGATTGGCTATGTCTCCCAGCTAGCATGACTTCAAAAATCTACCACACAGCTCATGCCTTCCTCTCAGCATCTTCAACATTTACTTGGTCAGTGGTGCCTCATTGAAATTTTTAACACTCTTGATGCTCACCCCTTCCATCCTTGGGCCTATACACCCCTAAACTAACCAAACAAGTGCATTTCCTCGATTCCTTTGTTCTTTTGTACATGATTCCCCTTTTTACCTCATTAATATGCTTCTTTACATTCAGTGACAACCTAAATGCGTGCATATAAAATAAAGGAATGGATTCTGACATTGCAATTGACATACCACATGACCCCCTAGATAGAAACGGTGTTTTCCATCTTGACCACCATCAAAACCAATCCAGTGATCTACTAACCTGCAAAATAGCCTCCTTCAGGGGAAAACCCAGGTACATTAACAAGTGAGCCCCTTGTAGTGACCATCGCCCTCATATAAATCTCGACCTCTTGAACGTCCATGTCAAAAGCCATGAGGGAGGACTTCCAACATTATTAAAGCCAACACTTCTATTGCGAGCATAACAAAGGGGCCAATAGGTAGCTATGACTTACCCCACTTCCTAATTTTACCCATCCTTTTCATGTCACCTATTTACTAGGATAAAGATTTACGCTATTGTGTTGTGCCTATTTACAAATGCAAGCCTCTCCTCCTCAACATAGTCCACAAAAAAGGGAAGACTATTGTATTATATGCCTTTGTAAAGTCCACCTCCCACATAAAACCTTTCACCCTTGGAATCGGAGACCATCTATGTAGTTGTCACGAGGTTGTCCGGTACAAATTTCCATTAACGAAAGTTCATACCAAACGGACTCATCATACAACCATAACCCCTTGTAGTCTTAAAGCTAGGGTCTTTTGGATAATGAGGTAAACACCGTTTGACAAGGCAATGACTCGGTAGTCATCCATATGTATCGGCAACTCCCTTACCTTACAAATAACTAAAAATGAAGAATAAGTTGAGCCACTCACCATACTTTACAAAGTGGTGGCCAGATCTACATCGACCACCCACTACCATACCACCATCTTCTCCAACTTCAACTTCTCATTGCCATTCTTTATTCGCCACATTGATGCTACCACATTATAGAATCTTTTATTGGTCATCAATCCTGACTGTTAATAAAGTTCCTTAGACATCTGCCTCCATCAGATTTCCTCTTTGTATCCTCCTCCTATATTACCACAAGGTGGCCCCTCACTTCCACCTACTGTGTTGACAAAGGCATCCTTCCTTTGACCATGTCCAGACAATCCACCCTAGTAGTGCTTCATGCTTCGTCTCCCTGGACTCCCTTATGTTTTTTTTACTAGATTACAAAACACTAGAACAATGGCATATATTCTGAAAATGATCTACGTTTAGGCGTGGTGATTGACATCAGAAAGCCTTCAGAAACTCCATGGAAGCCAGGATCTTGTCAGTTTTCAACCTCATGGTCGAGTTCTTCCACGTGAAGCTGCAAACCAGGACTAAGTAGTCCACCAAGCCCAATTCATCAACCACCTCCCTGTAGCTGACCATTGTCGAATCACCTCCACTCGAGCCCTTCGATCTGTCCTTTAAGGTTAAATGACACACTAAAATTGCTCCCCACCAAAAAGGGGTCTCCTCAGTTATTGCTACCATCCTCCTCATATTCTTCCAAAGCTTACCTCTGTCACCACTACTACTAAATCATACAACCCCATTACCTTAAAATGTAGCATACTTTCACTCCTCTACAAACACGTCAAGATAACCCAACTCCTTCTAATTGAGTGACCAGATTTAGCATCACATCCTTCCAGCACAGCAATTGACTACATGATCGCCTTGTTGATGCCTTTTGATAGGATAGCACCTAACTCGACTCTTTAATCTTCATCTATGTCCCTCCTCACAAAACTCCACATGTGATTCCGGAAGGAGAATCACATATGCCCTCCACTTCATGAGATAGTGCCCCAAACTCCTCTGCCTCCACTCCATTCTCGAACCTCTCATAATCTAAGTAAGAACTTGCATCACAAACATACAAAACCCCAATGTCTGCCTTTCACATACCCACGGGGTCAACACCTCCATGGTTGCCCTTCCTCTCATCTAAAATCCTATTACCTCTTCCATCCCCCATCCACCAATGAACCCCTCCTTCCTCTGCAGCATCACCACTCATCTCCACGGAACATGGCGTCCCCCAATCCCCATCTACATTCATCCCCAATCGTACTCTCATTAGCCACCACCTCACACCTTTAGCCCCTCATCTAACATTTGCCTCAGATTCCCCTCCCTCATCCCCTGCCTCCCGCATTTGTCACCAAGCACATACACCCTCAAATAGCCCAACCTTAGAATCCTCTTTCCACTCTACTACCCCCCCCCCCCCTCTTTCCACTTCCTCGACAACCTTATCTCAATGCAATTTACCTACGCCCACATATGTCACCTCTCGACCCTCGCTCTTCTCCAAACAATTACCAACATCAATCGTAGGGGACAAGGGAAGGGAACCACTTGATCCCAATGACCCCCCTCCTCAGAGCCTTCTTCATCATGTTGAAACGAAAAGAGGCGTTGCCTCTACCGAGGCCACACTTAACCACTTCCGACCTCAAAGCAAGAACTTGTCTTTGTATTGAGTAGGCATGACAAACCACACACGTAGAAAGCCCATCCGAATCTAAAAACAATTCCACTTGCTTTCCATAACACAATTCCAATTCCTATCCTCTAAAGTGACTCATAGCTCTCATATAAAATTAGGTTCTCTTGTTGTGCCCCATTCAAATATTATATCAATCTAGGTCAGGCCCAGCTCGTGTTGCATCCTGCAAAGCCCACAAGACTTCATAGAACGGTCCCTACATCTGCCCCCTTTCAGAGGGGTGCTTGTCTCAAAAGCCATTCACTGCTTCTCTCCCCTTTCCCTACAAAACCTTTACAAAAGGAGGCGGGTATCCCCTATGTTCCTCCTTCTACCTTACGTGAATCCCCTCGTGCTCTCTGATAGTTGTACATTTGACTTCAAGAAACCCATCAATGTCAACTCTCTTACGTAAAACCCTTGATTTTCCCAATGCTCTAAATACCCATTTCTCACGACTGCCTCTACCTCCTCGCGAGCCCAATGATTGTTGGTTTTAGCTGCCAACATAATCCTTCCCAATGGCACCATCATTGCCTAGGACCTCTAACAATAAGGGAGTTCCACCATTACCTCGTTGTTTAGGCAAGATACCAAGAAGGCACTAAAAGACCTCTAGTCTGGAAAAATATAAATGGCCTTGCCATCCCCCAAGATCCTCACAGCAAGCGTCCGACCCAAACCACGAGCACGTGCTTCAAGCACAAGACTTGACGATGGAAAACACCTTAATAAAGAAAACACTTTACAAGGTTTCCATAGTCCCTCACCAAGTGCCTAAGCCCTTAACACATGAAGCAACGACATCTTGATCCTCACAGCAAGCGTCCGACCCAAACCACGAGCACGTGCTTCAAGCACAAGACTTGACGATGGAAAACACCTTAATAAAAAAACACTTTACAAGGTTTCCATAGTCCCTCACAAAGTGCCTAAGCCCCTAACACATGAAGCAACGACATCTTGAGGTGTCGTCGCTCCACCCTCTTGCACTACTCTCCCCAATGCCTCTTACGAGCATTTCAAGCTATATAGATTTTCTATATCTTAACATTCTTGATAATGCATGGGGCGCATTTTGTGTGTATACCTTCAACGTGGAAAAGCCTACACTAAACCAGCTTGCACTCAAAAACAAGAAAAGGGGGGAAAAAGAGGACTTTGATGGGGCACTTACCGAAGATATCAAAATGAACATGGAAAAGCTATTTCCAGAGGAACAGGCTAATAGACAAAACAACAAAAATAGCTAATAATGAGTTTCTTAATCATACTTGATTCAGTAATTGTCATTGTATTATGTTAAGTTGTAATCAACAGTAAGGGCTAGAAGCTCTCATTAAGAGTGATTTCCCCCTTTTTTGATGTGAGATCATCTGTTTGTCAAAACTATAAACTAATGTGAATTATCGTAAGTTGCATATATTTACTATGAACCAAGAGTTGGGAATTTTTTTGCAAACTACACTAGTGCATATGCAGATTCAGATGGAAGTTGAATTCTTTTAATCAATAGATGGTGCAATTAAAAATTATTGGCAAGACTATAATTGCAGGAAAAAAATATATACCGGATGACGAAGAAGAAATGCTGCGATTCTATCTTCGTTTTCTTCGGAGTCTATAGAGCAAGTGCCATACACAAGAATGCCCCCAGCTTTCACCAATCTGGGGATACAAAATGTGAATTCGCAGAACATCTTAAAGAAATTATAATTTATTAATAGAAATCTAACATTAATAAAGTATGACAAGCAAACATAAAGTAACTGACGATGTTATTACGATTTGTTAAGAACTGGTACCAATAAGGTTTTCTTCCTCTCATTAGAAGGAAAATCATCAAATAAAAGAATGATAACTTTGGAATCAGATATGTGGCATAAACTATAATTGGGCTTATTGATTCATTAGATTTATATATCTTCATGTTCAAACTTCAAACAATATTACGGGATATCCGAGAATAATGAATGGTTTGGTCTCCCATAGTCTAGTGGTGGGATTAGGGTGTATTGGTTTAGGATATATAAAGAGCCCCACACCTCTTGTATTTATGGAGAAAGCTAATAGCAAGATCCAACCCCTCGTGACCATTTCTTGTTGAGTAAGGTAGTCACCATGATTGCCTCGAACCACATAAATGGTGGTTGTATTCGTTCTTGTTTCTTGATTCAATGCATTATTTTATATTTCCACACGACATCAAAGCAAGTCGATTCTAGATCTTTGATTTTTGATTAAATTTATTTCAGTTATGCTATGCTAAAAGTTCTTAAAGTTAGTGTAATCGTCGAATTGCAGCTGGAATCCCAAGATGGAGGAGGTCGTACCAGCATACGCTACATTCATCAATGTGCAAAAGGTGTTAGCACCAAAGATGAGGCACTCAAAGACAATGAGTGTACAAGAACAAGATCGCAAGTGGCAATCATCAGACCTCACATGACGATCGTGCGGAGTAATAATGTGACGATAATCGCAGGAGGTACAGTTGCAATGGAGACCATTGCATGGAAGAACACAAAGCCAAGTTGCAAAATTTCTTAAACAAAAGAGAACATGTGGGACTCGCTAACCAAGAAGAGGAGCATCAATGCAGCAAGAGGAACTACGAGATGGAGGAGACGAGACGAAGACAAAGATCAATGGGTGCAAAGAATACATCCAAGCAATAATGAGAAGAAAATAGTACATCATCATGCTTCTAGTCAAAAATAAAAGGGATTTTTACACCCATAACCTTGAGTAATTTCATAATAACATTCATAACCCTGCATAATCATGAATTACATGAGAAACCCCGAGTAATGCTTAACTCTTACATGACATAACCCGTGTTATATTCCGTTTAGGATCTCCATTATATTTGACGGTTTCCGTTAAAAAAGACTGCGCTGCCCCTAAAGCTCGTTCTTATTTACAAAACATGCCATTCTCTCTTCCTCTGTCGAAGCTTGCTCGAAGCAGCCCGCCGCCGATCCCTTCTACGATCCTCCCCTGCCTCGAAGCCCCAAGCAACCCGTTGCCGATAAGCTCGCCGCCGATCCTCTGCTCGAAGCCCTCCCCAGCAGTAGCTCCTCCTGCCATCCACTGCAGACGGCATCGACCAGCATCTCTCCCCGAAGCTGAATCTGAGCCAGCACCAAGCAGCTCTCCCAAAGCCCCCTCCCAGCCGATCGAAGCTCAAAGCCCACCCCCACCCCTCTCCCCCCCTTCGCCCCGCCCGCTCCTCCCTTGCTCGAAGCTTCTGCCTCGCGTGCGCCGATGGAGTTCAAAGCCCCCCCCCCCCCCCGACGTCCCTCCCGTCCAAAACCCCAACAAGAACCTGGCAACGAAGCTCAAGCACCACCCCCCCCTGGCGAGCTTCCCCTCTCTCGCCCGCAGCCAGAGCTTGAAGTCCCCCTCGGCCCGCCTTCCAACTCCCTCCACCAACCTGCAACGAAGATGCCCTCCCACCGTCGCCGCAAGGTTTCTTGGACCCATTCCATCCCACCATACTTGAGGAAAAACTCCAGCAGCTTGCCAAGCGGCATCGCCCCTCAACAAGCCTTCGACCACACCGTCGGGCGTGTATCGCCCACGGCTACCTTGGACACCCATGCCTCCTTCGCACCTGGAGCAGCTACCCGCCGCTCCACACAGATCGCGCCTGGGAAGAAGAAAAAGGGCGAGAAAACCCCTCACGTGAAGGGCACCTCCCCTAGTGGAAAAATTGTGCCTGTATCCCGCACGTGCATAGCACGTGAGTGGGTAATTTGTGACCGTACATCCGCTCTTCCAACATATTACAGATGCGACCCCGCCCGTTGGATAATCCTAACCGTTAGATCATAGGTTGGTTAGATTAACTCGTTCATATGGTTGAGTTAACATATTAAACTAACGGAGGGTTATGGGTGTAAGACGGAGTGACTATCCAGGGTTTCTCATGTAATTCATGATTATGCAGGGTTATGAATGTTATTGCGAAATTACTCAGGGTTATGGGTGTAAAAATCCCAAAATAAAAACCCCCTCCCCACACACATTGAGGATAGCATGGCTAACGCAACCCAGGAAGTTGTACATGATGACAAAGTCTTTGCACAAGAAGAGACAATGGTGCCTACATACCGAGAAGCTAGTGCAACCCGACAAGGATGATAGCACACTGCCTAACAACAGACCATGATATCTAGAATCCCTTCCTTTCACAAACAGGATCATATCATCTGTATATTGTAAGATAGGTACCACAAGTTCCTCTAATGTGTACCCAACATAGAAACCACCTCTCAAAACTTTATCTACCATCATCTTGAGAGCATAAGAAAGTAGGACAAATATGAGCTGAGCCTGTGGAAAATCACATCTTAACCCTATCTGTGATTCGAAGAAACTACCTAAGGATGAGTATCTACCAAAACCTCACAAAAATTTATAGTAATACACTGCTTAATCGAGGTGATGCAAAGGTCTGGGAAGTCATGCAACAACAACAACAACAAAGCCTTTTCCCACAATTAAGTAGGGTCGGCTACATGGATTCTTCGCCTCCATTCAGATCTATCTTGGGTCAATCTCGGACTTATATCCAAAAAACTAAGATCCCTTCGTATAGTCTCTTTCCAACACTTTTTGGGCCGTCCTCGCCCTCTCTTAGCCGGCTCAACATCCCAACACTCGCATCTCCTAATCGGTGCATCAGTTGACCTTCTTAGCAAATGACCAAACCATCTTAAGCGGTTTTCTCGCATCTTATCCTCGATCGGAGCTACACCAACTTTATTTCTGATTGCATCATTTCGAATCCGATCTTTACGTGTATGTCCACACATCCATCTTAGCATTTTCATTTCTGCTACAGCCATTCTCTGCACATGTCTATGGTTCACAGGCCAACATTCAGAACCATAAAGCATAGCAGGTCTCACGGCTGCTTTGTAAAACTTTCCTTTAATTTTTAAAGGAATTTTCTTATCACAGAGAACAACGGAGGCTCCTCTCCACTTTAGCCAGCCTGCATTTATTCTATTAGTAACATCTCCATCAATTTCCCCATCATGTTGCAAAATAGATCCCATATATCTAAAAGAATCTCTCTTTTGAATGTTATCGTCACCAATCTTCACCTCGATTCCTTCACCATTGCTTCCATCAAAAGTGCATTCCATATATTCCGTCTTAGCCCTACTTATACGAAAACCTTTAGTCTCCAATGAATGTCTCCAAACCTCAAGCTTCTCATTTACTCCATCTCTAGTCTCGTCAATCAACACAATATCATCAGCAAATAACATACACCAAGGTAACTCATCCTGAATGTGACTTGTCAACTCGTCCATAATCAAAGTAAAAAGAAATGGACTCAAAGCTGAACCTTGATGTAAACCAATGTTGATATCAAAATAGTCAGTCTTCCCTGTCGGGGTTCTTACACAAGATAAAGCCCTATCATACATATCCTTTATGAGATTAATGTATAGGACAGGTACTTGTCTCTTCTCCAAAACTCTCCACAGTATCTCTCGTGGGACGGAATCATAAGCCTTCTCCAAATCAATAAAGATCATATGGAGATTCTTCCTTTTAGCTCTATAAAACTCCATTGTTCTCCTCAGCAAATGGATGGCTTCAATAGTTGAGCGACCTGGCATGAATCCGAATTGGTTTTCTTTTACTTGGGAAACTTGCCTCAACCTTCTTTCGATCACACGTTCCCAAATTTTCATAGTGTGACTCATCAGCTTGATACCTCTGTAATTTGAACAATTTTGAATGTCTCCTTTGTTCTTATACAGAGGCACCACGATACTCCTCCTCCAATCTTCAGGCATTTTCTTGCTTCGCCACATAACATTGAATAGATTCGTAAGCCAAGTCAAACCACGCTCACCTAAAACTTTCCATACTTCTACAGGGATGTCATCTGGTCCAACACCTTTCCCAGGTCTCATAACCTTCAAAGCCTCCTCTACTTCTTTTCTTTGTATTCGTCTATAGCATGCACGATTCAAGTAACTTTCACTACTAGCTAGATCACCCACAGTGATCTCTCTATTTCCTTCTCCAATGAAAAGTTTATGGAAGTACTGCTCCCATCTAGTCTCTATATCCTTCTGAGTAACAAGCACGTGACCTTCCTCGTCCTTAATGCATCTCACTTGAGAAAGGTCTTTGGTCTTTCTTTCTCTTGCTTTGGCCAACCTGAATATATCCTTTTGGCCCTCCTTAGAGTTGAGATTTTTATACAAAACCTCATAAGCTCTTGACTTAGCTTCGCTTACAGCCTTCTTTGCTTCCTTCTTCGCTATTTTATAGTCTGTGACAGTTTCCTCTGTTCTATCCTTAGACATAGCTTTAAAGCAAGCTCTTTTAATTTTTAGCTTCTCTTGCACCCCTTCACTCCACCACCAAGCCTCCTTTTGACCCGGAGCTCCTCCTTTTGACTCGCCTAGCATCTCTTTGGCTACTTTTCGGATACAAGATGCTACTGCCTCCCACATCTCGTTTGCACTACCGCTACAATCCATCTTCCAAAGCATCCATTTCACCTTTCGTCTTTTCTAGTCAACAAGAATCTCAGTAACCATAATCATGCTATCCACCAACTATCTTCCAAGAAGGAAGGAATTCTTAGTCAGAGGGATGACCTGATTAAGCATGATTAGAGGTAGATTGGCAAAGAGCTTTGCCACAATAAAGTAAGTTCCACCAAACAATGCAATAGGGAATCAACTCTGACAACGACATCTTTCTTGGGTAGAGAAAAATGATGGAACATTTCAAGCAGTCAAACAAGAACTTCCCTCAAGCAAACTCTGCAACCATAGCAAGTACATCCTCCATGACTAAATCACTTAATTCATTGAAAAATGGGCAGGGAAATTGTCTAGTCTATGGAACCCACCAGTATTCAAAGAAAATATGTTATTCTGAATATGTTGAAGCTCAAAGGATACGTCAAGTTGTCAGCATTCCCCCTGGAGGTTCTAGACCTCCATCACCAAGCCACCGAACATAAATAGAAGTCAAACACCAACCGACCGCTCTGAAATAATCGAACATTGCCTTTGATACTGCATTCTTACCATGAAAGATTTACCCACCAACGAAAATAAAATGAACAAGGTTTCTTTGATGTCGACCACTAGCTATTCCATGAAAAAATTTGGCACTAATAAAACCTTCCTTCAGCCACTTCTACATTGACATTTGCCTCCACTTCACCTCTCTTCCAATCTTCCTCCTTGATAACCTTCTATACCACCCCATGGTTGAGAAATTCCACAACACCTGAGTCTTTTGCTTCTCTAAGAGGTCATGTGTGACAAGTTCCTCTTGTATGGAGGAACGCATTTGCTCTTGTCGCATGAGTCCACACTTCAAGGCTATGAGCATTTTTGAAGAGCGTCCAGCTTCAAAGCTAACCGCGCAATGATCATATCCACGACCACCAAAATCTAGAACTCATCAATCATTTACCAAAACTAGCCTCAAACATCCAAGATCGCTCAAATTTGAAATTAGATAACAGAGAGTTTCCATCACCACTATCAAGGAACAAAGGGGTGTGATCCGACCTCGAACAAGGGAGGGAGTGAATGGACGCCAACTAAAAAAAGCTTCAATCATCTACCAATGATCAATCCAAGATTTCAACAGCGAGTTCTTCCATGGTACATGTTGTTACATGCACCACAAACCTCAATATCCAACTCATTCACTACCTCCATAAAGGAAAAGGAGCCAAGATCTATCCCTCCTCTTCCCCTCGGTTAACCATGCAAGTTCAGGTTATGTGAGCATGTATTCTTTGTTGAATTTCATGGCACATAGATTATAAGTGGTCTATCCATTTTGAAATTAGCACATCACCTTTGTGGATCAAATAATGGAAATATATCTTCCTTGTGATCTCTCATCACAAAAAAATCAAACTGGATAAATAACCACATAGTTGAGCAAGAAATATGTGACTAACTTAAATCATCAAACAAATGATGATCAGCCATTAGATGAGTAGTGCCAGAGGTTACAGACATCCTCTAGGCAGTGACATGACTATAGGTTGGTTGGCAACGGCTACGTTGGAGTATTACATGAGATCCAGGCGGCATCGCTATTACTTGTCACTCAGCTGGGAAAGCAATTGCGCTTCCAACAACGACAGAAACAACAACGGTGTAAAAAAAGGGGACGGTAGTGATGCTCGGCAACTCCTAAAGAGGGGTGGCGATGTTGTTTGGCTTTAGAGACAAGCAGCGATGCTGTTGGAATAGGATGGGGGGTGGGGATGCAATGGGAAGAAATCCGTAGGGCTATGGTGGCTCCGAAACCATTTGAAATAAGAGAATGGTGTTCTATAATAATCATGAATACCTCGGCCATCCTTATACAGGGAAAACCGGAGATCACCCTTCAGGGGTTTACATTGAATTCCTATCAACAGGAACAAAATATAGTAGAAAAAACAAAAATAACAAATGGGAGTGTGGCCCAAAAAGGCATAGACTTCCCACATAGCATCAGAACCCTTTCTCTTCTTTGTGAAAAATGTTGAAGATGTAGGGTTTGAGAGAATCCATCATCATGCACCGCATGCGCCAATGACTGTCGCTACATGCATGGTCATTGTGATCTATGTCATTGCAATAGATTTCCCATGACGTCGCTATAACCGTCGACATCCAAGGTTCAATCGAACCTTAGTTGCTATCGAGCATCATTTTGTACATTCTTGTATCATTGCCTGTAGCGATCATCTTAATATATTTAGACTAGCTTCTTGTTGCCTTCCATCTTTATAGTTGCAAGCAACTCGAGTTGCCTCATCTGGGCAGTGCCATTGTGGTCTCACTCTTTAATCGCTGCTTTGAGATTCTTTTTTCTTGTCAACTAGTAGCTCTTTGTATCTCCACGTTTTCTCATTGTAGCATTGTTGCACAAGTTTCCTCATGTCATTATTCACAAACTATGAATGTCGCAGATTGTTGTGGCACTCGGTTCCATCGAAATAGATTTTCCGTGCAACCTCTCGACACCAATGATGCACGATCTCAAAATGAACCCAAGACTTACTCGGAAATCATTTGAAAATATAAAAATTATGAAATGGAACAAGACCAAGAAAGAAGAAAATATCTATACATGGTATTTGACGCGGCCATGTTAACTGTCATAATCCACTAGATAAGAATCCTCAAGAGGTTGGATCCTCATTTCAAATGTCTCAAGAGATACAAGAGATGTAGGGTTCTTTATACAAGTCCCACAACCAAGAAATATGGAATAAATATGAGAGAGTAGAGTAATTGAATTCTGAAGAGAGATAACTACCCATTTAAATATATACTCTAATAAGATACACTAAGTTCTACTTCAAAGTCATTTTTCTAAGGGAAATAATGTAGTAAAACTTAATAAAAACAACTACAGCAAATTCGTACTTCGAAGCAGCATCAAGGAGCTCGTCCTGTAGATTCTTCAATTCTTGCAAATCTTCAAACATTCTATTCCATCTCAAATCAGCTCTCTTTTACCATGCAACAAACCCAAGTAATATACTAGCAACTTTAAGTAAATATGGAACTATGGTTCTGGAGTTGGATGGCATCTTGCCCAAACTAAAGTAGGAAACTGCGTACCTTTGAAAGGACACCTAATCCCGAGCAAGGAACATCAACTAAGACCTTATCCATCTTAAAAGAGTTGTTTCTCTGTAATCATGTCAGAAATATGTGTACAATTAATAGAAGAATTTAATAGAGAAATATATAGCAAAATTCCTAAAAGTTCCAAGCTCGTTAATTTTCCATGATTGAATTTCCAGGTCAGTTGAGCAATCTTTGAGATAATGCATCCCTGCAACTCCTTCCCCACTCCTCTGTCGTTGCCCCATCTTTGATGTAAAGAAATGGACTGCAATGTTTGAAACATGTGTTGTTGAGGGGTACGTACTGATTGTCGGAAAGGCAGGGTTTACACATTTTTGGAAACATGGTTGTGCTAGGCAGTATGTGTGGATCACACGGTATTACCAGGTGGTTTCAACGGGATTATTCTGAATATTGCTTGGGTATGCCGTGGAAGAGGTTAGTTGTTTGGTAGGCAGTAAAATGATGCTTCTGTTGGAGTTGAAGTCGAACATTGTCAGCGGAGGATGTGGTTGATTCAGTAGCACAAGTCTGGATGGGGAAACGTTATGTGCAGATAGTGAGTAGAAGATCGATGCGTGGTGTAAAGGTTTCGGCAGGTGGAGAATCATGCACGGGTGAAGGTTTCCAGCCTGGAGTGCGATGAAGGGGGAAGGTAATAGGTTAAAAGGGGTTTCAAGAGGAAAATACGCGAGTAATGTTGGGAAAAAAACAAATTCTTTCTTTCTGGCAAACAAAAAAATCTATAAATATTATGGCAATATCGCATTTTCACTTTGCGATACTGATAAAGCATTTCATTCAAGCTCTACACAGCACATTTAGAGAATGGGTTATTGTAACATCCGGATTCTAACGAACCCGAACTCGGCCCGAATAAGGCCCGATTAACCCAACTAAGTTGTTGGTCAATACTAGATAACCTAAAACGATCAATTGATCGTGAATCAAAAGTCGTTCGGGCGAAATCGACCGAAAATCGGTCGCATCGTAATGCGCGCCGTGAAAAAGCTGCGACGAAAATTCGGAAACCGCAAAACAAACTGAGACCGTCATTAGATCCGATTCGACGAAACAAGACCAACGGAATCGACCGTTCATCAATCGGAGGTCGTTTGCTAATTTTAAATCACAAAATTTAACCTTAAACAAAAACCGTACCCGAAAATTTCGGGGGTTCAAAACCCAACCGAAAGTATATCAATATTGTACTCAAATTGATCGTCGTCCCGAGACGATCAAATCAAGATACTTCGCGTCGAAAACGGAAGTCCGAGGTGCGCGTACGGTAGATTTTTAAGTCTGAAAATCCAAGTACAATCTCTATTCCTTCTTTTTTGCTGCCATGCATGTCATTTTCTCCCCACACAACTATTCTATTAATTTGGTCTTGATGCTGAGAAGATAAAAAAAATGTGTTTTTGTGGTTTTGGTCTCTGTCCAAGATTTTGGATCTGCCGTTAGTTATGGATTTTTATTTTTAAAAAAACTATAGTTATAATTAGGTACAATCTAGGTCCCCTTTTGCTGCCATACATGTTGATTTTACTCATTTTGGATCTTTGCATGCTAAATCCTATTGGTTTATCTTTGATTCTTTGGATCCTAAAAAAAATTAAATAGTGGTTTAGATGTCAAGAACGTCAGGATTTTAAACATGATTTGGTCTTCTATGGAAATGTTAGTGCAATATAAAGTAATTCCATCATTATTAAGGATATAATACTCCTTATTATGTGATAGTTAACACTGTTTGCCATATGGAATGGACGGGGATAGAATTGCTAACTTTAACAAAACAGGAATATGTTTGTTACTGGAGATAAAGTTCTGAACCTGCTTCTAATTTATTTGCTTTTAACTTCAGATCCACCAATCTGGATAATCTGGAGTTGACGTTTATTCTATATCTCTTGTTAGAGGGTTCACAATAAAAATGTGTAAATTGATGAATAAAAGGTTATGTTTATAGTATACAATGAGAAACCCATACTGAACATTTTCTACCTAATCCAGTAATCTTTATTATTATACTTATGCTGGACTTAGATGATTTTACTGTTACAAATATATAGTCGCAAATGTGAACAGTAGGGCCTAAAAAGTGAGAAGTATCTTAGATAAGCTAGTTATTGCTGGCATGATATCATTGTGCAATTACAAATTTGAACAATACTCCAATTATGACAATATCACATGGACAGAATTCAGTTGATCCACACGGCTTAAATAATTAATTTAAAATAAATCTAACTAAGTTGTCATGGAAGTATTCTTTTAGCTAATAAGAAGAAAATATTTATTAGATGAGAGAAGAAAAAAAATGGATGGGAGAAAAAAGGGATCAGAGATTGAAGATTTCTTATTGCTTAAGGTAATCATATGATATAGAGTTAGTCTATAAAGTCCTCTTATGTGAGAGACTAATTAGTGATGATCCTATTAGGAGGAAGCCATTAAAATTTTTAAGTTTGTTGAGTGAAGCTTTCCTTAAGTATCTTGTACTGAAGATGCCTCTGGCAATAGATACTACAATTACTGTTGGGAAAAATGAGCAAGTTGTTTATTCCATAAGCCCTAGGCTCTCTTATATAGGAGTGTAGCCTATGGGTAAATTACATAAAGCATACAATGAAAAATAAAATAGAGAAGAGGTACAGATACTACTACTATATGCGTTAACACTCCCCCTCAAGATGGAGCATAGATATCAATCATGCTCAGCTTGGATGCACACTTCTGGAATGGGCCTCGTAGCAATGCTTTGGTGAATATATCCGCAGTCTGATTCTCTGATGTAACATGAGACGTAGTAATGTACCCCTTCTGAATCATGTCACATATGAAGTGACAGTCAACCTCAATGTGCTTGGTCCGCTCATGGAATGTTGGGTTGTTTGCAATGAACAAGGCAGCCTGATATCACATTCCAAGTTCATAGGAAGTGGTACATCTAAACATAGGTCTGTAAGCACAGCTTTCACCCACATCATTTCTGTAGTAGCCTGGGCCATAGCCCTATATTCGGATTCAGCACTAGATCTAGCTACCACCGTTTGTTTCTTGCTTCTCCATGAGACTAGGGCATCTCCAACATAGACGGCATACCCTGAGGTGGACTTCCTGTCCTTGGGACATCCTGCATAGTCTGCATCCGCACATGCTGAGATAGAAATCCCCTTTCCTTTCTTGAATAGCAGACCTGCACCTGGAGAAGACTTGAGATATCTGAGAATCATATGTATTGCATCCATATGCACCTGGCGTGGTTGCTCCATGAACTGGCTCACACGACTCACTGCAAATGATATATCTGGTCTAGTGATCGTGACATACAACAGTTTGCCTACCAGTTCTCTGTATCTTCTCCTGTCCACCTCCTCTGTGTCATCTTCATAAAGCTTCATGCTGGGATCCATTGGTGTCGTAGCAGGTCGACACCCAAGCATACCTGTTTCACTCAACAGGTCTGTAACATATTTCCTTTGTGACATTACTAACCCATATGAATTTCTAGCAAATTCAAGCCCCAGATAATATCTAAGGACACCAAGATCCTTAGTGACAAATTCACTGCCCAGCATTTCTTTCGCCTGCTTTATGCCCTGCTCATCATCTCCTGTAATCAAGATGTCATCAACATAAACCATAATCACAATGATACCTCTAGCAGTCTTCTGTACAAACAAGGAATGATCAGCATTGGAGCGTTTGTATCCTTGTTTTCCGAAGAGATCTGAGAGCTTCTGAAACCATGCTCTGGGGCTCTGCTTAAGGCCATAGATAGCCTTATGTAACCTGCATACCTTGGAACACTCCCCCTCAACAGCAAAACCAGGTGGCTGTTGCATATAAACTTCTTCCTGCAAATCTCCATATAGGAATGCATTCTTCACGTCCAGCTGATGGAGCGGCCAGTCTTTAGCATCTGCAACTGACAACAAGATCCGTAGAGTGGAATGACGTGCCACAGGCGAGAATGTGTCTAGGTAATCCACCCCGTATATCTGTGTAAAGCCACGTGCAACAAGGCGCGCCTTGTACCTGTCAATGGAGCCATCTGCATTGTGCTTCACTGTAAACACCCACTTGCAGCTCACCGGGTTCACATCTGGAGGTATAGGAACCAAACTCCAAGTTCCTCTGGACTGAAGTGCCGCCATTTCCTCTTCCATTGCTAGCTGCCATCTACTATCCTGCAGAGTATCTTGATGATTGCGTGGAATATCTACAGCTGACAGTGCCACAACAAATGACCTGAAATCTCCAGATAGCCTGTCAAAGGACACGGATGCTGATAATGGATATATAACACAGCTCATCCTCGACTTGCGTAGAGCAAAGGGAACATCTAAATCAGTTGTAGTCTCATCTGGCCCCTGCAACATATCCTGCTCAGAAATGTCGTCAGATCCATCAATAGTAATATTTTCATTACATACCATAGGCGAGCTAGTAGACGAGTCATGACCATGAGCGGGAGGAGGCCTGCGAGTATAATGGAACGGTAGCGGTGATATAGGTGGTGGTGGTGGCGGTGGTGGTGGTGGTGGTGGTGACGGCATCTGTGGTGGTGGTGCTGGTGACGGCATCTGAGGTGGTGGTGTCATATATATGGCATCAGTGGATAGAGGTGGTAGCCGTTTGTCTCCTGTGGCCGAAAAATACATAACAGTTTCAAAAAATGTAACATCTGCACTGATCATATACCGTCGACGTAGAGGATCAAAGCACTTGTACCCCTTTTGAGTTCTGGAGTACCCAACAAAAACACATTTGACAGCCCTAGGAGAGAGCTTGTCAGTACCACGCGACAACTGATGGACAAATGCAACCGACCCAAACACACGAGGAGTGAGAGTAAACAGATCCTTGCCAGGATGAATGATGGAAAATGGAATCTGTTCATTCAAGACAGAAGAAGGCATACGATTAATTAGGTAACATGCAGTGAGAACCGCATCACCCCAGTAGGAGTAGGGAACATGACTCTATATAAGGAGTGATCTTGTGACATCAAGAAGGTGACGGTGTTTCCTTTCAGCAATTCCATTCTGTTGAGATGTATGAGCACAAGATGTTTGATGAACAATCCCTTTTGAGGAGTAATAATTGGCAAGAACATTGGTGCACAATTCTAAAGCATTATCACTTCTCACAAACTTCACAGATGTGGAGAAAACATTTTGTATTTCATTCAGAAAATGGATAATGATATTTCCTGCTTCAGATTTATTTTTCATCAGAAACACCCATGACACTCTAGAAAAATCATCCACAAATACTATATAAAATCTGTGTCCCTGATGATCAGGTACACAACTCGGACCCCAGACATCAATATGAAATAACTCAAACTTGGAGGTACTACTCCAACCTGGACGACTGGGAAAGGACGACCTGTGATGCTTTCCCAACGGACACGCCTCACAATGAATAGGTGTGTGAGGAAGACCATAAGGTAACACTTGACGCAACTTCTGAAGCGGTAAATTACCAAAGCGCAGATGCCACAATAAATTAGATACTTGTCCAGCAGGAGAGGATAAGGTTCCAGCAAATGGGGTCTGATTCAGGTGGTAGAGGCCTCCGTGCTCATAGCCACGACCAATCACGTTGCCCGTATGGATGTCCTGAAAAATAAAAGAAGATTGATCAAAAATTGCCCGACAATGTGGATCCTTCGTAATATGACTAATTGACAACAACTTCATTGAAAAATCAGGTGCATGTAGCACATTCTTGAGCTGCATAGAAGATGTCAATCTAATCTCCCCCTGACCAGTGATGGGGGAATGTGTACCATTGGCAATTACTACTGTCCGTCCTGGAGGGATCTGAGTGTATCCTGTAAGTAGACTCTGGTCGCCACATAGGTGATGTGTAGCGCCCGAGTCCATAATCCATGGTAATGTATCTGATCTACTACTGTTGAGTGCGAGTATACTACCTGAAGCACTGGTAGATGCAGAGGCAGAAGCAGCAGCATCAGAATGACTCTCTGTAGTCGCTGCTGGACCGGATGGTGGAGTAATGCCCCTCAGACGAGCAACTAGATCATCGAACCGTTGGTCCAAAGTAGTAGCAGATGGAGGCTCTATCTGCTCAGCAGCTCGTGCAGATGCAGGAAATCCATGCTTTGAGTAGCATGTGTCTTCATTATGTCCAACTCAGTGACAGTAGGTACATGTTGGCCTAGTGCGGCCACCTCTTCCACGAGGTCCACGTCCACGGCCCTGGTGATGAAATCCGTGTCCTCTGTTGGCTGGCATGGCTGAAGAATTCTGACTCGCAGCCGTGGAAGGAACTGTGATCCGACTCAATCTATGGAAAGCTTCCTCCATGGGAGGAATAGTAGAGTCAACCAAAATATGTGATCGTGCAGCCTCATACTCTGGATCGAGTGCAGCCAGGAACACACCTACCATGGTCGTGTTCATGTATGTCTTCTGTTGTTCTGGCGTGGCTGTAAGTGGCATGAAGCTATAGAGCTTCTCGAACATCCCTCTCAGTGATGTATAGAGAGAATGTAAAGGGCGACCATTCTGCTTTATTGTGAATATATCATGCTGAAGTTGCAGAATCTTCGTCTCGTTCTTTGCCTGAGAGTATGTTGCCGCCAGAATATCCCACATATCCTTGGTTGTGGGTTGATGTAAGATGTCATTGGCAATTTCAATAGCCAACGTACCAGATAGCCAAACCTTGGCATATGCATCATCAGCCTCCCAGGAGGCATTGACTCCAGTCTTCTCAGCAGGCTCAGGTTCAGTAAGGATGTGTTTCTTGCCTGTTGACTTCATCATGCTCATGAACTGCATTGCCCACAGTTCATAATTTGTACCATCCATCTTTACTATAGGTGCTGGACCACGAAAGGCGCCAATAGATGGGATATCTGACTTGTTTTCTGACATCTCGGATACTGAAGACTGGAGTTATTGACCAGTGATTATCTTCGTCTACAATGACATTGACGGGTTTAGTTGCACGTGTAGACCTCAAGCAACTAAACCCATGATGATGGTTTTCTGCGCTTTAGGACTTGGAAACGTGCACGCGTACACGAGCTACACGCGCTGGCGCACTGGATGTGCACTGGATGCGCACTGGACACGCGCACTGGATGCGCACGACACAGCCGCACAGGAGTTCACGCGCGCACAGGATACGGGAGATCACGCGCGCACAGCCTTGCGCACAGCCCGCAGATCACGCGCAGGCACGCGATGGGAGAAGCCCGCAGATCAAGCACTCGCTCGTGCGATCACGCACAGACACGCTATGGCAGGTACACGTAGGAGATGCGCGCTGGCACGAAGGGATGTGCCACCGGAGATGCGCACACCGTTGATGGGATGTGCGGCACCGATCGGAGAGGAGCGCACGGAAGGGAGGGCGGCGCCAATCGGATGAAGAGAGAGAACGAGAGAGGCCGACGGGTGTGGTGGGGTAGGGTTAGGGTTTCGAGAACTCCGGTCTAGGACTGTCGCTCTGATACCATGTTGGGAAAAATGAGCAAGTTGTTTATTCCATAAGCCCTAGGCTCTCTTATATAGGAGAGTAGCCTATGGGTAAATTACATAAAGCATACAATGAAAAATAAAATAGAGAAGAGGGACAGATACTACTACTATATGCGTTAACAATTACTATTCTTCAAATTTTAAATGAAGTTTGCTTTCAGTATACCAGCTTCTTTAGAGATTTTCTAACCTCCACAAAGACTCTTCATGTGAGATTGTTGATAGTTTTCATTAAGAAGATCTTTGACAATTCGTAAAGTTTCTCTTTGGTGATTTAGTGATGATCAAAATGTTGTACCAAAGTAAAGATGGTGGTGATTAAGTGATATCAATTAATAGTGCTGATCATGGTGATCTTTACCATGATCGTGCGAGGGCGCGGTGACCCTCAACTAGACGGAAGATAGGAAGTCCAGTTAGGGCAACGGCCGCCAAGTGCGCGGGTCTAGGATCCCAGTCCTCTTCACGGTTTTTACGCGAGCTCGTAGTGTTTTTACGCCTCGTTAGGATCCTGACTTTAGACCATTCCGCTGACCCTCTGTTTTAGGATACCCAGGCGGGGGATCCTTGGTTTTCAGTTTTACATACGAGCTTTGTTGCCCGTTACCGGTCGGGCTGTTTTTCTAGAGTGACTTTTCCGGGAAGTCCCTCTCACCCGTCTCAGTGGCGTAGTTTGGGAGTAGACATATCCCTCTATTGGACCGTCCTTCAAATTAGGGGCCGAGACGGAAGAGCCCTTTTGTAGGCTTCTTCACCGCTTGAGTTTACTTCGCCAACAGACTTGGCGATTCTATATCTAGATTATCCATATCTACATCTACATCATCTGGAGTTATATCTGAAACATTTGAAGTTATGAAATGGAGAAGTTACGATCAAAAGTCGTGTTGATGGGAAATGACAATTCACTAAACTTAAGAATCTAAATAAATCAAGAAATATTTCCAATCTCAACTTTTCCACCATCACTCTCAACATGATCTCTGAAGAAAATGATATATATGCTTACCCTCATATACTCATGAATATTTAACTACAATATAAATATGTCATATATGGAAAATGTTGGGTTATGGGACAATCATGAGAGATGCTTACAAATAACTTGAAAAACCTTTTTACTTACGCAAGTAGATGTAAATAGTGCTTATTCCACCTTTCTACTTTCTCTCTTTTGCACATTAAATTACTTGTTATTTATTTTAAACTACGGGTTTGTATTCACGTTTGTGACTCCTCTTCTTCCTTGCACGCATGGCAGGCAAGAGGCCTGCTGATCAGTAGTTGTTCATGTTTCCAGGAGACAGGGTATACACCAGACGGTATGGTTTATTTTGTCTCAGTTTTTGATTCACATTATAATGTAAATGCTATTTCTTCTGTTTAGTCAGATCTTTTGGGATATTGTATGTACTAGCAGACATTGTACATGTTGTAAAAATTATATGGAAATTAATGAAAAGAAATTTTGGTGTTATTGGTCTCTATTATCTTGTGGTTATGAATGTAAATGTGAATGTCAGACGTAAATGATTGCAACAAAAAAAATTCCTGTCTTTTTGTAGCTTATGTGATTCATATGTGAATGAAATGCCGCGAAAGTAGCGTAAACAGGTACCCGGATCCTAAGGGGTTCACAATTATCTTTATCAAATCTCAAAAAGGTGCTTTGTATGCGCACTTCAATTGTGCCAAAGTTTCATTTGCATATGTTCTAGCAATAAGGTGCCACTACCATTCTCTTCTTCTCTCCAAGCAACGAGCAGTCTCTTAATCCCCAGGCGATGCTCAACTCCTTCCTCACCCCTTGTCTCCGTGCCAAGCTAACTGGTCAATGGCGGCTGCTCATCGCGTCACACCGCTCATCACCATCATCATCCTCCAACTCAAAACCTTTACTATTGCAACTTCCTACGCAAAAAACGATGAGCATCATCCATCCTACTTGGAGCTCTCTCTTGTGCTGCTTTGGATTACTATTTTAAATATTTTTATAGAGTTATTAGTAGTGATCGTTCTTTGTTATGCATGTAATTACTATACATTTTTTGGAATACTGTGCAATTGTAATTGTTGTGTTCATTGTTTGTTATGATTGATTTAGGTTAGGACTAACGTCGATTTATTGTTTATTCCACTTGAATAGAGATGTTTGCAGCGAGGGTCCTTTAAAGAGATGTATCGTTTTGAGGTTCGGCACAACGTTCGTCGATTTGGAGAACTTGGTATCTAGAAAAATCAAATAGAACACTAGAAAAGATAAGATTAAAAGACAAACCGAATCACACAATCAATTGATAGCAAACATATGACCATGCCCAGTGTTCACGAAATCGGCCGCATATGCGGACGCATATACCCGTGCAGCATGCAGACCGCACTGATTTCATGAATCAGTGCATTATGCACCCTCCCCGCATATGTGGCCCGCATATGCCCCGCATACTGCTCCAGCAGCTCTGACTTTTCAATCTTCTCATTCAGGTCCTTAATTTCGTAGTTCTGCCTCTTCCTTAAATTAATTGTAAGAATATGACATGCTTTTCTATACAATTGCAATGCATTATATCATTATGTATATGCAATGTTTTATGTTTTTCTTATGTATTGTTTTCACAAGTATATGCAATGTATTGTCGAATATTTTTTTATATGTCGATTGAGGTTTTGCTCACGCAGTACATGTATGTGTATTACAGTTTTGTTATTACAAATCATCTAATGTGTGAAGTTTTTATGGTAAATGTTTTTTTGTGATTAAATATGAGACAATTAAAAGCATATATACACACACATCTAACATGAATCGTTTTTCTTAGATCTTAGATATATAAATTCAGAGGTAATGTTATTCATAGATATTTATTTATTTTTAAATTAAAATTAGAAAATTACGTAGATCTGCAAATACCCCGCATATGCCCCCGCATACCGCTTATTCAGTATTCGGTGACAGGTCCGAACGCATACGCATACCGCTTTCCTGAACCTTGACCATGGCCATTCAAGATGAAGGTGATGTGGGTGGGTGGGGTGTCTATGTTATATCATTTGAGAAAAACTCCTTTATTGTTGATAAATGGCATAGATTGGATTCATAGTTTTGATGTAAATGAAGTTCGTATTCCTTCATTTGTTGAGGCTCGTCCACCTCTGGTTACAAATCCACATTCCTCCAAAGAGTCATTCACCGGTTGTTGTTACACATCAACCTAGTTTTGAAAATATCTGCCATAGTACATTTGCAAATGAGAATATGTTAAGAAAAATAAATTGTGTGCTCAATTATTTTTCAATACAAGACACTGCCAAGATGGAAGATGAAAAAGAAGACTTTGAAGATAAAAAAGAAGAAGATTGGTGGTTTGAACTTGCAGCTTGGTAATGAGCCAATCAACCTAACAATTGTATCACCCATCCTATTTATGAGAATGTTGGCGACAGCAATCTTGCAACATTCCAACGTGTCTTTCACAATCAAAGTGGATATGATGGCATTAATAAGTCCCTGAGGTAAGGGGTGAACTGCAAGACTAAGGGGGACGTAATTCATGTTGTGGAAAGCTATCATGTATTTTCTTGCTAGAACTTCATGATTAAAGAATATATCACTTTAGTATGATCCATCTTTCCATGGAGAATTTAAAGGATCATCAACGGGTGTTATGTGGTCCTTTTGAGAGTTTTGGTTGTGTTTCAGTGATATCAAAAGTTGGTGGTCCTTTCAGGTAACAAATCAACTATCAATCAAGATCATCCACGGCATTATTGTAATGTCATGGCACGGTCATTATTGAGCATGGTCAGAGATAGTCTTATTGTCAAAGTTTCTACTCTGCGAGCTCAGATATGCCAAGCATACAAATATATGGTTACAAAAAAAGGAGTACTGGATGCTCAAAGAAAAGCAGTTGCAATTGTGTGTCGTTTGGAAGTATTCACTTGCAGAGAGGCTTCCATTCCTGAGTCGGCAATTATTCTATATATCTACGATTGAGCAGGCTTTTTATATCTTCTGGCGGTGTTACTCAGCAGCATCAGACTTCCTCTGCTATGGATGCATCTCGTGCCACGTGGTAGAGGAAGCCCAACACAGTACCGTGGTCGTGGCAACCGTGGTAAGGGAGGACGTAGCCGACCCCGTCAGCCTTGTACTTACTGCCACAGGTCTGTACACTCCGAGAATACATACTATTCTAAGCATGGCTTTCCTCCAGCACGTGTTGCGGAGCAGACTGAGCATGTTAGTATTCCTCCTGCTCCTGATCAGAAGTTCGATGATATTGTTGCTCGTCTGAGAGAGATCATGCCTACATCCAGCCCGTCCAGTGCTCCTCTTGGATCCTCGGAGATAGTCGCCCCAGTGTTTGCATCAACGTCAGGTACAACAAATGCTCTTACTAGCTATTACAAGGCAGACTTATCCGAATGGATCATGGATTCAAGAGCTTCACATCATCTTTGCGGTGATAGAAGCCAGTTTAATACATACAGGTCGACTTATCCAGGTAGATCGGTTGTTATAGCAGATGGAACTCACTCTCCTATTGTTGGTCAGGGGGAGGTGCAGTTGACTTCAGGGATATGTCTACATAATGTCCTTGGTGCTCCTAATTTTTCCATAAATTTATTATCCATAGTCAAATCACCAAAGATTTACATTGTCGTGCCATATTTGATACTTCATCTCTTGTGTTTCAAAACATTCTTACAGGCTTTGGATGTGGCCGTGATCAAGGAGGATTGTATAGACTGGTCCAATCTCCATATGTTAGTACTCTGTCTCTGCACAATGGGTCAGTCTCTCCGTATGTGTGGCACCTCCGTTTTGGTCATCTTTTACTGCAAAAGCTGTGTCACGTCCTTCCTCAGATCTCGCCTCGTGCTATTTTTTAGTGCGAGGCCTGCCAACTTGGGAAGCATCACCGGTCTACTTTCCAGAGTCGTCAGGGTCGTAGAAGTAATAGTAATTTTGAGTTAATCCATTTTGATATTTAGGGTCCGAGTCGTGTCTCAAACCATCAGGTGCATAGATTTTATCTTGTTGTTGTGGATGATTTTTCCAAGTTGTCTTGGGTCTTTCTGCTTAAAAACAATTCTAATGCTGGTCATGTTATTCAGTCGTTTACTAATAAAATAAAGAATGTCTTTTCTGTGCATGTCAAGTATATCCGTTTTGATAATGCTTTAGAATTTTGTAATCGTCAACTCTCGCAGTTTCTCAAAAGCCTTGGAATTGTTCATCAGACTTCGTGTGCTTATACAGTTATACTTGCTAACATAATGGGGTGGTTGAGCGCAAACATCGTCATCCTTTGGATGTTACCAGGACCTTTCGATCCAGAGTTGTGCTCCTCATTCATATTGGGGAGATGTGGTTCTAACAACTTGTTATCTGGTGAATCGTATGCCCTCGTATGTGCTGGGAGAGAAGATATCGTTCTCAATTGCATTTCTCGAGAAGGATCTTTTCTCCCTCACTCCTCGTATTTTTGGGTCGATTGCTTTCGTACATCATACGTCCCCTGGTCATGACAAGCTCTCTCCTAGAGCTATCAAGTGTGTCTTTGTGGGGTATTCCAGGACTCAAAAAGGATACCGTTGTTTTGACCTTGTTTGTAGGAAGTATTGTGTTAGTGTCGATGTCACCTTCTTTGAGTCCATTATGTTCTTCTTTCCTACAGGTGGTAAGCTTATTTCTTCGGAGTTTGGAGAAGATGTATACATGCCTTTACCTCCAAATGTGTCTACACCGAACTCTACTTCATCACCAACTTCGTCACCATCTCCACCTCCACCGCTTCCACCATCTTCATCTGCTGCACCCCCATACTTTCTACAGGTTTACCAGCGCCGACCGCGTGCCCCCAGGTATGTTCTGAACACTTGGTTTCTACTGATGGCACTGGTGAATTGCATTTACAGCCGGATGATCAGGAGGTTATAGATGTGACCGTCACTGAGGAGGTTGTGGACCTTGATATGCCCATTGTACTATGGAAGCAGAGGCGTACGTGCACTATGTATCCCCTTGCTTCCCATGTATCCCTTACATGCCTTTCAGAGGAGTTTCAACGGTTTGTTATGGGTCTGTCTGCAGTTGAGATACCGAGGTCCTACCAGGAAGCATTGTAGGTTAGTCAGTGGCATCTTACTATGGAAGAAGAGATGGCAGTGTTGCAGTCTCGAGGCACATGGAGTGTTGTTGATGCTCCCCATGGTGCATCTATTGTGGGGAGCAAATGAGTATTTACAGTGAAGCATTGTTTTGATGGTACAGTGGACAGATACAAGGCCAGACTGGTTGCTCGTGGATTCACCCAGATGTATGGAGTGGATTACCAACGTTTTCCCCTGTTGCCCGTCACTCTACTTTGCATATCCTGATTTCTGTCGGTGTGGTGCGTGACTGGCCTCTATTTCAGTTGGATGTCAAGAATGCCTTGCCTTCTTGTATGGTGACTTGCCGGAGGAAGTCTACATGTAGCAGCCACCACGGTTTGCTACTGAGGGAGTGTCGCATATGATATGTAGACTTCACATGCAGTAGCCACCAGGGTTTGCTACTGAGGGAGAGTTGCATATGATATGTAGACTTCACAAGGCGATTTATGGTCTTAAACAGAAACCGAAAGCTTGGTTTGAAAAGCTCTCAGAATTTGATTGAACAACAGGGGTTTCTTAGATCTATTGCAGATCGCTCTCTTTTTGTAAAGAGATCCTAGAGAGGTATTGTTGCTATATTGGTTTATGTAGATGACATCATTGTTACAGGTGATGATGAGCAGGGGATTCAATCAGCTAAGGACTTCCTTGGACAACAATTTGTGACCATGAACCTTGGTAATCATCGTTATTTTCTTGGTCTTGAATTTGCAAGGAATCAACGAGGCATGGTAATGACGCAACGAAAATATGTTACTGATCTCCTAATTGAAACGGGCATGAAAGATGTAGGCTTGCTACCACTCCTATGGATCCTAATACTAAGCTCTATGATGATGACTTTGAAGAAGTTGACAAGAGAATATATAGAGAGCTAGTAGGGAAGTTGTTATTCGCCACAATCACCAGGCCTGATATATCATTTGCAGTTAGTAGAGTCAGCCAGTTTATGGAGCAGCTTATGCAGGTCCATATGGATGCAGTAAATATGATCTTGAGACATCTGAAGTCCTCTCCAGGTGTAGGACTCTTGTTCAGAAGAGATACATCTCTTACAATGGCAGGGTGTGCTGATGCAGACTATGCAGGGTGCCCTAAGGACAAGAACTCCACATCAGGTTTCACTGTGTTTGTAGGGATCTCACTGGTTTCATGGAAGAGTGAGAAACAGACAGTGGTGGCGAGATCTAGTGATGAATCAGAATATAGAGCTATGGCACAAGGGAGCACAGAGATGATGTGGGTCAGATCCGTCCTAACTGACCTAACTATTGAGATGTCTCTTCCCATGCATCTCCAATGCGATAACCAAGCTACTCTATTATAGCCAATAATCCAGCACTCCGTGAAAGAACCATGCACATCGAGGTAGATTGTCATTACACTCGAGATCTAATTCAGAACAGACTCATTTCCACATCTCAAGTTGCGTCAGGTGGCCATATTGCAGATATGTTCACCAAAGCCCTTTCTAGAGGCCTTTTCATCGTTGTTGTTCCATGTTGAGCATGAAAGACATATATGCTCCAACTTGAGGGGGAGTGTTGAGATATTTGTATCTCTTTGTGGTTTATTTATATTTCTTATTTATCTTGTCTTCATTATATAATTCTCCCATAGAGCTTTTCTCCTATATAAGAGAGCTTTAGGGCTTTGTGCAATAGACAATTCTAATTTTCCTTTCCACAATTATGCTATATGATCAGGGCGATATTCTCTTCTTCACCATGTACTGCATCCTATCAATTGCATCAGTAAAATAATAAAAATGTACTAGAAAGAATCCAAATGTAAGCCAATCTATCTGTATTACCTTCTATACATTGCACTTTTTGTTAGACATTTTTTAGAAGAAAACATCTCATACCATCATATATTTTACTTCAACACTTACAGCAAAAGCACGAAGGTCAGCATGGATTGTTTCGACAACATTGCCAACATTAAGGAGCTCTGCGGTTTCTTCAAGTATTCTCAACCTACCTGTATTTACATCCATGGCAAATATCTTGCCTGCAGAAAAAAATGAAGAGTTTGAAAGTGAAAACTCGTTTCTGATTACCCAACTACCCTGCCCTAATTAGAAATTGAAAAAATCAGAATTATGAGAGATCCAGAAACAGTAACATGCTTCCTTGCCCATAATAATGTGGTTAAAAATGATAGAAAACCTTACAAAGTAAAAAAAAAGTTATGAAAAAAAAAATAACCTTGCCCTTTTAAACAAGAAGCAATGAAAAGAGCCTTCCCACCAGGAGCGGCACAACAATCAATAATGGATTCTCCAGGCCTGGGATCAAGCAACGACACCACAAACCCTGCATAAAACTCATAGTAGAAGCCTGTGATTTATATACCACAATGCAGGCAATCAGAGCAATGACGTAGTTCAAATGATGACACCACTACTTCTTTGACTCTAATAATTATAATAATACCCATTATAACACCTTGGCATTTGTGTTGAAAACAATTTAACTGAATTATAAGACAAATATTAAGTCTTATAAAGGGAAACCTCAAAATAACAGCAAAATTCTGAACATGTATAAAGACAATAAAATGATGTACTCTCTAAAAGAAATAGTGAGCAAAACTGACAAGATGAAGTCAAGAGTCATCATAAGATTTACTTGCTGAAGGCTTCTGGATACCATCAGAGAACTTGTGGAGCAAATTTGTATATCCTTCAGTTTACACTGGCTAAACGATGATAGGAAATTGGACAATGAACACTTAACAAATAAAGATCATTTATGGACCTATCAATTTGTCCCTAGACCAGCAAAAGTGCGAAAAAAGTAGACATAGACCCAGTCTAGGACGTAAATAGTCTCTTCTACACTAAATGACTGAAACTACTCGAGCACTCTGAAGATAAAAGAATATTAAGAGACAAATGAAACAAGGAAAAAATTCCATTGGGACTGGAGTTCACGGGAAAAAAACAGCATTAATCATGATAATCTTTCTTAAGGTTTATTATTAACTCGATTGAAATGACAACATAGACTTAGTCAAAAACCTAAGCCATTCAACAACAATCAGTTAGTATGTTGTCTTTAAATAATGATGATTCCAGTTTAACAAAAATCTTTATCTTGCAATCAAATGATAAAACAGGCAACCGTGGAAATAGCATCTTGCATCAAAAAGTAAAATGAAAGTTACCAGCACTTTCATCCTGAACAGAGCAAAGGCCTTCCTTCAAATATCCGGCTTGTATGATTGCCTGAGGGATAGAAAGTTTACTAAAAACAAAAGCATAACCAGACCTTTATTGTAAATGCTATCATTTTATGTGAATTTCTTAGCTTAAAAATCAGCAAAAAAACAATATCACGACATAATAGCTTATCATAGCATTATTCACATAGGTTCCTTGAGGTTTTTCCATTGCGGAATGTTTATTAACTGATTTATAAAATAAGTGAACTGACCAAATGACTTAATGATCTAAAATAGTCCTGTATAGGTTTTTCCTAAATGTTAGACATATGGGTAATTTGAGGAATGGATAATTGGATCCTCCACTCATGTTCAGTTTCACGTCATCTATAAGTGGGATTCAGGTCTATCTGTGGGGATATATAAAGAGCCCTATACCTCCTGTAACCTCTGATAGATTACAATAGAATATTCGTTCCTAGAGGCCCTTCTCCACTGGTTTCATCTCGCTGCTCACGGAGTAGGGTTCCATGTAAATCATGAGCATTCGTATTATATATTTTTGTATTGTTAATTATTGCTTCAGATTCCTCAATAATTATTTCAACATGGTATCAGAGCAGTCTACTCTAGGATTTGTTGTCAAAGTTTTTTTATGGTTTGTGATCTCCGTGATATGTTCAAGTTCAAGAAGAAACCCTAGCTGCACAGCATGGTTCCATCTCCTGTAGCATGCGACGACGAGCAACATCATCCATCACCGCCAACATCATCAAACAAATTGATGATTTCCACCAACATCAAACAGAAGCAAATTGGAGCTTCATCATCGATGGGTTCCATGAAATCCTCTTCACGGAGATGGTAAACTCCATGATCGGCATCATAACTCTACGATGGCTCAACAAAACCTCCCACGACGTGCATGCAAAGATGTTCCCATCAAAACCCCAGACTTAAATATTTAACGAGGAAACGATCTTCAGTAGGAAGAAGCGGCTGGAGGTGCACCAAGCTGCAATGATTGCGCTAACTTGCAATAGAAATTGAAACCTCGCGCAAGATTTCCAAGTGCGCAAATCCTACTCAAGGTCGCATCTCCAACCATGGACGGCAACTCCCTTACATGCGGTCTCTCCTCTTGTCGCCCAGTAGCCCTCACAGGGCGATGATGGGTTCTTACAGTGCCACTTCTCGATGGGCTCCCGACTCCAACCCTACTTGTGTGCATAGCACCCTCCTCGAGACACCAAAGCCCCAGGTGGCACAGAGCACCCTCCACACAAAGAAGACCAAGAGGCGGCATGGGGGCTTTGGAACCCTAGTCATGTTCAAAAAGGGGGGAGCGCAATGCCCCTTCCTCTTTACGAAAAACTAGTGCACACTCGTGCATTGCACAGGGGAGAAAACCGTGTAGCTGATAATATATACAATGATTACATTATTAGTCGTTGCAGATTATCGTTTCTATCTGGTAATTAAAATGTATATTTTTTTTGATGTAATTAAAATGTATATTATATTTATATAAGAATGATTATATGTTTAATTCTTTATTTTTAACATCGTAAGATATAACAATAATCATCAAACGATTCATCTACTCCAAGTAAAATGCATTAATTAAGATGCTTCCACAGCTTTGGAAGAAGAGGCGTGTGCAGTAGAATGTGGCAGACGTGAGCTCCCCATTTTGCTTCCTACATCCGAATCGCGATTCAATGCCCAACTGGGAGGTTGATTTGGCAAAGACTATCTGGAGAGCTCACCGGCTATGAGAACAACTTCATAATTTCCTGCTTTGAAGTTAATTCGAGACTCCAAGCTTGCATGATTGTTGTATGTATTCGGTAGCCATATTATGTGATGGTTGCCACCAGAATTGTCAGTGCATAAAAAATAGAACTGAGTTTCCATACATGCTTTAAAATAATGTACATCACGAAAACTTCTTTCTCAAACAGGAATGCAATTCTTTATAATTTGAAATTGTCCTCTCATTTAAATTTATATTACAAAAAATATGGAGATGTATAATTCGCAAACAGGAAAGCAATTCTTTCTCAAGTGGAACAGTTTGGTGCATGTGAGAAATTATCCAATAATATTGAAATTGTCCTCTTTTATGGAGTATAGATGTAGCAGATGATAAGTATTTGAAATTATATGTAGAACGAAAAGGCATAGGTAAATCAGATACAGATCAGCTACAGATTTAAGTGAATATGAATCCTGGGGTATGAACACATCCTTAAGGCCTGAGAAGCAAACCGATAAAGTACAAAACACATGTGATCATACCAGAGTTGTCAAAAGCGCTTCGGGCGCTTGCATAGGCACCTAGGCGAGGCAAGGCCCTAGCGCTTTGCCTCCCTACAGGTGAGATGTTTTGCCTCGAATGCTGCCTAGGCAAGCACCTGGGGCTGGCTTGAGGCTCTAGGCGCTCAAGACGAGCACCTGAGGCAAAAGTAGGGCTTCTTGTTTTTACCCATGTTTAGGAATTTAAATCAAATATATATTAGTTCTAAGTACCATTAATACACATTTATACATATGCATACACGTGTATACGTAATTTGCACACACTTCCATTACATATAAGTATACACTTTCATTACACACATTCATATTTTAGCTCTAAGTATGCATATATGTTTGGCTCTCTCTCTCTCCATATATAGAGAGGATTTTTAGCCAAGGGGCCACGTGCCCATTAGAGATTAGATAAGCTCGTTTCATCTCCAGCAGCTTCAGTAATAAAAATACAAACTTCAGTAAGTAATATATACCCAAGCAGTTAATTATAATAATAAAAAACAAATTTAATGACAGGTCATTTTACAAGCAAAATTAGAATGTGAAGTACCAAACCTGCATTCCGGTGCTGACACGAAGAAAGTCCTTCATATGTTGAGATTTATCAAATGGGACCTTCATGACATATATGACAGTACAAACCTCAAAATTCATTCTCAAGGACCCGAATGGAAAACAAAAACAAACCCTTCAAAAAGCCAAGACTTATAAAGGCTTGGGCATGGCAGCAAGCTGGCCACTGCAAGGGATTTAGCACAAACCTTGAGTGCCTGCAGTCTAGCAGCAAAGTCATCTCTGGTAAGACCTTTACTAGTGTTGACCCTGGCAGCACGAACCATATATAAAGCCATCAATGTCATTGTTGATATATTTAACAACATACAAGATACGACAATACCGGAGACTGTAGATGGGATCTCTGTTGTTCCAGTTCATTAATTGGATAGCCCCATCTTTGCCTATGGACTTTATCCACCTTCTGACCATCCACTACAACAGAAACAAATAAGAATTTTTTTTTATTCCAAAGAACGGGAAACCATACTATGGCGTCCAACCCAAATTCATTAAAAAATTGTGAACAGTTACAAGAAGACTTACAGTAATCAAGACTCAAAAAGAATCTAGAAGCGAAAATTACATTATCGCAATAAAAACGAATTGAGGAAAAAGAGTGCACCATTTCTGGCTAGCCAAATTGCCCATATAGTCGCGATAGGACGTAAAAGGTCCTCTCTAAGATGTTGTTTAGCCTGATACAGCGAGTCCTAGAAAAAATTCAAGTTCTGTAGATTCAGCCATTCTGCACCCAGCTCCAACCAAATTACGGATGTTTTCTCATAATGGAAAAATAGGTATTCAATCGTCTCAATATGTGTTTCGTAAAGGGGGCATCTACTAGAGACCTCCGAAAAAATCGGGCAAAGCAGTCCCTCATCATTATTTGCCTTCGTCGTAGGAACCACATAAAGAAACCGATTATGTTTGACATCTTTAACTCCCAAATAAAGTTGCAGTCGTAAACCAGAGCATCTGTCCTCGACTGTGCAGGTATGTTGATAGCTTTGTAGGCTCGTCTGACTGAGAAAGAGTTATTCTTCCACGCCCAATGGTCCCAACCCTCAGCCGGTCTGTCAACCTGCCTGATGGATTCAAGCATGATAAGGAACTCCTCCAGTCGCTGATTAATAAAGTCTATCAAGAAAGGAGGTATCCAGTTGTCATCTAGCCAACAGTCGAAAATACGCACTTCTCGATCAGCGCAGCTAAAGTAAAGAGGCGAAGGAATCTGTAAGAAAATATTCTCTACTCATTATCAATCCAGAAGGCAAAAAATTTACCATCACGCAACATCGGACGAAAAAGCAGAGCATCAATGAGTTAATACCTTTCCAGAAAGTCGAAGAATGAAAATGTGGATGCTGAGTCAATGTGTCCCTGACCCCAATGTTATAGATGCTTTGGATGAGATAGTAACATGGTACTTCACTTCTCCCCTAAATATTAGTCACACATTTTAAAAGAAGTGTCTCGTTCATGGTTTCCAAGCTAGAGATCCCTAGTTCACCCTCCTCTTTTGGCAAGGTAATAGTCTCCCAATCAATTAGATGCACTCCCGAACCTTCCTGCCCTAATTTCCCCAAAGGAATCTCCGCATGATCATCTCCAGCCTGCGTTCGATACCAACGAGAAAAAGATGTGAAGACATAAAGAACATTGGAATGGCTGAGAGAACGGCCTTAACAAGCACCAGTCGTCCACCAATGTGAAAGAATATCCGCCTTCCAACCAGAGAGTTTTTTCTCCATCTTCTTAATGATAGAGAGTCCACGCTTTGTGCCCAACACCTCACAACAAGCATGTGCCTCAAGATGTGAAAGGCCAAAAGGAATAGCCGCAGACATCCCGTGATTCAAAATAAGCCCTCATAGCTTACCAAAAATTTCCACTGTCTCTGTCATTCCTTGAGCTTCCTTTATGCCACCTTCGATAAAAAAAAGATAGTGTCATCTATTGTAATATAGGAATAGAGATATCCCCAATGGAATATCTTGTTGTGAATGCGTTATGTTGCACCCTATCAACCATGCACGATAAGACATCAGTTGCAACGACAAATAGCATAGGAGCAAGGGGGCATCCCTATATCCCTCCCCCCTCGATATCGCTAGAAAAACGCTCCCTCATGTCGACCATTAG
Source organism: Ottelia alismoides (assembly GCA_037367405.1). Lineage (NCBI taxonomy): Eukaryota > Viridiplantae > Streptophyta > Magnoliopsida > Alismatales > Hydrocharitaceae > Ottelia > Ottelia alismoides. The sequence continues at coordinate 401,730 of JAZKJV010007574.1, read as the reverse complement.
CTAGCACCGAATATGATGCTATTGTGATGCAACACTTCACCCAAGAGATCCATGTATCGAGGATTCCCCGCCTTGACATTGCCATCCAGAGGAAATGCCAGTCCACCGTGTCGTAAGCTTTAGCAAAATCCACCTTACATAGGACACCCTTCGACTTTCATCTTTTCCAATCTGTTATAATCTCAGTTACCATTGACAAGCTATCCTCGATCTACTTCCCGGAATAAAAGCTGACTGTAGCTGCAAAATTGCTAAGATAATTATATGCCTTTGTCTTTATTTATATTTTTCTATTTCTCCAGTCTTCTTTATATAATTTCTCCCTAGAGCTTTTCTCCTATATAAGAGAGCTCTAGGGCTACAAGGAATGTGGAAAGGGAGAAAGGAAAAGTTCCATTCATCGTAGCCCTAAAGCCAAGGCCCTAAATGTCAGTTTCGGTCACCATTTCGGTGACTAGTAGAATTTCGGTAGAATTTCGACCGAAATTTCGGTCATTTCGGTCATTTTTTGTACTAGGGCCCCCATATTTCGGTCATTTCAGTCGAATTCGATTTCGACAGGATATCGATATTCGACAGAAATTCGATTGAGTTTCGTTGAAATTTGAGGCCATGCCTAAAGCTCTCTTATATAGGAGAAAAGCTCTCAGACAAATTACATAGATAGCCGAAAGAAATAGAAAAATTAAAAAATAACATCTAAAGAGATATAAATATCTCAACACTCCCCCTCAAGTTGGAGCATAAGTATCTATCATGCTCAGCTTGGAACAACAGCAGTAAAATGACCCCTTTGCAAGAGCTTTGTTGAACATGTCATCAATCTGATCTCTTGAGGCAACATGAGAAGTGGATATAAACCCTTTTTGAATCAAATCTCGGGTGCAGTGGCAGTCAACCTCAATATGCATTGTTCTTTCATGAAAGACAGGATTATTTGCTATAAATAGTGCAGCTTGATTATCACATTGTAGATGCATAGGAAGAGGCACCTCCATAGTTAGGTCAGTTAGATCGGACTTGACCCACATCATTTTTGTGCTCCCTTGGGCCATTGCCCTATACTCTGATTCTGCGCTAGATCTGGCCACAACTATCTGTTTCTTGCTCTTCCATGAAACTCACGAGATGCCTACAAATACAATGAAACATGAAGTTGACTTCCTATCCTTGGGATACCCAGCATAGTCTGCATCTGCACATCCTAACATTGTAAGGATTGTGTCTCTCCTGAATAGAAGTCCTGCACCTGGAGAAGACTTGAGATACCTCAAGATCATGTTGACTGCATCCATGTGAGACTGCCTAGGTTGCTCCATAAATTGGCTAACCCTGCTGACAGCAAACCATATATCAGGCCTGGTAATGGTGACGTACAATAGCTTTCCTACCAGCTCTCTGTATTGTCTCTTATCTACCTCTGCAGAATCATCATCATATAGCCGTGCATTGGGATCCATTGGAGTAGTAGCAGGTCTATATCTTGTCATACCCGTCTCAGATAAGAGATCAATGACATATTTCTTTTGCGGAATTATCATTCCTTGTTGGTTTCTTGCAAATTCTAGACCAAGAAAATACCCCAGCTTACCAAGATCCTTGGTCACGAACTATTGTCCAAGAAAGTCCTTGGCTACCTGAATTCCTTCGTTATCACTGCCTGTGATAATAATATCATCCACATAAACCAAAATAGCAACAATACCCTTCTGCGTCCTCTTAACAAAAAGAGAATGATCCGCAGTCGATCTGACAAAACCCTGTAGTTCAATCAACTTTGAGAGCTTTTGAAACCAAGCCCTTGGACTCTGCTTAAAGCCATATATGGCCTTATGAAGTTTACACACAATACTAGACTCCCCATCAGCAGTAAACCCTGGTGGTTGCTGCATATATACATCTTCGTGCAAATCGTCATATAAGAATGTGTTCTTGACATCTAATTAGAAAAGGGGTCAGTCCTTTACCACGGCAACGGCAACAAGAATGCGTAGTATAGAGTGACGTGTGATGCAAATGGGATTTTGCGCGACGATGAAAATAAATTTTGAACGGTGGAATTTTCGGTAGAGAAGAAATTGGAAGGGAAAAGGAGAGAAGGCGCGTCAGTTGCGCGAGATTTGAGGAAGAAGAAGTGCGTAGACCGCGTCGAGGGAGAAGGAATAGAGAGAGGAGATATGGGATAAATCTCAATTTTTCATATAATCTAACCTGTCTAAAACAATAGCCTATCATCCCTTTATATAGGAGGGATGAGATTACAAAAATAGATATTCAAATTCAAAACTACTTATCCTAATTTGACTCTACCGACTAACTAATTGATTTGAAATAAATTCAAATCTCTAATTGACTCTAACTAACTAAATTTGAAATTCAAATTGAAACTAACTACTTTGAGATCACAGGCGATCTCTTTTATTTAAATAAAATTACGACGACTCAAAAAAACGTAAACAAAGTTAGCATCTAAATAACGGATAAAAAGTAGAACATGAGGCCCAATTTATCCGTTTCACGCTGCATCAGTTCTGCTCTGCTTGAAAAATTCGTCTCCCGACGAATTGCTTGATCTGCAAGCCTAAGGATTGATAAATTTATTTCGTCTTTTTTTTTCATCCCTTAGAAGAACTGGTGTAGAGCAAATGGCGGAATCCATGCGTGCGCAGTGCGAACGTTGGAGCCGGTAGCTTCATGACGGAATAACATGTGTGGCGCGATGCCGGCGCCCATCCGGTTTCTGTCCCCTTGATATGGTGCTTGAAAAACTGATGTGGCATCTTCATATCGGACAACTCAGCCTTTGGAGATTCCATAGCAAAGCAATAGCACAAGTAGAGTAGAGGAGGAGATGTGGCCAATGAAGTAAGCCATGGGGCCTTTAAATAGGTGAAACCCATGATCCTAATCCTAATTGGGTAAGGAGGCCTCCCAGATTTCTTTTTTTCAGCACTCCCCTTCAAATATTTCTGCAGCAGGGGGGTGGGTTGCAATTTTTGTACCCATTCGTTTAAAATATCTACTTTTAAAGGCCCACCATCTTTAACCTTTATGCAAAAGGTTTTAAAATGAGGTGTACTATTGCAATTTTTTGAAATTACTGCCAAATCCCTAATTTTATGGGATTGGCTCTTGGGGAAGGAGTCAAAAGTCTGAAGGACTAGCTCTTCCTTTCCTCGACAAGGGTGGCGCCGAACCCTAGGGTCCCGATGGCTTCTGCGGCTCGAGCGTTGGCGGCGGAATCGGGTAGGACCGGTGATGGCATGGGTCGGGAGGGACAGCAGTGGTGAAAAGGGGTACTCGACGGTGTGGATGCAAGGTTGGCGGCAGGAGGTGAAGGTACGACCGGAGGGGATGACGAGGATGGGAGATTTGCCGGGGTGGTGAGGGTAGCGACGGGAGGCGGCAAAGGAGTGGGATGTGGGGAGGTCGGGGTAGGCGACAGAGGGGCTGGGGACTTCTCTGGGAGGGTGGAAGCAACGGGAGGGGGAGCTGGGTTTGGGGGGTGGGCCGATGGGGGTGCAAGGGATGAGGCGGGAGGGGGCGGCGGGGGATAAGCCGCAGGGGGTGCAGGGAAGGCGGGAAGAGGGTGCAACGGGGCTAGAGGGGTTGCTGGGGTTGCGGATGTGGTAGAAGAAGGTGATAACAGCGGTGGGACAGGGGAATTCGCAGGGGTTGCGGGCCCAACGGGGGTGACAGCAGGGGAAACTGGGGCTGGGGGGGTTGTAGGTGGCACCACAGAGGGAGTGGGGGGGTGAAGTCGCTAGAGGAAGGAGATAGGAGGGATGGTTGTGCGGGAGAAGGGGGCGGGGTTGTTTCGGTGGAGGGAGAGGGTTGCAGCGAGGCTAGGGGGCACCAGCGGTGTTGGGGCTGCCGCGAGGGTCCGCGAGAGGGTTGCGGGTGAGTTGTGTATCAATTTCTGAGGCGTTTGCAAGTCTGAATATACCTGAACAGCAAGCAGATCGACACTTTTGCTTCCTGCCACAGTCTGGACTGCGAGCAAATCGTCATTGACAGCGAGATTTTTGTGATTTTCTTCATCGTGGGTCTGGACAGCGGCTTCTATGATCGAAGATTTTGATTTGGCGGCACATAGAGTCTCGAAATTAGCCATCAAAGCTCGACATTTTGACTGGAAATCAAGCAGTGCGCCCATCATCTCCTTGTCGTAAGCTTCTTCGGCTCGTCGTTTACGCTCCGACGAATGATGGTCTTTCGTCGCATGTCGGCGCGAACGTCTGGACGGATCGCCAGATCGTGAGGACGATCTATAGGCCATGCTCTGATACCAATTGATGCAAATGGGATTTTGCGCGACGATGAAAATAAATTTTGAACGGTGGAATTTTCGGTGGAGAAGAAATTAGAGGGGAGAAGGAGAGAAGGCGCGCCGATTGTGCGAGATTTGAGGAAGAAGAAGCACGTAGACCGCGTCGAGGGAGAAGGAATAAAGAGAGGAGATATGAGATAAATCTCAATTTTTCATATAATCTGACCTGTCTAAAACAATAGCCTATCATCCCTTTATATAGGAGGGATGAGATTACAAAAATAGAAATTCAAATTCAAATTCAAAACTACTTATCCTAATTTGATTCTAACCGACTAACTAATTGATTTGAAATAAATTCAAATCTCTAATTGACTCTAACTAACTAAATTTAAAATTCAAATTGAAACTAACTACTTTGAGATCACAGGTGATCTCTTTTATTTAAATAAAACTACGACGACTCAAATAAACGTAAATAAAGTTAGCCTCTAAATAGCGGATAAAAAGTAGAACATGAGGCCCTATTTATCCGTTTCACGTTGCATCACGTTCGGGTGATCTGATATCGCAGCGACTCTATAGGCATGGCAGAGATACGTGTCGGTAACCTGAAAGTCACAGACCTGTCCTCGAGCGAGGTCTTCTACCAGCAGCAGATATATATTCTTCTGGTGATGTATTGTGTGAAGATGTGATGTATAGCTTTTCTTTTTGCTGCAAGATGCAGCTTTCTCAACTCCAACTTGAGGGGGTGTTGGAGAATGTAATAGAGTGGTAATTGGATCTCTCCATGATTCAATTACCACACACTCATGTTTAGTACAACATCTACTATCTGTGGGATCCCGGTCTGCATGTGGGGCTATATAAGGAGCCCTGCACCTCCTCTACGCAATGAAAAATTGTAATAGAAGATCCAGCCCTTTGAGGTCTTCTCTCGTGGTTTCATCCTGCTCCTTATGAAGTAGGGTTCCACGTAAAAATCCCAAGTGTTCTTCATTTCTTTATTTTATTGTTCTGATTGTTGAATCGCTTCCGCGTTTATCTAGATTTCAACAACTATCAAATAGATTGCATTAGAAAGAGCAATCAATCTGAAATCTTCTAGCCTATCAGAAGCATCCTTCTTAGGTAAGAAGAAAATAAGCGACTTGTTAAGCCTATCAAATCCAGCATTCCCTCTAGTAAACTCCTCCACGACCTCCATACCATCATTACAGTAAACATATATTAGTTACTGTTGGGAAACGTGAATGAGATGTCTATTCCATAGCCCAAGGCTCTCTTATATAGGAGAGTAGCCTATGGGTAAATTACATAAAGAGACTAACAAGAAAATAAAATAACGAAGATACATAATAACTCAAAATGCGTCAACACTCCCCCTCAAGATGGAGCATAGATGTCAATCATGCTCAGCTTGGAAGCACACTTCTGGAATGGACCTCGTAACAATGCCTTGGTGAATATATCTGCAGTCTGGTTCTCTGAAGTAACATGAGATGTGGCAATGAATCCTTTCTGAATCATATCACGTATGAAATGACAATCCACCTCAATGTGCTTGGTCCGTTCATGGAATGCAGGATTGTTTGCAATGAACAACGCAGCCTGATTATCACACTCCAAGTTCATAGGAAGTGGTACATCTAAGCATAAATCTGTCAGCACCGCTTTCACCCACATCATCTCTGTAGTGGCCTGGGCCATAGCCCGATATTCAGATTCAGCACTGGATCTAGCTACCACAGTTTGTTTCTTGCTCCTCCATGAGACTAGTGCATCTCCAACATAGACGGCATACCCTGAGGTAGACTTTCTATCCTTAGGACACCCTGCATAGTCTGCATCTGCGCATGCTGAGACAGAAATTTCCTTTGCTTTCTTGAATAGCAGACCTTTACCTGGAGAAGATTTGAGATATCTAAGTATCATGTGTATTGCATCCATATGCACCTGACGTGGCTGCTCCATGAACTGGCTCACACGGCTCACTGCAAATAATATATCTGGCCTAGTGATCGTGACATATAACAATTTTCCTACCAGTTCTCTGTATCTTCTCCTGTCAACCTCCTCTGTGTCATCATCGAACAGCTTCATGCTGGGGTCCATTGGTGTCGTAGCAGGTCGACACCCTAACATACCTGTCTTACTCAGTAGATCTGTGACATACTTCCTCTGTGACATGACCAATCCATACGGATTTCTGGCGAATTCCAGCCCCAGAAAATATCTAAGGACTCCCAGGTCCTTGGTGACAAACTCGGTCCCCAGCCTTTCCTTTGCCTGCTTAATGCCCTGGTCATCATCACCTGTAATCAAGATATCGTCAACATAAACCATGATTACAACAATACCTCTTGCCGTCTTCTGTACAAACAAGGAATGATCAGCATTGGAGCGTTTATATCCTTGTTTCTCAAAGAGGTCTGACAGCTTCTGGAACCATGCTCTGGGGCTCTGCTTAAGGCCGTAGATGGCCTTATGTAGCCTGCAAACCTTGGAACACTCCCCCTCAACAGCAAAACCTGGTGGCTGTTGCATATAAACTTCCTCCTGCAGATCACCATACAGAAAAGCATTCTTCACATCCAGTTGATAGAGCGGCCAGTCTCTAGTAACTGCAACTGACAAGAGTATCCGCAGAGTGGAATGACGAGCTACAGGGGAGAACGTGTCAAGGTAATCTACCCCATATGTCTGTGTGAATCCCCTTGCAACTAAGCGTGCCTTGTACCTGTCAATAGTGCCATCTGCATTATGTTTCACTGTAAACACCCATCTGCAACTGACTGGGCTGACATCTGGAGGTATAGTAACCAAGCTCCATGTACCTCGAGACTGAAGAGCCGCCATCTCTTCCTCCATCGCTAGCCGCCATCTAGAATCATGCAAAGCCTCATGGTGGTTCCGTGGAATGTCTGTAGCTGAAAGTGACAATGCAAACGTCCTGAAGTGTCCAGATAGCCTCTCAAAGGATATAGCTGCTGATACTGGATATTTGGCACAGCTTCTCTTCGGCTTGCGTAGAGCGATTGGAACATCCAGATCCTCTGTGGTATCACCATGCTCCTGTAATGCATCCTGCTCAGAAATGTCGTTAGATTCATCAACATTAACATTCTCATCACATACCATAGGCGAGCTAGTTGACTGGTCAGGACCATGAGCTTGAGGCGGCCTGCGGGTGTAGTGGAATGGTAGCGGGGATACTGTTGGTTGCGGTAGTGGTGGTGGTGGCGGTGGTGGTGGTGGTGGTGGTGCTGATGGTAGAGATGGTGGTGACGGTGATGTTGTTGGTGGTGCCATGAATACGGTCTCAGGAGATATAGGTGGTGACTGCATGTTCCCGGATTCTGAAAAATACATAACGGATTCAAAAAATGTAACATCTGCACTGATCATATACCGCCGACGCACAGGGTCAAAACACTTGTACCCCTTTTGAGTTCTGGAGTACCCCACAAAGACGCACTTGACAGCCCTAGGAGAGAGCTTGTCAGAACCAGGCGACAACTGATGGACAAATGCGACAGACCCAAACACACGAGGGGTAAGAGTGAACAGATCCTTGTCAGGATAAACGAGTGAGAAAGGAATCTGTTCATTCAAGACAGACGAGGGCATACGATTTATAAGATAACATGCAGTAAGGACTGCATCACCCCAGTAGGAATACGGAACATGACTCTGAATGAGAAGTGACCTTGTGACATCAAGTAGGTGACGGTGTTTTCTTTCTGCAACCCCATTTTGTTGAGACGTATGAGCGCAGGATGTTTGGTGAACAATTCCTTTAAAGGAGTAGTAGTTGGCTAGACTGTTGGTACACAACTCTAATGCATTGTCACTTCTCAGAATTTTGACAGTTGTGGAAAAAACATTCTGAATTTCATTTAGAAAGTGAATAATAATATTTCCAGCTTCAGATTTATTTTTCATTAGAAATACCCATGATGCTCTAGAGAAGTCATCCACAAATACAATATAAAACCTGTGCCCCTGATGATCGGGAACACGACTTGGACCCCAGACGTCGACATGAAACAACTCAAACTTGGAGTTACTACTCCGACCTTGACTACTGGGAAAAGATGACCTGTGATGTTTTCCCAACTGACACGCCTCACACTGGATAGGTATGTGAGAAAGACTATAAGGTAAGACTAGACGCAACTTCTGAAGCGGTAGATGACCAAAGCGCAGATGCCACAGGAAAGGAGAAACTTGGTCTGCGGGAGAAGCAGTGATTCCGGCAAACGGGGTCTGGTTCAGACGATAAAGGCCTCCATGCTCATAGCCATGACCAATCACGTTGCCCGTACGGATGTCCTGAAAAATCAATGAAGATGAATCAAAAATAGCTCGACAATGAAGATCCTTCGTAATCTGACTAATTGACAACAGATTCATGGAAAAATGCGGTGCATGTAAAACATTCTTGAGCTGCATAGACGACGTCAATCTAATCTCCCCCTGACCAGTGATAGGAGAATGCGTGCCATTGGCAATAACTACTGTCCGTCCTGGAGGAATCTGTGTGTATCCTGTAAGTAGGCTCTGGTAGCCACATAGATGATGTGTAGCGCCGGAGTCCATGATCCATGGCAGTGTATCAGATCTACTACTGTGAAGTGCAAGTGGACTACCTGAAGTACTAGTGGAAGCAGAGGCAGAAGCAGAAGCAGAGGCATCAGTATGACTCTCTGTAGTCGGTGCTGGACCAGATGGTGGGATAATGCCCCTGAGGCGGGCAACCAGGTCATCAAATCGCTGATCCAGTGAAGCAACAGACGGGGGCTCTATCTGTTCAGCGGCTCGTGCGGATGCAGGAAACCCATGCTTCGAGTAGCATGTATCTTCAGTATGTCCGACACGGTGACAATATGAGCATGTTGGCCTAGTGCGGCCACCTCTCCCACGAGGAGTACGTCCACGGCCCTGATGATGAAATCCGCGGCCTCTGTTGGCCGCCATAGCTGAGGGATTCTGATTCGTTGCTGCTGAAGGTACTGTGATCCTGCTCAGTCTGTGAAAAGCTTCCTCCATGGGAGGAATAGTCGAGTCCGCCAGAATCTGTGAGCGTGCTGCCTCATACTCTGGGTCGAGTGCAGCAAGAAACACACCCACCATCGTCGCATTTCTGTACGTCTTCTGTTGTTCTGGTGTGGCAGTAAGAGGCATGAAGCTATAGAGCTTCTCGAACATCCCTCTCAATGATGTATAGAGAGAATGTAGTGGACGACCATTCTGCTTTATCGTGAAGATATCATGTTGCAGTTGCAGAATCTTCGTCTCGTTCTTTGCTTGTGAATACGTTGCTGCCAGGATATCCCACATGTCTTTGGCTGTAGGTTGATGTAAAATGTCGTTGGCGATTTCAATAGCCAATGTGCCAGATAGCCACACCTTGGCATAAGCATCATCAGCCTCCCATGAGGCATGAACTCCAGTCTTCTCTGCAGGCTCGGGTTCGGTAAGAATATGCTTCTTACCCATAGACTTCATCATACTCATGAACTGCATTGCCCACAGTTCATAGTTCGTACCATCCATCTTGACAATTGGCGCTGGACCACGAAATGCGCCCATAGATGGGATATCTGCCTTGCTTTCTGACATACTGGAAACGGAAGACTGGAGTGACCGAGAGAAGATAATCTTTGTCTACACTGACATAGACGGGATTAGTTGCTTGTGTAGACCTCAAACAACTAACCCCATGTAGATCTGGGGCTGTGCCCTAGGTTTTTTTTTGAGACTTAGGGCACGCACGCACGTGTTAGAAACACGCGCGCACTGGAGTGCTTCAACTGGAGGTTTTCACGCGCACAGACGCACGCAACTGTGTGCGTGACAGTGCGCACACTCGCGTGACAGGGGCCTATGCAGGAGGTTATGCGCCTGCTGGAGTGCGCCAATGCGCGCCTGGATGTGCGCCTGGTATCACCCCGGATGTGCGCCTATGTGCGCCAATGCACTGGATGTGCGCCAACACGCGCCTGGATGTGCGCCTGTGCACTGGATGCGCGCTAATGCGCACCAAGGCGCCTGGATGTGTGCCCCACGGTGGAGATCCTGCCGCAGATGCGCCTGAGTGCGCTGGAGACGTGCGCAGATGTGCGCCTGCGCCTGGAGAGGCGCTTGAAGGGGGTGGCGGCGTCGATCTGTGGAGAGAAGAGAGAGAGAGAGAGAGAGAGAGAGAGGGCCGGCGGGTAGGGTTAGGGTTAGGGTTTCAGGAACTCCGGTCTAGGACCGTCGCTCTGATACCATGTTGGGAAACGTGAATGAGATGTCTATTCCATAGCCCAAGGCTCTCTTATATAGGAGAGTAGCCTATGGGTAAATTACATAAAGAGACTAACAAGAAAATAAAATAACGAAGATACATAATAACTCAAAATGCGTCAACAGTTACTTTTGTACTTCTCTGTTATTTTCATTTCTGTCGTATGCTTTATGTAATTTACCCATAGGCTACTCTCCTATATAAGAGAGCCTAGGGCTGATGGAATAAACATCTTCTTCTCTTTTCCCAACATGGTATCAGAGCGACGGTCCTAGACCGGAGTTCTTGAAACCCTAACCCTATCCCCACCCCCACCCGCGTGCCTCTCTCTCTCGCCGTCGGTGCCCAGCCACGCCACTGGCCGTGCGCCTCGGGCTCCGTGCACCTCGCCTGCGGTAAGCATCACACCGCACGCGCCCCATCACGCATCTACCCCTGCCTGTGCCCTTGCATGTGCCCCTGCCTGTGCCCCTCCAGTGCATACCCTAGCGCCCTCCCTCCATCGTGCATCCTTCGTGCGTGAATCCTTCGTACGGCAGACAGTTCCAGTGCATGCCCTAGCGCAACATCTTGCGCACGCAGTTCCTCCCTTGCTTGCTCACGTGATTTCTCGCGTGTCTTCGGTGCTCCCTATCACGCGCTATCTGTTGTGCGTGTGTAACTCCTTAATCAGCCCTTCAAGACCCTGTTTCTAGCGCGCACATCGTTAACTAAATGGGTTTGGTTGCTAGAAGTCTACACATGCAACTAAACCTGTCTATGTCTGTGTAGACGATCTTATCTTCAGTCTATCGCTCCAGTCTTCTGTTTCCAGTATGTCAGAAAGCAAGGCGGATATTCCATCTATAGGCGTCTTTCGTGGTCCAGCGCCTATCGTAAAGATGGATGGTACGAACTATGAACTGTGGGCGATGCAGTTCATGAGTATGATGAAGTCAACTGGTAAGAAGCACATTCTTACCGAAGAAGAGCCTGCTGAGAAGACTGGAGTTAATGCCTCATGGGAGACAGATGATGCATACGCCAAAGTCTGGTTATCTGGAACTTTGACGATGGAGATTGCCAATGATATTCTTCATCAGCCCACGGCTAAAGACATGTGGGATATTCTGGCGGCCACATACTCTCAAGCGAACAATGAGACAAAGATTCTGCAACTCCAGCATGACATATTCACCATTAAGCAGAATGGTCGTCCTCTACACTCACTCTACACATCTCTGCGTGGGATGTTCGAGAAGCTATACAGCTTCATGCCCCTGACAGCCACGCCAGAGCAACAGAAGACCTATCGAAATGCGACTATGGTAGGAGTTTTCCTTGCTGCCCTTGATCCTGAGTATGAGGCAGCACGGTCTCAAATCTTGGCGGACTCTACTATTCCTCCTATGGAGGAAGCCTTTCACAGGTTGAGCCGGATTATTGTCCCTCTACGACTACGAATCAGACTGCGTCCGCCATGGCTGCCAACAGAGGTCGTGGAGGTCACTATCATACCCGTGGCCGTGGTCCTCGTGGCAGAGGAGGCCGCATTCGGCCGACATGTACCTACTGCCACCGTACCGGACATACTGAAGACACATGCTACTCCAAGCATAGATTTCCTGCATCTGCACAAGTCGCTGAGCAGATAGAGCCTCCATCTGCTGCCTCTTTGGATCAGCGCTTTGATGACCTTGTTGCTCGTCTAAGGGGCTTTATTCCTCCATCCGGCCCAGCACATACTACTGAGAGCCAGTCTGGCGCTGCTGCATCCGCCTCTGCTTCTACCAGTGCATCAGGTAGCACACTTGCATTTTCTAGTAGTGGATCAGATACTTTAGCATGGATTGTGGACTCTGGAGCCACACATCATCTATGTGGCGATCAAAGTCTACTTACAGGATACAGACAGATCCCTCCAGGTCGAACAGTGGTCATTGCTAATGGCACACATTCCCCAATTACTGGTCAGGGGGAGATTAGACTGACATCATCTATGCAGCTCAAGAATGTGTTACATGCACCTGATTTTTCAATGAATTTGTTATCTATCAGCCAAATTACCAAGGATTTACAATGTCGGGCGATTTGTTATCCATCTTCTCTTGTTTTCCAGGACATCCTTACGGGCAACGTGATTGGTCGTGGCTATGAGCAAGGAGGCCTCTATCGCCTCAGTCAGCCTCCTTTTGCTGGAACCTCATCCTTACCTACTGGACCTGTATCCCCTCTGCTATGGCATCTGTGCCTTGGATATCTACCGCTTCAGAAGCTGCGTCGTGTGTTACCCCAGGGTCTGCCTCACACATCTATCCAATGTAAGGCTTGTCAGTTGGGAAAGCATCATCGGTCTACCTTTCCCAGTCGTCAGTGTCGGAGTAGTACCTCCAAGTTTGAGTTATTTCACATTGATATCTGAGGTCCGAGTCGTGTTCCTGATCATCAGGGACACAGGTTTTATATAGTTATTGTGGATGACTTTTCTCGTGTGTCATGGGTGTTTTTGTTAAAGAATAAATCTGAAGCAGGGAATATTATTATCAATTTTCTTAATGAGATTCGTAATGTTTTCTCCACATCTGTTAAAATTGTGAGAAGTGATAATGCCCTGGAATTATGTACTCATGTCCTAGCCAGTTATTTCTCATCCCAAGGGATTATCCACCAGACATCCTGTGCCTATACCTCCCAACAGAATGGGATCGCTGAAAGGAAACATCGCCACAACTAGATGTCACCATGTCACTTCTTATACAGAGCCACGCTCCTTGTTCTTACTGGGGTGATGCGGTTCTTACAGCATGTTACCTAATAAATCGTATGCCGTCATCTGTCCTAGGTGAAAAGATTCCTTTATCCCTTATCTTTCCTGGTAAAGATCTATTTTCCCTGACTCCTCGTGTGTTTGGTTCGGTTGCCTTTGTCTACCAGTTGTCTCCCAGTACTGACAAGCTCTCTCCTAGGGATGTCAAGTGTGTGTTTGTTGAGTACTCCAGAACTCAAAAGGGGTACAAGTGCTATGATCCATTGCGCAGGCGGTATCTTGTTAGTGCAGATGTTACATTTTTTGAATCTGTAATGTATTTTTCACCCTCAGGTGATCAATTGTTACCTCTAGTTACTACCGATGCCATCTATGTCACACCACCACCACCAGTACCACCTCCACCACCACCAGCTCCTTTACCATCATCTGCATCTCCTATTACTATACCTGTTTCACCACTACCATTTCATTATACCCGCAGGCCTACTCCAGCTCATGGTCATGACTCATCACCTAGCTCGCTTAAGGTATGTTCTGAAGATATTACTATTGATGGATCTGATGATGTTTCTGAGCAGGATGTGTTACAGAGGACAGATGAGGACACAGCTGATTTAGATGTTCCTATTGCTATACGCAAATCGAAGCGGAGTTGCGCCTCATATCCTTTAGCAGCTTCTGTGTCATTTGAACGACTATCTGGGGATTTCAGGGACTTTGTGGTCGCTTTGTCAGCTGTAGATATTCCACGGAATTACCAAGACGCTCTGAAGGATAGTAGATGGTGTCTAGCAATGGAGGAAGAAATGGCAGCACTTCAATCTAGAGGAACTTGGAGTCTGGTTCCTATACCTGCATATGTGTCCCCAGTGAGCTGCAAGTGGGTATTTACAGTCAAGCAGAATGCAGATGGCAGTATTGACAGATACAAGGCTCGCCTTGTTGCTCGTGGCTTTACACAGATATACGGGGTGGACTATCTTGATACATTCTCGCCAGTAGCCCGTCATTCTACTTTACGGATCTTGTTGTCAGTTGCGGTTACTCGTGAGTGGCCGCTATATCAGTTGGATGTGAAGAATGCGTTCTTATATGGTGACTTACAGGAGGAAGTCTACATGCAACAGCCACCCGGTTTTGCTGTTGAGGGGGAGTGTTCCAAGGTGTGTAGACTTCATAAGGCCATCTATGGCCTTAAGCAGAGCCCCAGAGCATGGTTTCAGAAGCTCTCAGACCTCTTTGAAAAACAGGGATACAAACGCTCTAATGATGATCATTCCTTGTTTGTACAAAAGACTTCAAGAGGTATTATTGCAATCATGGTTTATGTAGATGACATCTTGATTACAAGAGATGATGCACAAGGAATAAAGAAGGCGAAGAAAATGCTGGGTAGCGAATTTGTTACCAAGGACCTTGGAGTCCTTAGATATTTTCTGGGGCTGGAGTTTGCCAGAAATCCGTATGGGTTAGTAATGTCGCAGAGAAAATATGTTACGGACCTGTTGAGTGAAACAGGAATGCTCGGTTGCCAGCCTGCTACAACACCAATGGACCCCAGTATGAAGCTATATGATGATGATACAGAGGAGGTGGACAGGAGAAGATACAGAGAACTGGTGGGCAAACTGTTGTATGTCACTATCACTAGGCCTGATATATCCTTTGTTGTGATTCGTGTGAGCCAGTTCATGGAGCAACCACGTCAGGTTCACATGGATGCCATACATATGATACTCAGGTATCTCAAATCATCTCCAGGTGTGGGTTTGCTATTCAAGAAAGGCAAGGTGATCTCTATCTCAGCATGTGCAGATGCAGATTATGCAGGGTGTCCCAAGGACAGGAAGTCCACCTCTAGGTTTGCGGTTTACGTTGGAGATTCTCTAATCTCATGGAGGAGCAAGAAACAAACTGTGGTAGCCAGGTCTAGTGCTGAATCTGGATATAGGGCTATGGCTCAGGTTAGCACAGAAATGATGTGGGTAAAAGTTGTGCTTACAAATTTATGTATAGAAGTCCCGCTTCCTATGACCTTAGAATGTGACAATCAGGCGGCCTTGTTCATTGCAAACAATCCAGCGTTCCATGAGCGAACCAAGCACATTGAAGTTGACTGTCACTTCATACGTGACATGATTCAGAAGGGATTCATTGCTATATCCCATGTTAGTTCAGAGAATCAAACTGCAGATATATTTACCAAGGCATTACTACAAGGCCCATTTCAGAAGTGTGCGTCCAAGCTGAGAATGATTGATATCTATGCTCCATCTTGAGGGGGAGTGTAAACATATATTAGTTACTTTTGTACTTCTCTGTTATTTTCATTTCTGTCATATGCTTTATGTAATTTACCCATTGGCTACTCTCCTATATAAGAGAGCCTAGGGCTGATGGAATAAACATCTTCTTCTCTTTTCCCAACAATTACCAACGACCGTCCAGAACTCACGGAAGAAAATTATAGGGAACCCATCGGAACCAAGTGCACCATCTGCATTCAGATATCAGACTATCACTTTCACCTCTCCCATAGTTATGTCGTGCACCAGATGAGTTGTATGTTGCCCCAAAAGCTGAGATGCCCCCTGACCAGGCCACCTCCAAGGTCGATAACCATTTCTCCATGAAAACTCATGAAAATGATCTGCAATTGCATGTCTCATCTCCTGATCTCCCACCACCCTCCTCCCATTCACCATCAACGATCTGATTAAGTTATGGCAATGCCTCCCACTGGCGATTCTATGGAAATAAGTTGTGTTTGTGTCCCCTTCCTTTAGCCAAGAATGGCAGGCACTTTGCTTCCACTCCACAACTCGCTTCTTATCCTCAAACAAGATAACCTTCATAGCCATTGTTCTATTTGAGAGCTCCTCAAGTAGAAGCTCTCTGGAGTCCTCCAACCCATCAATTTTGTAAAGCTCTGCCTCTACCTCCACACGACGAGCCCTTCTAGTATCTATAATCCCCTTTTCTTGAAGTCACAATGCCTTATACTTAAAGAGGTCAACTTTTGTGCCAAACACGACGTGGTTGATCCCGAAACCATAGTAGAGGTCCAATGACTAGACAACAATTCTCTAAAGTTCTCCTGTATGTAACCAAGCCCGCTCGAACATGAAAACCCCCCTAGGAGGAGCTGCAACCCCGCATCCTAGACTAGAGAAGTGTGGTGAGATCTGGTATGAGGTCTCGAAGTGCATGTGGAAAGAGGGAAGACATTAAGAAACTCCGCAGAAGCCAGGAAGCGATCTATACGTGAACAGGAGCCAGAGTTCCTCCACATATATCTAGTGTTTGTAGCATCAATCACCTCCAGCTCCAAATTATCTATTACAATGGCAAAGGCGTCTGAGCCATTGTCTTGTCCCCAATTCAAACTAGGGTGATCCGACGAGAGTAAAGTGACGTTAAAGTCGCCTCCCACCAGCCATGACACTGCCCGAAAAAGCATTTCTTGCACAGTAGAGATCCTCCCACAAGTCCGATGATGCGGATTGAAAATTGGCGTCGCGCTGGAAATAATTTGAACGGTGGAAAATATTTGGTAGAAGAAATTAGAAGGGTTGAGAAGAAGAAATTGGAAGGGTTGAGAAGAAGAACACGCCTGTAGCGCGGGGTTGAAGGAGGAGAACCGCGGAGATCGCGTGGAGAGGGAGGGAGAGGGGAAAGGAGAGAGATAAAAATCTCAAAATTTTCTTAATACTTGACTGACTAATACATTGGACTACCATCTCTTTATATAGGAGAGATGGGGTTACAAAAATAGAAATCAATTTAAATTGGACAACAAACTTATCCTAATTTGACCCTGACAGATTTAAAATTCAAATTGACCTCTAATTACCCTAATTGGACTCTAATTAATTAATTAACCAAAATTAAATCTATGAATAAACGTTGAGATCACAGGCGATCTCAATTATTTAATTAGACAATTACGACAAGTAAAAAACGTAAATAAAATTGACAACTAAAATAGATAAATAATTGGCCCTATATTTGGGTCCCACGCTGCATCAACTCTCCGCTGCTTTAAAAAATTCGTCTCCCGACGAATTGCTTGATGTAGGTGCGTCGTTGGAGAATTCATCCTCGAGTTGTAGCTTTAATTTCTTCCAATTAGATCCTTTTCAACGTTACGTTTGTAGTTCTGTTCAATTGGAGGGTGTCCCTGCAATTTTCGTACCCCTTCAATCTTCCGTAATTTCCTGCCAATTTCGGCGTTTCTGCAATTAGAATTTTCGGACGGTTCTTCTTTGCAATTTCTCCAACATATCCCTACAATGACTATATAGCATGATTGACCCTGTACTTGGTCCTTTCTGCAAATAGGGAATTCATGGAATTTTCTTTTGCAATTTTTCCAACTAATGTTCCAATCCCTCAATTCCAGGGATTCGGTTCCCTTCCCTCTCGGCCTCAGGGTTCGGGCCTCCTTTTAGGCGCAGGGGCGGCGTCGTTCGAGCGTGGTGGGGTGGGCGCGGCGCCAGTCGGGGGAAGAGGAGCGCGGCGAGGTGGGCGCTGAGGTGCGGGGCGGCGGAGACTTGGAGAGCGAGGGGTTGGAGAGGGCGCGGGGAGTGGCAGTGCTGGGGGGAAAAGAGGAGGCGTTAGGGCTCGGGGAAGAAGGGCGCGGGTGGGGGAGTGCGGTTTTGCGAGGAGGCGGGTATCGCCAGGGGTTCGGTGCGGGAGGGCGCGGGTTCTGGGGGGACGAAGGGGGGGGGGGTGGAAGGTTGGCGGGCGGCGAGGGAAGAGGGGATGGGAGGCGGTGGGGGCGACTGGGGTCCGGAGAAGGGGAGGCTCAGGGGGTGGCAGGGAAAGGTGGGTGGCGGAAACGAGCAGGAGGGGGAGGGCAGGGCGCGGTATTCGAGAGGGGGCGGGGATGGGGGTCGCCGGGGCTGTGAAGGGCAGGCCTGGTGGTGCGGGGCTGGGTTTGCTGAGGGCGAAGCGGGTGTTGGTTGGAGAGTTCGCCGGTGGTGCAGCGAGGGCCTGGATGGCCTGGGGTGGTTCCAGTGGCGTGAAAAGGATCGGGGGGCATGGCGGAGGGGGACCCGAGAGCGGAATCTGATCCGGAGCGGTCAGGACAGCCACTGTTTTGTCGCTTTTGAACTCCGAAATGATTTGGACAGCGGCCGATTCGTCTTCCACAGCGATGTATTCGTCATATGGATCCGTACTTTCATCAAATATTGGTCCCGTATCATCATCATATGATTGCACGGGAGTCATATCAAGTAAATCTTCATCCGCAGTGAAAATACCTTCGTTTTTTGCTTCGGAATCGGGTTGAATAGCGGTTGCACAGATCTGATTTTGGTCGTTGGCGGTTGAATCGTCGTCGATTTGCGCATCCAGCCATGCTTGAACCTTCAGGGATGCCCGAAGATGCTTTTTGAACTTCCGTTGACGCGAACGCGCATGCGGCCCATGAGATATGCGGTTGAGATCAAGCTTCAAACGCCAATATGCCACGGGATCGTTGAATCGTAGGAACGATTCAATATCCATGCTCTGATACCAAATGATGCGGATTGAAAATTGGCGTCGCGCTGGAAATAATTTGAACGGTGGAAAATATTTGGTAGAAGAAATTAGAAGGGTTGAGAAGAAGAAATTGGAAGGGTTGAGAAGAAGAACACGCCAGTAGCGCGGGGTTGAAGGAGGAGAACCGCGGAGATCGTGTGGAGAGGGAGGGAGAGGGGAAAGGAGAGAGATAAAAATCACAAAATTTTCTTAATACTTGACTGACTAATACATTGGACTACCATCTCTTTATATAGGAGAGATGGGGTTACAAAAATAGAAATCAATTTAAATTGGACAACAAACTTATCCTAATTTGACCCTGACAGATTTAAAATTCAAATTGACCTCTAATTACCCTAATTGGACTCTAATAAATTAATTGACCAAAATTAAATTTACGAATAAACGTTGAGATCACAGGCGATCTCAATTATTTAATTAGACAATTACGACAACTTAAAAACGTAAATAAAATTGACAATTAAAAATAGATAAATAATTGGCCCTATATTTGGGTCCCACGCTGCATCATCCGATCTACTAGCTTGCAAGCATGGGTCGTAAACACAAGAGAACGCAACATGTATGCATGACGCCACGTTCTCCAGAAGGATGGAAAGAACATGTCTACCCTTCATCTCAAACACCATGCTAAACGCGGAATCTTTCCTAGTGATGAGCAAGTCCCCCGTTGTGCCAACTGCATCCAAAGCTCTAAATTCTGAGATTGAACCAGCGCCCATAGATCTTTATAAAAAGGTATTACAAGGAGTTTTAGACTCCTGTAACATTACCACATCACAACCCCATTCAACTAAAAGAGCTCCAATCAAGCTCCATTTTTTTGGGTCTATCCAGACCCCTCGTGTTCCATGTTAGAACTTTCATTTGTAGAGGTTGGGAGTTCCCGAAGTTTGCACACACATGTTGCCCCAGCTACTTTGGACTTACGAATCGAAATAGCCATAAACCATGAGCCGGCCTTCTTTGTGTGTTTTCTGTGCATGTACCACTTCGACCTCCTCCCATTAACACTCCTTCCAAGTGAAGAACAAGCTGAGAGCTAGCTGGTAAGGGCACGCTACCACCATCTGCCACTTGGGCAAGGACTTCAGTCTGGTTCACAATCATCGTCGGCTCCAAAGATATCACCGTTTGCTCAAGATTGGACTTCCATGCCGGAATAAGACCCACGTTGGCCTCCAAATGAGACGTTGAGAACCCAAGGGTAGTACTTTTGAGAGCCTCACGTGTCTCCACTCCCAAAAGTGACCCATCCTCTTCAGTCGTGTGGGACGAAACTGTCGGAGGGGCTTGAGGCGAGTGTCCTTTGATATGATTTGTCACATGGACTTGAATCTCCCCTTCTTCAAGTTTAGCATCTTCCGTAATAGCCACCAAACCGGTCTGGAAAGACCTGAATAACATAGGTGGGTCCTGACCTTTAATCGGGTTCGGACTAGTTTGTAAAAAGTCCCAGCTCGGACCCTTTAACGGATCCTTCAAAAGCAATGGTCGGCAGGTCCGGTTAAGTGACACCTGAGAAGAGGTGGGACCCCCAATGTTGTCAGCGATTCCAGCAGGACATAGAACCCTAAAAGGAAGCTCGGAGTCGCAAACACGAAGCCTGCTGGTGCAAGATGCATTGAAGTCATGGCCCCTTCCAAATTTGGTCGATCAAAGGGGATTCAGACTCTAGTTTTTCCACCCTTTTTTGAAAATATTCCAAAATAGGTTCTTTCGCGAGATT
This sequence comes from Ottelia alismoides, assembly GCA_037367405.1. NCBI lineage: Eukaryota > Viridiplantae > Streptophyta > Magnoliopsida > Alismatales > Hydrocharitaceae > Ottelia > Ottelia alismoides. The sequence continues at coordinate 381,134 of JAZKJV010007574.1, read as the reverse complement.
CCTTAGTAAATCATTCATGATTTGCACTACCAGATTTGGCCTCGTCATTGTTGCTAACGAGGAACTCGTCGTATCTCCAACCATCGGTGTTGGCGACAATGGCGGAGGAAGAACATGAACAAGTAGGTGGAACGAAGCCCGACCCACCTTAACAACACATAGACTCGGTGATCAAAGACCGCCAAGGTTGTAAATGGGTTTGATCCCAGGTAACGGCCATCCGCGAGGATCCTCGTCATGGTTCTAAGCTCCCTCGAAGCTGGCTTCAAGGCTTCAACAGCATCAGAGAGAAAAGGGACCCCTAGAGTACGCGTGATTATTAGCTTTTTGCATTGAGCTTCTCCATCCGTGAATTGCGAGAGGTGATGAATGAGTCTCCTCATATGGTTTGTTTGTAACAAGATGTCCATCTCATCTTTTGAAAGAACCCAGGCACAGAATTGGTTAGAATCCAAGGCTATGATATCTCCTATGAAAGATCCCAACAAGCCACGTAAAGAGGTTGTGATCGAGGCCACGTCGAATCTTTCTGATCCAACAAAACCTATGAGCACCCTGGACTTCTCAAAAATCATCTTGAGTTTACCTTCGCTGACGACCGACGCATAGGAGCGTGTTGCAGATCGAACCAACAGACTCGGTGCACGGTTTGGCTCCTCCACGAGGAGCGGAGTTTTGACCTTCTGTACGCAATCAAGTTTCTGGTGACCCTCCTTCCCACAGGCGAAACAACATCGCAAAAGCTTACACGATGTCACCCAATGGCCATAGAGACCGCATCTGTAGCAATACTGACCGCGCTTGTGATGACAAACAAGCGACCATCCCTCCTCCTTCTCCCTCACGTATTTGGTGTCTCTCTCGCACCATACTCCGATGTTGTTTGTGGCCCTCCTCGATTCCTTCAAATCTCCTCGTATCTCCCAACCTATGCGCTCTCTCCGACATCACACTCTCTCCATGAAATATAAGAATTTATATGACTATTTAATTCTGTGATATCTAGATATAAGTGAACTTGCCTACTAGCAAAGAGAAAATGGTCTTCAATTGTTCATTTATACTCTGTCCTTGAAAAATTAGAAGGTACTGCAACGGAATTAGATAACACAAAATAACAGATCATGCACTCACAACAGGATGAGAGTAGATGATAGCTAGAGCACGAGCTTGTGAGCGATCATCGCCTTCAATTTCTGGACAGGGGAGTGAATCTGTTTCCTGGATAACGGGAAAATGTGCATATAATTTAAAATGAACAAAAGGTACAAAGAGAAATTTGATAGTAACTTCAACCTGCAATGAAACTAATTTGCGCAGTATTCCATTCACCATGCTTCCAGCACCAGGCCTTAGAGCAGTTTTTGCAAGTTTAACATTCTGAAAGTTCCATAATACATGGAAAAATCAGGCCAGTTAAAAATATCAACTTAATTGAATACAGATGAAGTCAGGAGGATTGCTGCATACTAAGATTTGCAAAATTGGGTTAATTATTCTGGCATTATTGTTAATTGATTCAATTATTGTTGGAGTGCAGCCCGGTGCAAAAACTCCTGTTAATCCCGGGTCCAGTATAGAGTCGCCACATGAGGTCCTTTGTATTTGTATGCAGCTTTAGCTTCCTTGTTTGCAAAAGGCTGATTTAATAATTGTTGAAGATAGTTTTTTGTTTAATAAGTCAAGGATGACCATCGAGAATGGGTAGTTGTCGAGATGGTTTAGTGGTTGTCATTTTCTTCGTTGTTTAGTCCTTGTCACCGTTTTTTATTATTTGACCACCATCCTTCCTCTTATATAAGATAAGGTACATCCGTCATATTAAAAAAAGTCCTCTTTTTGAGTTGCTTCGAGCGGGCAGTGAGGGCTTCCAGCTTCTTAGAGCGGACGATAAGGCTTCAAGCTGCTTCGAGCAGCGAAGGGTCCGGGTGGCGAGCTATTCTTCAGTTGCAGTGACAACTTCGAGTTTGGCCTCGACTCGAGGGGTGAGGTTTCAAGTAGCAAGTTGGCCTTCATGTCTGACATCATTCTTGTGAGGATTTCAAGCTGCTCTAAGCAATAAAGTCTTTAAGCTGCTTCAACTAGGCAACGAGGGCCTCGAGCTACTTCAATAGTTGGACTTTGACTGTGGCAAGGGGTCTCAACTGATTATCGACTCAAGAAGCAAGGTTTCGAGGGGTGAGATATTTTTCAGTTCTGAAGTTGCGTCAAGGCTTCAAGCAAGGAGATAGTCCATGGAATGACATGGGATTAAGCTAGTCCTCAGCTTAAGAACAAGGTCAGCCATTTCGAAGGGATCGCTGGATAAGGTCCAGTGATTAAAAGAGGACGAATGAAAGCAAGGTGCGGAGAGGATGGTCACCACCTCCTACTTCTGATGTCAAGGGCATGAACATTTGTCCAAGGAATGTCAAAACTCCGTCCAATCTTTTGGGTGCACGAGGTTCGACATTCTGTAAGGTGAGGCCGTCTCGATTGGAGGTGGTGTGGAGTTGGTCTAGGGTTGACTGGAGTTGGGCTACCTGGCAGATGGTGGGAGGGCATATAGAGCATTCCTCAATTTGTTTATGCTTGGGGAGGTGGGAGCCGGGAGGAGAGGTGCCGAATCTTGCAAAGGTAGAGGAAAGGTTAAATGACTTCTTGACCGCACATAAAAGGTGTTTTGACATGTCGACACGATTGTCGAAGATCCTCTTATTCTGAAGATTGGGATTGGGGAAGTTGTTGCCGTTATTGGGCATTGTTTGGAGACCTCAGGTAGTTCGTTGATGATAACTATATGTAATAGATGGAGCTCTCCAATTTGATGTGAAGTAGACAGTGATGGTAGATTTGCCGAGGTTCTTACCTCAAATTAGATTATGTGAAGCGGTCAAGTTAGTGATCCATCCATCGGGTATGGTAAACCTCTAATATCTTTGGGCCTTTTCAACGGAGACGCATTAGTAGTGTGGCTAAGGTAGTCAGTGGTGAGGGGCGGTGGAGTACAAGTGGAAGCTCTTGATGCATGAGGGAGGGGCAAGTGTCATGGAGGAAACCAAGGCAATGATGCCAAGGGAAGATGAGCGTAGAAGGGGAGCGAAGACTTCGCTTGAGGTGGGGAGAGGTCAATTGGGGGTTCCTCTAGGAGCGTCGTCGATAATGAGGCCCTAAGGGCTCGACAGGCATGGTCAACGATTGAGGTCCGGAGGAGGCTAGGAGGCAAGTGGAAGGCCTCAGTTTCTAAGGGAAGTCAGGAGGATCAATAGGTTGGTGATGTTGTGTGGCCATCCTCGGGATGGGTGTTTCCATGTTTTGGTCCATTGGTGCAAAGAAGGAAGAGTGCATAAGGTATATGCAGGCAACGTGATCCCCAAGGGGGTAGGTGGAAGGGACTCATGAGTCAAATGAGCAGATTTTCATCCAACGCAGAAAAACAAGGGATCCAAATCCAGGATAGGAGTCTTCTTTGATGATAACTATATGTAATAGATAGAGCTCTCCAATTCGACGTGAATTAGGCAGCGATGGTGAATTTGTCGAGATTCTTACCTCAAATGAGATTATATGAAGCGGTCGAGTTAGTGATCCATCCATCGAGTAGGGTAAACCTCTGGTATCTTTGGAGCTGAAGACGCATTAGTAGTGTGGCTAAGGTAGTCAGCGGTGAGGGGTGGTTGAGTACAAGTGGAAGCTCTTGATGCATGAGGGAGGGGCAAGTGTCGTGGAGGCAACCAAGGCAATGATGCCAAGGGAAGATGAGCGTAGAAGGGGAGCGAAGACTTCGCTTGAGGTGGGGAGATGTCAATTGGGGGTTCCTCTAGGAGCGTTGTCGATGATAAGGCCCTAAGGGCTCGACGGGCAAGGTCGACGGTTGAGGTCCGGAGGAGGTTAGGAGGCAAGTGGAAGGCCTCAGTTTCCAAGGGAAGTCAAGAGGATCAATAGGTTGGTGACGTTGTGCGGCCATCCTCAGGATGGGTGTTTCCCTATTTTGGTCCAAGTCTTGATGCAAAGAAGGAAGAGTGCATAAGGTCTATGCAGGCAATGTGATCCCCGAGGGGGGTAGTGGAAGGGACTTGTGAGTCAAATGCGCAGACTTTTATCTAACGCAGTGAAACAAGGGTCCAGATCCAAGATAGGAGACTTTGTTGGATAAGTAAGTGAGGTTCGGATCCATGAGTTTTTCATCATTTCATGTGCTTTAGACAAGGTCGAGGAAAGCGAAGGGGCAAACCCATGAAAGATGATGGCAAGGACCCACAGGGCACATGGTCATTGATTGAATCAGGCTTTTTATTAGAATTGGGAACCGCCCAAGATGCAAATAAAAGGTGAGATGGAGTTCCTCAAACCACGGTGGTTTGCGTGTCAACACGGCTTGTAGAATTGGTCATCAATAGTGGGCCGAAGGATAGTAGCAATCAAATGGACGAAGAACGAGCCCAAGAGGGGTCGTGACTGGAAGAAGGTGATGGCATGTGATTGCCAGAGAATATGTAAAGGGAAATGTGGGAGATTAACGAAACGTTGAAAAGGACAAAATGTGGAAGAAAAAATATGTTAAGTTCGGGGTATTGGATGAAGTTTGTGGTCGATAATAGTTATTGAGAAAGCAAAAGGGGGTCACGTGGCTCGTAGTCAATGATGGGGTAATGCATTTTGGTGGACATAGGGGGTTGGTTGATGATGATTGAGAAGGTTAAGGTGGGGTAGGCAGAGTCATTGACTTTCATGTTGGATAGGAGGCAAAGTTGCAGACCATGTCCTAAGGAGCTGTTGGAGGTGGGGAGGCAGCGCAAGCGATTGGTGGAGGGGATCGTTGCATGTGAGGATTCAGCGTGTTTGATGCAAAATGCTTTCTTAGAATGTCTGGGGTCCAAGGGATGAGATGATAAGAAGATCTGAGGGAAGGTATTTGGGGAAGTGGGCATTGTATGTGGTCCTATTGCAAGAGATGCAACTCGAGTTTTGGGATGCTAGGGTTTGAAGGCAGATTAATATAGGGTTTTTTGTGGGGAGGAGAGGGTGAAAGTTGCGATCATGAGAGCAATTGTTGGGATTAAAGGATGACACTCTTGAGTTTGTTAGGAGATGGGAGGGAAGTTGAGTGGTGGCAACACAGCTAAGCGAATGGCTTATGGGATGATGTTTTCGGTTATAGGGCTTTATGACCCGAACAATGGTGGGAGGCCGGTGGAGGTACGGGCATAGATGTTAAGGCACGCGCCTAGACGACCGCCAAGGCGCCCAGGCGCCCCAGGCCGTGCGCCTAGAAAGCACGCCTTGCTTTCATAGAAAATCGCACGCCTTGGGTCGCATGGGCATCAAGGCGCGCTTGAGCGCCTAGGCGACTTTTTTTATGGGTATTACACATACATCGCATTTTGAAAATGCGATATACATAGCGCATTTATAAAATGCGATATACATAGCGTATTTTGAAATTGCGATATACATGTCGCATATTTGAAATGCGATATACTCGTTCGACCATGTATTACCCCAGGGCATTCGACCCGACCTCATTCGAGCAACTCTAGATAAGTAGTGTTCGAGCAATGTCAAGAAGGTGACAATGTTTTCTCTCTGCCACTCCATTCTGTTGAGAAGTGTAAGCACAAGTGGTTTGGTGGATAATGCCCTTAGACGAAAGAAACTGTGAGAGAGAACAGTTGCAGAATTCTAATGCATTATATGTACGAACATATTTGATAGTAGAAGAAAGGACATTCTGCACTTCATTAATCAAATTTTTAATGACATCGCCTGCTTCAGATTTATTCTTCAAAAGAAAGACCCAAGAAACACGAGAAAAATCATCAACCACAACTAGATAAAACATGTGCCCCTGATGATCAGGTGCATGACTTCGACCCCAAATATCAATATGAAATAACTCAAACGGGGAGCTACTGCTCCGACTCCGACGACTAGGAAAGCTAGACCGGTGATGCTTTCCCAACTGACACGCTTCACAACGGAATGACGAACTCGGAGAGATCTGAGGCAAGAGGTGTCGCATTTTCTGGAGCGGGAGATGACCAAAGCGAAGATGCCAGGTATATGGAGAAACTGATCCGGCTGAATGTGAAGAGACGCCGGCGTAGGAATTCCGGACCAGACGATAGAGGCCATTCTGCTCAGAGCCACAGCCAATCACCTTGCCCGTGAGTATGTCCTGAAAATGAGAGAGGATGGGACAAATATAGCACGACAGTGCAAATCCTTCGTAATCTGACTAACGGATAACAAATTCATGGAGAACTCAAGAGCATGAAAAACATTCTGTAAATGCATAGAAGGTGATAATGCGATCCCCCCCTGTCCAATGATGGGAGAATGTGTCCCATCTGCTATCAACACAGAGCGGCCAGATGGGATGATCCTAATGACTAAAGTCTCTCTCTGTCACGACAGAGATGATGGGTGGCGCCAGAATCTATAATCCAATCAGAGAGATCATGACAAGATGTAAAGGCAGCGGCACTACCTGAGGTACTGGCCGCGGCAGACGAACTAGCAGAAGTTGTAGCAGCAATATCAGAAGATCCACCTGGAGACTCAGTAGACGATTGAGGCATTGTTGGAAGAATAAGAGTTGTTGTTTATTTCTGAGAGCCCTAGGGTCTCTTATATAGAGATAACCCATGGGTAAATTACATAAGACAGAACATAGAATAATAGAAAAGACAAACGGTACACAGACTACATAATTCTTTCGACACTCCCCCTCAAGATGGAGCATAGATATCGATCATGCTCAGCTTGGAAGTATACTTCTGGAATGGTCCTCTGAGTAACGGTTTGGTGAAGATGTCGGCAGTCTGCTCCTCAGAACTAACATGTGAAGTAGAAATCAGCCCCTTCTGGATCATGTCTCTGGTGTAGTGACAGTCTACTTCAATATGCTTGGTTCTCTCGTGAAAGGCAGGATTATTGGCAATGAATAGTGCGGCTTGATTATCACATTGTAGTTGCATGAGTAGAGGTACATCTACATGCAAGTCTTCTAATATAGCTCGGACCCACATCATTTCCGTGCTTGCTTGTGCCATAGCCCTATATTCAGATTCTGCACTGGATCTAGCCACAACTGTTTGTTTCTTGCTTTTCCAAGAAACTAGAGAGCTACCCACAAATACAGCAAACCCTGAGGTAGACTTTCGGTCCTTAGGGCATCCTGCATAGTCAGCATCCGCACATGCAGAAACAGATAAATTGGTTTCCTTTCTGAACAACAATCCTGTGCCTGGAGACAATTAAAAGTATCTGAGTATCATATATATAGCATCCATATGTACCTGTCACGGTTGTTCCATAAACTGGCTTACCCGGCTAACTGCAAAGGCAATATCAGGTCGGGTTATAGTTATGTATAGAAGCTTCCCCACCATTTCTCTATACCTTCTCTTGTCAGCTTCTTTTGTATCATTATCATACAATTTCATGCTGGAGTCCATAGGAGTAGTAGACGGTCTACATCCAACCATGCCCGTCTCAACAAGCATATCTGTAATATATTTCCTCTGGGTCATTACTAGACCCTGTGCATTCCTGGCGAACTCCAACCCCAGGAAGTATCGTAATGTACCAAGGTCCTTTGTAACAAATTGATGACCCAGCACTACTTTGATCATCTCTATCCCCTTAGCATCATCTCCTGTAACCAAAATGTCATCAACATATACCATGATGACAATTGTACCTCGAGTAGTCCTCTGGATGAACAGTGAGTGATCTGCATTAGATCTCTTGAATCCATGTTCTTCAATCAGATGGGAAAGCTTCTGAAATCATGCCCTTGGGATCTGTTTAAGTCCATAAATGGCCTTATGAAATCTGCACACCATATGATTCTCCCCCTCAGCAGCAAACCCCGGAGGCTGCTGCATGTAGACTTCTTCCTGCAGATCGCCATACAAGAATGCATTTTTAACGTCTAACTGGAACAAGGGACAATCACGTACCACAGCTACAGACAGAAGAATACGAAGAGTGGAGTGACGGGCGACTGGAGAGAAAGTATCCATATAGTCCACTCCATAAGTCTGAGTGAAACCTCGTGCCACTAGCCGTGCCTTGTATCGATCAAGGCTGCATGATACTTAACAGTGAATACCCATCTGCAGCTAACAACAGAAGCTCCTGAAGGAGCGGGAACCAAGCTCCATGTGCCCCTCGACTGTAGGGCAGTCATCTCCTCCTCTATTGCAGACCGCCAACAATCAGATTTCAAGGCGTCCTGATAGGTCTTTGGAATCTCCACTGAAGATAAAGGCACTGCAAATCGCTGAAAGTCCCTTGTGAGGCGATGAAAGGAGACCTGTGAGGCGAGAGGATACGTAGCACAGTTGCGTTTCTGCTTTCTCATCGCAATAGAAACATCCAGATCATCAACCACTGAACTCGCCGGAGCAGATTCGCCTTGCAATGATGCATTCTGCATAGGCACACTATTCGACCCATCATTAGTAGTAACATCAGAACATACATGGGGCGTGCTGGATGATTGGCATGGAGCATGAGCAGGACCAGGTCGACGGGTATAAAATTTAGGCAGTGGCGAGACAAGGGGTTTTGGTGGAGGTGGTGGTGGTGGTGGTGGATGTGATGCAATGTTAGGAACTGGATTGGACAATGGAGGACTCGCCGTAGGAGGAGGAACATAGACCTCATCAGTAGATGTGTTAGATACCAATCTGTCACCTGCAGGTGAAAAATACATAACAGACTCGAAGAAAGTGACATCAACACTGACAAAGTATTTCCTGTTAACCGAATCATAGCAACGATATCCCTTCTGCGTCCGAGAATACCCCACGAAGACACATTTGATAGCTCTAGGTGAGAGCTTGTCAAGACCTGGTGATAGCTGATAAACGAATGCAACAACTCCAAAAACACGAGGGGTGAGTGAGAATAATTCCTTATCTGGAAAAACAACAGAAAGAGGAATTTTCTCACCAAGTACCGTAGACGGCATACGATTTACCAAGTAACAGGCTGTAAGGACAGCATCTCCCCAAAAAGAAATGGGAGCACAACTCTGATAAGTAGAGTACGAGTAATATCAAGAAGGTGACGATGCTTTCTCTCAGCAACTCCGTTCTGTTGGGAGGTGTAGGCATATGTAGTTTGGTGTCTAATGCCTTTTGACCAAAGATATTGTGAGAGAGACCGAGTACAAAATTCCAATGCGTTATCAGTACGAACATATTTCACACTGGATGAAAAGACATTGTTTACTTCATTGATAAGATTTTTAATAACATCACCAGCTTCAGATTTATTCTTTAAAAGGAAAACCCACGACAGACGAGAGAAATCATCAACCACGACAAGATAAAGCATGTGCCCTTGGTGATCAGGGACACGATTGGGACCGCAAATATCAATATGGAGTAACTCAAAAGGGGAGGCATTGCTCCGACTCTGACGACTCGAGAAGCTAGCTCGATGATGCTTCCCTAACTGAGAAGCTTCACACCGAAAGGACGAACTTGGAGATATCAGAGACAAAAGGTGACGCATCTTCTGTAGAGGGAGGTGACCAAAGCGTAGATGCCAGGTATATGAAGAGACAAATCCAACAGCATGAGAAGAGACTCCAGCATATGAACTCCGGTTCAGACGATAGAGACCATCCTGCTCAGAGCCACAGCCAATCACCCTGCCCGTTAGAATGTCCTGAAATATAAGAGAAGATGGGTCAAAAATAGCGCGACAATGCAAATCTTTTGTAAGCTGGCTAATAGAGAGTAAGTTCATCGAAAATTCAGGGGCATGTAAGACATTCTTGAGACGCATGGAAGAGGATAGCAAGATCTACCCCTGTCCAACAATGGGGAATGAGCCCCGTTGGCAATGAGCACCGACCTCCCTGGAGGAATCTCTCTGTATGAGATAAGTCTGTCTCCGTCTCGACATAGATGGTGTGTGGCACCAGAGTCCATGATCCAATCTGAGATGTCTGAACTATAACATGTGGTAAAGGCACATGCACTACCTGAGGTACTAGCCGTGGCAGAGATACTAGCAGAAGCAGACGCAGCTATATTGGAAGGGCCTCCTGAAGAATATGTAGACTCAGGAGGCATAATATCCTGTAACCGAGTGACGAGTTCTTCAAATCTCTGATCCGAAGTAGAGGACAATGGAGATGCAACATGTTCTACCACCCGCGCGGATGCTGGAAAGCCATGCTTCGAATAGCACGTATCCTCCGAGTGACCTGGACGGTAACAAAAACTGCAAGGTGGACGGGACTGCCACCACGACCTCTTATTCCACGACCACAAGCCACGAAACGAAGAGGAGGAACCACCTCTCCCTCTGGAAGCAGCCATCGCAGAGGGAGGTGGTGTAGATGTGTTGGAAGGAACAGAGATGCGGCTAAGCCTTCGGTAGACCTCCTTCATAGGAGGAATGGTAGCATCTGCAAGTATCTGAGATCTGGCCGCATCATATTCAGGATCAAGAGCCGCAAGAAGGACTCCTACCATGGTAGCATTACAAAATGTCTTCTGTTGCTCTGGTGTGGCCGTCAGAGGAATAGTGCTGTAGAGTTTCTCAAACATCCCCCTGAGATATGTATACAAGGAATGAAGTGGCCGTCCATTCTGCTTCATGGTGAATATGTCGTGCTGCAGTTGTAGCATCTTGGTTTCATTCCAGACCTGGGAATATGTCGCTGCAAGAATGTCCCACATCGCTTTAGCGGTGGGCTGATAGAGAACACCATTAGTAATCTCCGTTGACAACGTGCCTGACAGCCAGACTTTGGCATACGAGTCATCAGCCTCCCAAGAGGCATAAATCCATGTCTTCTCTGCAGGCTCATCCTCGGTAAGAATGTGCTTCTTACCGCTTGACTTCATGAGACTGATGAACTGCATAGCCCAGAGCTCATAGGGTTTAGGCTCTGATACCATGTTGGAAGAATAAGAGTTGTTGTTTATTCCTGAGAGCCTTAGGGTCTCTTATATAGAGATAACCCATGGGTAAATTACATAAGACAGAACATAGAATAATAGAAAAGACAAACGGTACACAGACTACATAATTCTTTCGACAGGCATAATGTCTCGTAAGCGCGCCACAAGCTCTTCAAACCGGTTATCTGTAGTGGATGCTGGCTGAGGCGTGACATGCTCGGCTACACGTGCTGATGCTGGAAACCCATGCTTTGAGTAGCATGTATCTTCTGAGTGGCATGTTCGATGACAAAATGAACAGGGCTGGCGAAAGCGACCTCCTCTTCCACGAGGTCCATGTCCACGAGCATAAGACTGACCACCTCTCCCACGCGATACCGCCATCGCCGATGGGGGTGGAGTAGATGAGCTGGAGGAAACCGATATGCGACTAAGCCTCCGGTAAACATCCTCCATAGGAGGAATAACAGCATCGGCCAATATCTGAGAGCGGGTTGCCTCGTATTCAGGATCTAGCGCTGCAAGTAGTACGCCCACCATGGTTGCATTCCGAAAGGTCTTCTGTTGTTCTGGAGTCGCCGTGAGTGGTATGGTGCTATAAAGTTTCTCGAACATCCCTCTCAGGGACGTATACAACAAGTGAAGTGGCTGCACATTCTGCTTCATCGTGAATATATCATGCTGAAGTTGTAACATCTTGGTCTCGTTCCGTACTTGAGAATATGTAGCGGCCAGAATATCCCACATTGCCTTGGCAGTGGGCTGATGGAGGACATCATTGGCAATCTCCATCGACAGTGTTCCTGAAAGCCACACTTTGGCATACGCGTCATCGGCCTCCCACGAGGCATAGATCCCTGTCTTCTCTCCTGGCTCATCTTCAGTAAGTATGTGTTTCTTACCGTTTGACTGCATGAGACTCATGAACTGCATCGCCCATAGTTCATGGTTTGTCCCGTCCATCTTGACTATTGGCGCATGACCTTTGAAGGTGCCTATGGAGGGCATATCAACTTTACTTTCTGAGATTTAGCCGGAGATGAAAACAAGGGTTTGTAGACAAAGGATGGTGTCTACATCAACCAAATAGGATTTGAGTGCATATGTAGACTTTATGCACTCAAACCCATGTCAATATATCGGCCGGTGAGTGATTAGGTTGGAGGCAGGGGCCGAATAGAGAACTTCTTGCGGCTGGCTGGGGCGCTAGGAACGGCCCAACGGAGGTCTAGCTCGACCGGCTGAGGGATGGAGCCCTGGCAAAAGGGTGGCTGGCCCGGCAGGGGCCTGTGATGGAGTAGGGAGGGCCTGGCGGAAGACCTATAGGCCTGGTGGAGAAGAGGCGAGCCTGACGGAGAGGGTGGGCTCGGCGCTGGAGGTCTGGGAGGGTCCCGACGGAGGCCTGGATGGTTGTGGGGTGCCTCGGCGAAGGCCTGGGGGCTTCGGCGGAGGCCTGGGGGCTTGGGGAGAGATTCGACGGCGCCGCCAAGAGCAAGGAGAGAGAGGGTTGGCGGCGCGGGGCTAGAGAGGGTAGGGTTAGGCCGGCTCTGATACCATGTTGGAAGAAAAGAGAGAATTGTGATTCTATAGAACCCTAGGCTCTCTTATATAGGAGAATAGCTTATGGGTAAATTACATAAGAGTCCAGAGGATAAGTAATAAATAAGAAACGATACATAATATCATAAGTCTCTACAACCCTGTTACCCCTTGCGTCGTCCATGTCTCCTCCGCAGCCGCGTCCCTACCTCCTCCAGCGGCCTCCCTCCTCCTCCGACGGCCTCCTTCCACCTCTGACAGCCTCCCTACCTCCTCCAGCGGTCTCCCTCTTCCTCCAGCGACCTCTGCCTCCCTACCTCCTACAGCGGCCTCCCTCCTCCAACGGCCTCCCTCCTCCTCCGGCGACCGCCCTACCTCCTCCGGTGGCTTTCCTCCTCCTCCAGCAGCCTCCCTACATTCTCTTGCTCTCCCATTGTAGAATGACTTCAATGGAACCCTTAAATGGGGATGCCATTCCTAATCCTACTACTACACCAACCCCATCTACTGTGCAAAGGCCTAGGGAAATTGATCCCCGCTTCACCGACAAGATGAATGATCAATGCTTGAAAGCGGCGTCGAAGGATCCCGGTTGGAAGTACTCTTTTTGGCCGGATACACTAGACAAGAATAAGGTGCAATGTGCATTGTGAGGCCATATTACTAATGGTGGAATTAAAAGGCAGAAGGAACACTTGATTGGTGGTTATCGAGATGTATCTATGTGTCCAAAAGCCACTGTGGAGATTAAGAAAGAGATGGCTGACTTCAAAAATCGTAACAAGAAGAGGAAGATAGTCGTTAATTACAGATATAGTGGAGCTGATTCAAACATTCCAAATGCAGATGATGGTGATCATGGTAAACATGTAGTCATCTTGGATGACTCACAACCTACGGCTACAACAGGTAAAAACGTTAAATCTGGTTCTGGTTTATGTTCTGCAAATAGGCCACCTGTATGGAAGGATCCACGCGGCAAGGGTCCTATGGACTCGTTTAGTTCTGCTAGCCCATGGGAGGTTGTGGCACAAAGGAAGGCAGCAAGGGCTCATGGTGAAGCACAATAAACTACAATTGAGTTTGCTTTAAAAAAGGATGCTACACCGGTGGCATATGATGCCATAGCTGAGCTATTCTATACAGGTGGCATCCCTTTTAATGTTGCACAACGAGAAACATTTGAGGTAGCAGTGGAGGCTATTGTCCAAGCTGGGAGAGGATTTGTTCCTCCATCTTATCACCAATTGCGAAAGCCCTTACTTGAAAGATTAATGCAAGGACCAAAGATTTGCAGGTGAAGCATGAAAGCCATTGGAGGACATATAGATGCACGATTATGTGTGATGCATGCACTGATAAACGACAACGAAATCTGATAAACTTCCTTGTTAATTCTCCATAAGGGTCATTTTTTATTTATGCAAAGAATGCAACATCCGACGTACACACTGGGGAGTATGTGTACAAATTGATAGACGAGGCTGTGGAGATGGTGGGTGAGGAGAACGTTGTAAAAGTTGTCACCGACAATGCAAGCAATTTTGTTTTAGCAGGAAAGTTACTGATGGAGAAGAGGAAAAACCTCTTTTGGACTCCATGCGCTGCACACTGCTTGGATCTAATGCTTGAGGATATTTCCAAGTTACAGAAATTTGCAGGAGTTATCAAAAGGGCCAGAAAAGTAACAGCGTATATATACCAGCATATTCGGTTGCACGATGCGTTTCTACAATTCAGTGAGGATCACCAAGAGCTGTCTAGAAGCGGAGCTACCCGCTTTGCTACCAACTACTTGACCCTTACTAGTTTGCTAAAGCAAAGGAAAGCGTTGGCGTCTTTGTTTATTTCTGAGGTGTGTAACACTAGTTCTTGGTCGAAGACACATGATGGGAAATATGTCTATGAAACTGTGATGGCGAATGCTTTTTGGGAAAAAATTGAAGATTATCTTAGAGTTGTGCAACCCATCGTTACTGTGCTGCGTTTAGTGGATGCTGACGAGAAGCTACCCATGGGATACATTGCTAGGGCATTTGACACTGCAAAGGAAATGATTATTGAAAACTTTGGCAGGAAGGAAACAGATTACATGCCTATTCTACAAATTATTGATTCTCACTGGGATAATCAGATGGCTCGTCCTTTGTATGGTGCAGGATGTTTCTTTTTTTTTGAAGCTTAGTACAGGATGTTTATTGAATCCTGCATTTTATTATAAAGTGAAGGACAACTATGAGGCATTGATGGGAAGGTATGAAGGTGATTTCATATTTTGCCTTGAGAGGATGGTTGATGATCCCGATCAACAAGACGTGATATGCTCTGAAATGGAGATATACAAAGGAGCTCGTGGTATGTTTGGCAAGGCAATTGCTATTAGACAAAGGGAAAAAAACCTCCATGTAAGTTATATTTTATTATTTATATTGAATGATTTAATGGTAAGATGTGCTTACATTGTAGACTTATTGTGTAATGGAATAGTGGGATACTTATGGAAGTCTCACCCCCGCTCTGAAGCGTGTGGCAAAGCGTATTTTGGGACTATGTTGCACATCTTCCTCTTGTGAACGTAATTGGAGTGCTTTTGACTTTGTATGTATCAAAAACACTTATAAATTTATAAATATAAATGGCAACTTTATATTTATAAATTTACGTAATACTTGAATAAATGTGCAGATCCACACAAAGAGGAGAAATAAGTTGGAGGTTGATAGACTTTCCAAGCTTGTTTACATCCAATACAACAAACAACTTGAGGAGAAATTCAAAAATAGGAGGCTGGGGAATTTAGCAAAAGATTTTGATCCAATTGCTCTTTCAGAGTTAGATTGGTCAAGTGAATGGATGACAGGTCTTTACGTGGAACCAGAGGTTGTACCGGGGCTTACACTGAGGGTCATTGATGAAGCATTATGTGCTTATCAAGCATATGAAGGTTCTCGTCCTAGAAGGAGTCAACCACAAGCACAACCAAGCACTTCAGCGTGTGGTGGTCTTCGTGGCCATGGTCGTCGTGGTACTCGTCGTGCACATGTGATTAGGCGATAATATGTGCCTCCTCATGTTCCGGATGATGAGGAGGAAGAAGACGAGGAAGATGATTGGATGGATCTAAATGATGATGGCCAAGAGCAAGATGAAGGACATGAAGAAGAAACTAACATGTGTGATGATGATGATTGAAGCATTAGGTTATTGTCTTTCAGTCTTTGAAATGTTGTGTTATGCCAAACAATTTGTCTGTATTTTTAGTACATTTTCCAGTTTTTTTTGTGCCAAACAATTTGTTTGTATGCCAAACATAGCTTGTTTAATTATCCATGTTCTGATTCCTTTATGTGTTGTGATTCTTCATTCTTGTGATTAATCACTAATGTTTGGTTAAATGATATTTATTACTCTAACGCTCTAGTTACTTTATTCTTGTGATTAATCACTAATGTTTGGTTAAATGATATTTATTACTCTAACACTCTAGTTACTATGTATTTACAAATACAAAAGGTCTTAACAGAAAAATAAATCCAATACTTACTATAAAATTTTTTCAAAATTATATTAATTGATGTCGCATCTCCAAAATGCGACATGCGCTTAAAAAAATAAAAAATGATGTCGCATTTGAGACATGCGACATACATTTGCTTTAAATAATTATATATCGCATGTCTCAAATGCGATACGTAGGTCACATTTTGTTAGACGCCTAGGCGCCCAGGCGTCCAGGATGAATGCCTTATCGCCTTGCCGCCTTAATAACCATGGGTACGGGAGAACCCATTGAGGATTGCAAAAGAGGACAAGGGGCCATTTATTATTGTCATGAATCTAGAAGATATATTGGACGGTTAGTTAGCAAAGATTTGGCGAAGGTTAGCTTCAGGTATCTAATGGACGATTAGCTACAGGTATCTAATCGATTGATAAATCTCATATTCATCTCCTTTATTCTTTCATTTTTTATCTAAAATCCGATGCAAAACACATGTAAATATGCATTGATTGTCATTCTTTACAAAAATACATAAAAAGAAAGAGAAAGAAAAGAGAATGAAAGAAGTAAGAATGTAAATATGTACAGACTGGTCCTAAACCAAAATCCAAGTCAATACTAGCTTGGTCGACAAACTAACAAGTAGGGAAAGACGGGATTTTATAGAGAAAAACAAAAAATAACTAATTTTGTACATAAAATCACACTCAGAACACTATTTATATTGTGCAAACTTCACATATTTATCAAGAAAACATGTATATATATTTCCATCAGTGTTGCAGAAGTTAGTATTCGGCAATCAGTCAGAAGAATTACTGAATAAATAATATTAGGTATTCCTGAGAATATTCAGAATTATTTAGTTATATAACTTTTAAAAAAACTACTGGGCAAACTACATAAAGTAGATAGAAAGAAAAAAGAATACATAAAAGAAACAAAAGATAGCTAATATCTCAACACTCCCCATCGGAGCATAGGTATCAATCAAGCTCAGCTTGGAACATCTCTAAGTGGACCTCTAGCTAGGGCCTTGGTGAACACATCCGTTGTCTGGTCTCCTGAGCTAACATGAGTGGTAGAGATGAAGACCTTCTGAATCATGTCTCGAGTGTAGTAGTAACAGTCTACCTCGATATTCTTGGTCCTCTCATGGAAGGCTGGCTTGTCGCAATGAAGAGAGTAGCCTGGTTGTCACATTGGAGGCGCATGGAAAGAGGTACCTCAACTGCTAGGTCTATAAGTACATATTTGACCCACATAATCTCTGTGCTACCCTATGCCATGGCTCTGTACTCTGATTTTGCACTGGAACTGGTGACCACCGCCTGCTTCTTGCTCTTCCATAATACCAAGGAACTCCCTATGAATAATGCAAAGCTAGAGGTGGAATTCATGTCCTTGGGGCACCCCGCATAATATGCACCTGTGCAAGTTGTAATGGCAAGGGACGTGTGGTCCTCAGATTCCTCGGAATCATATGTATTGCATCTATATGTGCATGTCTAAGCTACTCCATGAACTGACTCACTCTGCTCACTACAAAGGACATATCTGGCCTAGTGATGGTCACATATAAGAGCCTCCCAACGAGCTCACTATACCCACTCTTGCATACCTCCTCAGTGTCACCATCATACAGCTTTATGCTCGGGTCTATGGGAGTAGTAGTAGGCTTGCAATCTATCATGTTTGTCTCAGAGAGAAGATTTGTAACGTACTTCCTTTGGGTCATTACAAGACCTTGCTCTCGGTCTTTCTTCTGTTTCGAGCAGGTCTGGTTTTTGGAGGAAGGCTCTCGAGAGTCAGTGGTGGCCTTCTAGGAGGGATGCAGTCCTTCGGGGTCTGCCACATGCAAGTTGGCTGCCAACTGGCGGCCCTCAAAGGTTACCTGATGGGGTTCAATAAGGCAAATTGTGCATTGAGGAGGTGTCGACGAATGAGGGCTCAGACTGAGGTGAGCAGGTTAGACAGGTTCGAGGATGAGAAGGCTCTGACGGTCGAGGAGGTGTTGGTTAGGGGAGGTCACTCAGAGGAGATTCTTCTGGAGGACAAGAAGGAGGAGGTCAGCTGAAGGCAGAAGTCCAGGCAGAGATGGTTGAGGGAAGGTGATGCGAACATGAATTTCTTCCATGCAATTGCAAGTGGGGAAGGCGTCGAAACTTGATTCATTCGGTGAATGTGGGCGGGGTGGCGGTGGAGGGGGACAAGAAACTGGATTCGGCGATGCGCTTTTTGGGACTTTAGCAAGTAGAGGGCTCGTGCTGGTTGAGGCTGGCAGGGGAGAGGGGTCATGCAGATCGCAGAAGAGGATTCGGAGGCTTTGGTTGAGGAGTTCTCGAAGGAGGAGGCCAAACGTGTGTTGTTCCCATTAAATACGGATGGGGCTCCGAGACCGGATGGGTTCCCAGTGGTTTTTTACAGGGAGTTCTTGGGGACCATCAAAAAGGACGTCATGGAGGTATTGGAGGAGTTCAGAGCGGGAAACAGGGACTTTGAGATGCTGAACAAGGTGCTCATCTTTTTTATTGCCCAAGAAGGACACCTCGACTAGGATTGAAGATTACAGGACCATTGCGTTATCCAATGCTATTTACTTGATGGTGTCGAAGATCCTTGCGAACAAGTTGTGAAAAGTGCTACGCAGGATTATTTCACCTGAGCAATCGACCTTTTATCCAGGGAGAGCGATGACGGACGGGTTGGTTCTGGCGTCAAAGATTGTCACTGATTGGAAGAGAAGCGGGACCAAAGGGGTGCTCTGGAAGGTTGACTTTTCGAAGGCATACGATAGCGTGGACTAAAGGTTTCTATGGGTTTCGCTGGAGAAGAGGAGTTTTCCTGAGTTGTGGATCACGTGGATCAAGAGATGTGTTACTACGACATCCCTAGCGGTACTTGTCAATGGAAGGCCGGAGGGGAGTTTTTTCCAGCCGTAGAGGGGTATCCAGTAGGGTTGCCCATTGGCCCCGCTCATGTTCGTGTTGGTGGTCGACGCTCTGGCTGTGATGACGAGGTTGGCGATTGAGGGGGAGTGGTGCTCTGGTAATGTCAAGGAGGATATTTCCATCCCGTTGTTGCAGTATGCGGATGATAAGGTGTTGTTCCTGGGGGATGATCCGGTGAGGATTCGGTGAGCGTAGTATAGTATGGACGTTTTTGGGGATATCTCTGGCCTCGTGGTGAACAGGGAGAAGTCGGTGGTGGTCTCCTTCGGCCTTTCAAAGGTGGAGCAAAGGCGTGATTCGAGGATTCAGGAGTGTCTAGTTGCTCCCTTGCCCATTACGTACTTGGGCCTCCCTCTGGTGGCGGGGAAGCCAAGGTCCAGAAATTGGAGGATTCTGCTCATGAGGTTGGAGGCATGGTTGGCGGGGTAGAAGGTGTCTTTTCTCTCTAAAGGATGGAAGCTGGTTCTACTGAAGCATGTTCTCTCAGCAATTATGTTGTTCTTATGTTTTATGTGTGCATTACCCACGGGTGCGCAGAATAAGATCGAGGCCTTGATGAGGAGATTTTTTGGGCAGATGGCCGGCATGACAGAAAAGGAATGCATTTGGTGGATTGGCATAAGGTGACTTCGTCAAAGAGGAAGGGCGAGCTTGGGGCCATGCGGATGGGGGAGATGAACAAGGCTTTTATGGCCAAATGGGTGGTTCGAATATGGGAGAATTCAAATGATCTGGTGTGCAAGTTGACGAGGAAGATATAGAGGGTGGATATGTCGTTGGAGCCTTGGAGGTTAGTCCAGGCCGATTGCCGTTGTCATTGTGGAGGGGGATCACTTCGGTGGTTCCGAAGATTGCTAGTTTGTTGCGGTCGGTGCTTGGGGATGGCGCGGGGTTTCGGTTCTGGTTGGATGACTGGACGGGAGATGGGGCATTGGGGGAGCATTACCCACGTCTGTTGCGATTGGTGGGGGGCAAAGGAGCGACGGTGCACTTACTGTTAGGGTAAAAGAATACTCAGTTAATTATTCCATAGAGCCCTCGGGTCTCTTATATAGGGAGAGAGCCCTTGGGTAAATTACAGTGACGTACAATATATAAATAGAAATTGTGAAATAGGTACGCAACATAAATAAGTCTCTACACTCCCCCTCAAGATGGAGCATAGATATCTATCATGCTCAGCTTGGAAGAACATCTCTGGAAAGGTCCTCTGAGCAATGGCTTAGTGAATATGTCCGCAGTCTGGTCCTCTGAACTGACATGAGACGTGGAAATGAAGCCCTTCTGAATCATGTCCCTAGTATAATGACAATCCACCTCGATGTGTTTTGTTCTCTCATGGAAGGATGGATTGTTGGCAATAAATAATGCTGCCTGATTATCACATTGAAGGTTCATAGGCAAGGGGACATCGACATTCAGATCTTCTAAGACTGCTTTAACCCACATCATTTCTGTGCTTGCCTGTGCCATGGCTCTGTACTCGGATTCGGCACTGGATCTCGCCACAACAGTCTGCTTCTTGCTTTTCCAAGAGACTAAAGAGCTTCCTATGAAGATAGCAAATCCAGAAGTAGACTTACGATCCCTTGGACATCTTGCATAATCTGCATCTGCACAAGCTGAAATAGACAAATCTGTATCTTTCTTGAATAGCAACCCTGTGCCTGGGGAAGACTTCAGATATCTCAATATCATGTACAAGGCATCCATATGAACTTGCCTCGGCTTCTCCATGAATTGACTCACCCGGTTTACTGCAAAGGCAATATCCGGTCGAGTTATAGTGATGTATAAGAGCTTACCCACCATTTCTCTGTACCTTCTCTTGTTCACCTCCTCGGTATCATCATCGTACAGCTTCATGCTCGGGTCCATAGGTGTACTTGAAGGTCTGCATCCAGTCATTCTTGTTTCAACTAGCAAATCGGTGACATATTTTCTTTGAGTCATCACCATTCCTTGTGCATTTCTTGCAAACTCTATCCCCAGAAAATATCGTATTGTGCCTAGATCCTTTGTAATGAACTGGCTTCCCCAACATGGACTTGGTTATCTCAATCCCCTGTGCATCATCTCCAGTAACCAATATGTCATCAACATATACCATAACAACAATGGTACCTCTAGGGGTCTTCCGGACGAACAGTGAGTGGTCCGCATTTGACCTTCTGAACCCCTGTCGTTCAATAAGCTGGGAAAGCTTCTGGAACCATGCTCGAGGACTCTGTTTAAGGCCATAGATAGCCTTATGAAGTCTGCACACCTTCTGAGTCTCCCCCTCAGCAGCAAACCCGGGTGGCTGCTGCATGTAGACTTCCTCCTGTAGCTCACCATACAAGAAAGCATTCTTAACATCAAGCTGGAAAATTGTCCAGTTACGTACCACAGCAACAGATAGGAGGATGCGAAGGGTAGAGTGTCTCGCCACCGGTGAAAAAGTATCCAAATAATCTACCCCATATGTCTGGGTAAATCCTCGTGCTACGAGCCTGGCCTTGTATCTGTCTAGACGACCATCTGCATGATATTTTACCGTAAACACCCACTTGCAACTCACCACAGAGGCACCTGGAGGAATAGGGACAAGAGACCAAGTCCCTCTAGATTGCAAGGCACGCATCTCCTCTTCCATGGCTAGACGCCAGCATTCAGTCTTCATGGCATCCTGATATGTCCGTGGGATCTCCACTGACGATACGGCAGCGGCAAACTTCTGGAAGTCCCCAGTGAGACGATGAAAGGAGACATGAGAGGCCAGGGGATATGAGGCACACTGTCTTCGCTGCTTCCTATGAGCAATAGGCCGGTCCAAATCATCCAGAATTGTGTGGACCGGTTGATCCTCCTCCTGTGGTAAAGGCTCCTGTACAGGTGCAATATTTAACCCATCATCAGTGTTAACATCAGAACATACCTGAGGCGTGTTGGATGGTTGACATGTAGCTTGAGCAGGGCCTGTTCGCCTCGTATAGAACTTAGTAACTGGGGGTGGTGGCGGGGGTGGTGGCGGTGGTGATGATGGTGGTGTCGATGGAGTAGGGAATGGGCCCAGGCTTGGAGGTGGTGGAACATAGACATTGGAATCTGGTGATGTGGAGGAGACCAATCTGTCACCTGCAGGGGAGAAGTACATGACAGGTTCGAAAAATGTAACATCTGCACTCACATAGTACTTGTCACGAACAGGGTCATAGCAGCGGTATCCTTTCTGTGTCCTGGAGTAACCCACAAAAACGCACTTGATAGCCCTAGGAGATAGCTTATCAAGTCCCGGAGATAAACGGTGGACAAACGCAACAGTGCCAAAAACCCGAGGTGTCAGTGTAAACAAGTCTCTGTCGGGAAAAAGAACAGAGATTGGGGACTTTTCCCCAAGAACAGTTGTAGGCATTCGATTGACCAGATAACACGCTGTAAGTATAGCATCCCCCCAAAAGGATAATGGTGCACAACTCTGAATAAGTAATGTGCGGGCAATATCAAGAAAATGTCGATGTTTTCGTTCTGCAACCCCATTTTGTTGAGAGGTGTAAGCACATGTGGTTTGGTGAACAATGCCTTTAGAAGAAAGGAAGCTAGCAAGAGAGCGAGTGCAGAACTCCAATGCATTGTCAGTACGCACATACTTAACAGTAGATGAAAAAACATTCTGGACTTCATTAATAAGATTTTGAAGAACATTTCCTGCTTCAGATTTATTCTTAAGAAGAAAAGTCCAAGACACTCTAGAGAAATCATCAACCACAACTAAATAGAACCTGTGCCCCTGATGATCCGGGACACGACTTGGACCCCAAATATCTATATGGAATAATTCAAACGGGGAGCTACTGCTCCGACTCTGACGACTGGGGAAGCTAGACCGATGGTGCTTCCCTAACTGACAAGCTTCACAACGAAAAGAGGAACTCGGAGAGATCTGAGGCAGGAGGTGACGCATCTTCTGTAGCGGCAGATGACCGAACCGAAGATGCCAGGTGTACGGAGAAACGGAGCCCTGGGAATGCAAGGAGACGCCAGCGTAAGAGTTACGAACGAGACGATAGAGGCCATTGTGCTCAGAACCACAACCAATCACCCTGCCCGTTAGTATGTCCTGAAAAATAACAGACGATGGATCAAAAATAGCACGACAGTGCAAATCACGTGTAATCTGGCTAATAGATAAGAGGTGCATAGAAAATTCAGGAGCATGTAGCACATTCTGTAAGTGCATAGAGGGTAGCAAAGCCGTCTCCCCCTGACCGATGATAGGGGAATGAGTGCCATCAGCAATGAGCACAGAGCGATCAGGCTGAACAGCTCTGTAGGACTGCAGAATATCTTTCTCACGGCATAGATGATGGGTAGCTCCAGAGTCGACAATCCATCCTGTGAGGTCATGACTATGAAATGAGACTGAAGAACTACCTGAGGCACTGGCTGAGGCAGATGTACTAGCTGACGCCGAAGCCGCAACATCGGAAACTTCAGCACCCTCTGATGATGATTGTGGCATGATATCACGAAGTCGTGCCACCAACTCTTCGAACCTGTGATCTGGAGTAGATGCTGGTGGACCATGAACATGATCAGCTACTCGTGCAGAAGAAGGAAAGCCATGCTTGGAATAGCATGTATCCTCTGAATGACCAGTGCGGCGACAGAATGAGCACGTAGAGCGTATGCGACCTCCTCGGCCACGTCCACCACTTCCTCTGCCACGAAACGAGGACGAACCACCACGTCCCCTGGAAACTGCCATTGCTGACGGAGATGCAGTCGCTGTATTGGACGGAACAGGTACACGACTGAGCCTCCTGTATACCTCTTCCATCGGTGGGACGGTGGCATCTGCTAGGATCTGAGAGCGTGCTGCCTCGTACTCCGGATCTAGAGCAGCGAGTAAGACGCCAACCATAGTGGCGTTGCGGAACGTCTTCTGCTGTTCCGGCGTGGCTGTAAGCGGAATGGTGCTATAGAGCCTCTCGAACATGCCACGAAGCGACGTGTACAGGGAATGAAGAGGCCTCCCATTCTGCTTCGTGGTAAATATATCGTGCTGCAACTGGAGCATCTTCGTCTCGTTGCGTACCTGAGAGTACGTCATGGCCAAAATATCCCTCATCGCCTTAGCGGTGGGCTGGTGAAGGACATCATTCGCTATCTCCGTCGTGAGCGTACCTGAGAGCCACACCTTGGCGTACGCATCATCAGCATCCCATGAGGCATAGATCCCTGTCTTCTCCGGCGGTTCATTCTCGGTAAGAATATGCTTCTTACCACACGACTTCATGAGACTGAGGAACTGCATTGCCCACGGTTCGTAGTTTGTCCCGTCCATTTTGACGATTGGTGCCGAACCTTTGAAAGCACCTATGGCGGGCATATCGAGCTTTTGTTCTGACATAATGCCGGAGAAGAACAACTACTGATAGACCAAGAAAATGTTGTCTACCAAGACCTTTTAGGATTCAAGTGCATATGTAGACGTTATGCACTTGAATCCAACATCTATCCGAGGCCGAGTGAAGAAGCGGTACCCCGGTGGTGAGTAGAGGCTTTGGAAGCCTCTACCAACTCGAGACGGTGGCTGGGAGAGGTCCCAGCAGCAGCTGGGGGTGCTGAGCGGAGAGAAAGGGGTCCCCGGCGGCGGCTGGAGGCCGGGGAAGGGGCGAAGAAGGGCCGGCTGCGAAGGGGTTGGGGCCCGGCGGAGGGGCTGGGGCCCGGTGGAGGGTGTTGGCGGAGGGACTGGGGCCCGGTGGAGAGGCGGAGGCGGGGGTGGGGGGGGGGGCGGCGGTGGAGAAAACCCTAGGTTAGGGTTAGGGCTCTGATACCATGTTAGGGTAAAAGAATACTCAGATAATTATTCCATAGAGCCCTCGGGTCTCTTATATAGGGAGAGAGCCCTTGGGTAAATTACAGTGACGTACAATATATAAATAGAAATTGTGAAACAGTACGCAACATAAATAAGTCTCTACACTTACAAACGGAGCTCTTGCAGTACAAGGCACCGACTTCGGGCAGGGACCATTTTCTGTGGGGCAATGGAAGATCCACGGTGAGGAAAGCGTACCGTTGTTTAATGAATGAAGGGGTGGAGGTGCAGGATGAGTTGGGGTGGACACCGGTATGATTTGGAGGAATAGAGTATCGAACCACATTAAGGTTTTTATTTGATTGTTCCAGTTGGGGAAGGTGTTTACGGAGGCTCACCGAGGTTATTTACTGGAAGCAGAGGATGTTGGGTGTGACAAATACGGTGCGGGTGAAGAGGACGTGGATCACATGTTCTTCTCTTTCCCGCTATCGGCGGAGGTTTGGGCAAGAGCCAGCGTTGCGTGGCTGGCATGTTAGATTGGGGCCACGTTTTGGAGGGATATCATATTGGATTGCGACGAGGGACATGAGGACAACTCCCTTCCTTTCGATATCGTCCGATCTATTTGGTGTGCCAGGAATGGCGTCATTTTTAAGGGGCAGAGATTTTATGCTAAAAACATGGTTGAACATTTTAGGACATTAGGCTCGATGTGGCAAGTGTGATGTAACGAGCTGTGGTGTAATTATGGCAGTCTTGTAAACTTTTCTTATTTTATATATTATACTTAATCTTTGTGGTGGGTCTCGACTTGGGAAACCACCCGTATTTTTCCTCAAAAAAAGTAACGAGGAAGTGAAAACAAACATCATAAGTTAACAAAACTTATTATTTTAAAAAGAGTTCCATTTTTCTCATTAATCCATATTTCTTATATTCCACATCGGGGATTATTCCAAGTGAATTTCCTCACCTCTCACGGACTCTGAAGCTGTGAACACTTCGAGATTGGAGATTGCAATGATCTGATGAGCTTATGTCGCCATGCGTCGCCTCAATCAATCCTCCAATACTACCCTGACACTTTTCTTTTATTTCATAATTCAGGTTTCCAAACCCTTAACCTGATAAACAAGGAAGCATACCATCCTTGAGGACCTGGTAGCTTAAACCACAAGCTAACATTTAATCACATATACCAGTGGCTTTAAATTCATGTTATCGTGATCCAACTGCTATTAAACCACATGTGCCTCCACATTGCACGACTACATCTTCAGTCAGTCAATCCGCCCAATGGCAGTCGAGTACCACGCGTTGTAAATAGTTTATTTCACGCGCTCAATATATACGAGTAACTATGTACCATCTAGGTATGGTTTGTCAATACGGATGCTCTTCTGACAAACCTAAAGGTTGCACGCTCGACCTGTTACTTCAAACCATCCTTATCGTAAAAGATAGTACGAAAATTGTAATTGGAACCGCTTTTAGACATATCAATTTTCGCCTAATATCGGTACAGTATTGCACATAAATCATATAATCTACAACAATAATTCATTATATTAACTCAATTTTAGCAATTCTTTTAGAGCAAATCATGAAGCACGCATGTGAATGTTCTTAATAATTGTTAGAAAATCGGAAGCGGAAGCATAAACATGGAAAAAGATAAAGAAATATAAAGAAGACGGGATTTTTTTACATGGAACCCTACTCCGTGAGGAGCGGGATGAAACCACGGGAGAAGCCCTCAAAGGGGCGAATATTTCATTCCTTTTTCTCAATGGATACAGGAGGTCTGGGGCTCCTTATATAGCCTCTCCAGAGCCTCCAAATCCCACCGTTGGACGATGTGGGACTAAACACTAGATGGGGTAAATGGATCTCCTCCAGGATCCATTTACCCTGCTACAACACAATAGGCGCATACAACTTATACTCCAACACTCCCCCTCAAGCTGGAGCATGCAATGCTCAGCTTGGACAAACAAACGGAAAGAAACTCAACTCACACTACAGGACACTACGGACAATGTCAACCCAACGCGCACATGCTGCAGTCGAGGACGTTGCTTCTCATGCCGTGCAGGTGAGGAGGACGAACGGGCTGGAGTGTGAGTCAACTGAAGACTCGGAATCTGACCATCGAGTCTGAAACTGCGCCTGAAGTCTCCTCGTCGGAGAACTGGGTCTCTCCCATCTAGCTCAGAGAATGGTGCACTACTCTGGTGTACCTATGATACCACATGAAAACCCTTGCCCCCAAGGGAATGGTCCTCTGCTCTGGAGTCCCTATAGCTCACATGAAAACTCTGGCCTGACAATAAGAAGAATGATGGGGACCTCTGACAATGATGGCAATATATGCTCATCTGAAAAATGACTGCAAACATATGCGTGTCTGAAAACTGAGGACTCAAGATCAACCGTCGAGTCTGACAAAATATGATCAACTGTAGAGTCTGGAAATTCTGAACTGGTCTGACGAATCTGATATCTCTGAATCTGCAACAGGACCTGTGACTCTACATATATACTCTCCCTTTCTCCCATATTGGTCGGAAAGCAGGACATCGACCAAGTTGGGAGAAGACAAGATAATTCGGGATACAGAACAAAACCACTTAGCCGATCACAACTTTGTCGGTTTTTCAAACATTCATCATCATTTTTTTCTCGAATTTTTTTACGAAGCCGTTTCAATAAAAAAATTTTGATAAACTTTGCGTACGGCTTCTTTTCTTTTACGCGCCTTTTTTTTCTTTTTTCCTTTTTTTTCTTTTCTTTTTTTTAACTGGCCCCCTTGGCCAAAACAATTTAAATAACCCTTTTTTTTATAACTTCGGCCCACATCTGGGCCCACCAACGCATCCTCCGAGCACTCTTTTTTTTTAATCTCGCAGCCTCCCCTCTTTCTAACGGCGGCCCAAAGGGCCCTTAACATTAGCAAAAAAATAGACCCGCAAGCACTAGGGTTTTATCTGGAAATGACGCCGCCTGGGAAACTGTCTTGTGCGCCGCCTACAAAGAATCGGGAGGAGGAGGCGCATCCCTGGATTTCGCGGCCTGCAAAGAATCTTGGGGGGAAGGGGGGTAGCACCGCCTGCGTCATGGGTTTGCGCCTGGAACCGGGTTGGGGTTGCGCCGCATGCTGCCTGGACACGGGGGTTGCGCGACTTGGAGGGTAAATCATGCTGCTCGACATCGCCTGGGGGCGAGATCGCCCGAGACAGAGATGCGGGGTCACCGCTGATGGTGCTCTCGTGTCGCCTGCACGAGAGAGAAGAGCTTGAGGGGTGCCGCTATTTGTGATGTCGAGATCTGGGGTTGCGCGCAGTTTGCAGGAGAAGCACGTGATCGGCGCTGGGACTTGGAGATGCGCAGCCTCGCGCGCGCGTAATGTTGCTGCTGCTGGAGGCGTGCGGGGGTGCGCCGCCTGGAAACATGGAGATCGTTTGGGCTGCGGTGCCGTGGTGCGCACCTGGAGAAGATGGAGCAAGGGGCTCGCCTGAGCCGCCGATAGTGCTCGATGAGCGCCGCCTGCGCAGCCCGTTGCCTATATATCTCGTGGAGGGCATCGCCAGGAAGATGCAGCACCGATGGGTGTGCACCAGGGAGAACCACGCAAGGGTTTTAACCCATGAGGAGAGCAGCCCACGAACAACAGAGAAACAAAAAAACACGACGATCTGCCGATCTTGGCTGGAAGGAGTTCCGTGCGGCACAGGAGAACAGATCTGGGGTTCCAGAGAACCCTAAAAACAAACTTTCTCGAACAGAATATGAACTTCCCAAACACGTCTTCAACATCAACATCGAATCTCGAAAAATACATAACATGAAAACTTCGAGAATCGAACCCTCTCTGATACCATGTTCGAAAATCGGAAGCGGAAGCATAAACATGGAAAAAGATAAAGAAATATAAAGAAGACGGGATTTTTTTACGTGGAACCCTACTCCGTGAGGAGCGGGATGAAACCACGGGAGAAGCCCTCAAAGGGGCGGATACTTCATTCCTTTTTCTCAATGGATACAGGAGGCCTGGGGCTCCTTATATAGCCTCTCCAGAGCCTCCAAGTCCCACCGTTGGACGATGTGGGATTAAACACTAGATGGGGTAAATGGATCTCCTCCAGGATCCATTTACCCTGCTACAACACAATAGGCGCATACAACTTATACTCCAACAATAATAAAGATCACAATAGCATTAATTTTATCCAGTTTAACTTGAAAACCCAACAGCAAGAGGCAGAATTTCGTTGCATGATCGTGTTAACTTTCAGTGAAGTCAGTCTACCTTGATTCATATTCAACTATGGACTTATTAGCTCCTGAAATGATTAAATTCCATTTACGAGTCAAGAATACGAAGAATGCGCAAAGAACATGAAGAACGAATGAAGAGCGTGAATTCTCTCAAAATTTCGACAAAATTTTTCCTTATATCATGTGATATTTAAAGGAAATTTTCGAGAGAAGTTTCCCTTGTAGCAAAAGATAATTCATGGAAAAATTCAGCAAAGTTTTCCCTTGTATCGAAAGAAAACATGAATCTTCAAAGAAACGGATTGAAACATGAACTAAAAAGATCTACTTACCTCTTTCCCAAAGTCGTCGAGAAGAAGAATGCTATGTCTTCCTTCTCCTCTTTTTCCCGACAACGCTTCGCTAGCGCTTCTTCCCCGCCTCCCTCCCCTTCTCTCAACCTCTCAACCCCAGCGATGGGGTGGTGGTGGAATGGAAGTCATAAATAATAAAGAGGTATGGAGGGTATTTATAGGCCTATGGGATGCCTATGTGTCATCCCAATCGACACCCAGTCAGCAGGACTGGCGAATCATTGTTTGCATGTTGCGCAATATGGTTTTTGTCAGTCGCCCTGTCATAGTCAAAACCATGGGCTATTCAGCCCGTGCTTTTGCCCAAGCTTGTTACGAAGCCCGTGTTTTTCCTAATGATGCTTCATTAGCGTTAATCATGATTAATTAGCACTGATCGTGATTAATTATTCTTAACTATGATTGACATCTACTAAACGATGATCAACATTCCTTAACCATGGTCAGTAAGCTTAATGACCATTTGTTATTCTTAATCAAGATTTATTAATGCTAATGATAATGATTAAGAGCTAATGACGGTTTAATTGACATCAAGCTCTTTTGCATTCAAAACTCATAACAATTCAAAACGACCTACGATTCAGACGAAACAAGTTTCATTGGATTCATCTCGTCGGACAAATCTAATATATGTGTACACAGTAGGATCCGAAAGGTCGATTTTCATGGCTTTACATTTCTAGCTAACCAAATAGTCGAGCTCGTTGCCACTGGCTGAACGACGTCCTCTCTCGAGCGATGCATTGACTCATCAAAGAGTTTCAAAACATATTTAAATTCTGAAGATTCAGCCATTCTGCTCCAATTTCGAGCCAAATTGGTGCTATTTTCGCATAATGGAAGAAGAGATGCTCCATTGTCTCAATCTATATCTCACAAAGGAGACACCTATTGGAAACATCCGTGAAGAGTCTCACACAACGATTCCTAGTCATCATGCGCCTTCTGCACATTAGCCTCATAAAAAACCAATTCTGTTTGACAATTTAGCTCCCAAATAAAATTGCAGTCATGAACCAACGTGCTTGTTCTAGGAGGTGGTGGTCTGAAAATAGCACTGTAGGCTCGTTTTATTGAGAAAGAATTATCCTTCTACATCCAGTGATCTCACCCATCAGTTGGTCTATCATCTGTCTCGGAGATTCCAAGAGAAGAAGGAAATCCTCTAAGAGCTGATCAGAAAAATCCATCAAAAAGGATAGCACCTAGTTACCTCAATCCAGCAATTTGACACGCGTGCATAATTGTTAGCAGCCAAGGCAAAAATGCGTGGAAACATGGAGGAAAAAGTAACCTCGCTTGTCCAGTTATTGGTCCAAAAAGCAAAAGAATCATGTCTTGGGATGTTCTACTGTTTTTTGTCTAGGATCAAACAGCTCATAGATAGAAGCAAAAAGCGATCATCAGGTATAGCTTAGCTAGTTGATCAATCGATGCTATCGATTTTTTGTAAAAAGGCTTGAAGTGACTTCTTGGTACATGTATTTTGGCCTATATGAATACATATATGCATAGGTATATATAGGATGTTTACAATAAGATGTTATAGAAATAATTGACTAAATGATGTAAATGCTTGATCTTGTCTTGGGAGGTTCTTGAACTTGATAACTTTGAGTTCGTACAAGATACAAAGATGCACTATCACGAGTAGTTATCCATAATTGTGTATCATTATTAAAAGAAGGTCGTTGGGGTATAAATTTCTAACATAATGCTCTGATTTCCCATGGTATTGGACACTTGAGACACCACCTACTAGTTATAGGATGATCGGCAGCAAGTGGTTGTTCACGGTGAGTAATACTCATAATGGGTCAATTGTGATATACAATGCTTGTCTAGTAGTCAAAAGGCTTCACGTAAACTATGATGTTGACTTTTTCAAGACCTCTCCGGTTTCCATAATATGGGTAATTCCGGTTGTTGTCATTCACATGGGATGGTCCATACATCAGCATGACCTGAAGAGTGAAGAATGTATTTATTTATGGCAACCTTTACAGTGTCTTATATAAGCAATAACTTGGGTTTGAGGTTTAGGGGGGGAGGGGGTGTCACAGAATATGCATGCTACAAAATGCCATCATTTGCCTTAAACAGTGTGTGTGTGTGTGTGCGTGTGTGTCTGTGTGTTTGTGTGTCTGTGTCTGTCTGATCCTAGAAGCTATCACAAGTTCTGGAAGGTGCAGGGTTTACTCATTTTTCCTCGAATCACTCCATGTTCATCTATAAATCAGGGAGATGAGTTGTAGCTATGCTTGTGTAAGTACGTGATATTCTACTTATATGGTATGATTCACAGGGTATTACGGAAGTGAAACTGTTGGGAAACGTGAATGAGGTATCTATTCCATAGCCCAAGGCTCTCTTATATAGGAGAGTAGCCTATGGGTAAATTACATAAAGAGACTAACAAGAAAATAAAATAACGAAGATACATAATAACTAAAAATGCGTCAACACTCCCCCTCAAGATGGAGCATAGATGTCAATCATGCTCAGCTTGGAAGCACACTTCTGGAATGGACCTCGTAACAATGCCTTGGTGAATATATCTGCAGTCTGGTTCTCTGAAGTAACATGAGATGTGGCAATGAATCCTTTCTGAATCATATCACGTATGAAATGACAATCCACCTCAATGTGCTTGGTCCGTTCATGGAATGCAGGATTGTTTGCAATGAACAACGCAGCCTGATTATCACACTCCAAGTTCATAGGAAGTGGTACATCTAAGCATAAATCTGTCAGCACCGCTTTCACCCACATCATCTCTGTAGTGGCCTGGGCCATAGCCCGATATTCAGATTCAGCACTGGATCTAGCTACCACAGTTTGTTTCTTGCTCCTCCATGAGACTAGTGCATCTCCAACATAGACGGCATACCCTGAGGTAGACTTCCTATCCTTAGGACACCCTGCATAGTCTGCATCTGCGCATGCTGAGACAGAAATTTCCTTTGCTTTCTTGATTAGCAGACCTTTACCTGGAGAAGATTTGAGATATCTAAGTATCATGTGTATTGCATCCATATGCACCTGACGTGGCTGCTCCATGAACTGGCTCACACGGCTCACTGCAAATAATATATCTGGCCTAGTGATCGTAACATATAACAATTTTCCTACCAGTTCTCTGTATCTTCTCCTGTCAACCTCCTCTGTGTCATCATCGAACAGCTTCATGCTGGGGTCCATTGGTGTCGTAGCAGGTCGACACCCTAACATACCTGTCTCACTCAATAGATCTGTGACATACTTCCTCTGTGACATGACCAATCCATACGGATTTCTGGCAAATTCCAGCCCCAGAAAATATCTAAGGACTCCCAGGTCCTTGGTGACAAACTCGGTCCCCAGCCTTTCCTTTGCCTGCTTAATGCCCTGGTCATCATCACCTGTAATCAAGATATCGTCAACATAGACCATGATTACAACAATACCTCTTGCCGTCTTCTGTACAAACAAGGAATGATCAGCATTGGAGCGTTTGTATCCTTGTTTCTCAAAGAGGTCTGACAGCTTCTGGAACCATGCTCTGGGGCTCTGCTTAAGGCCGTAGATGGCCTTATGTAGCCTGCAAACCTTGGAACACTCCCCCTCAACAGCAAAACCTGGTGGCTGTTGCATATAAACTTCCTCCTGCAGATCACCATACAGAAAAGCATTCTTCACATCTAGTTGATAGAGCGGCCAGTCTCTAGTAACTGCAACTGACAAAAGTATCCGCAGAGTGGAATGACGAGCTACAGGGGAGAACGTGTCAAGGTAATCTACCCCATATGTCTGTGTGAATCCCCTTGCAACTAAGCGTGCCTTGTACCTCTCAATAGTGCCATCTGCATTATGTTTCACTGTAAACACCCATCTGCAACTTACTGGGCTGACATCTGGAGGTATAGTAACCAAGCTCCATGTACCTCGAGACTGAAGAGCCGCCATCTCTTCCTCCATCGCTCGCCGCCATCTAGAATCCTGCAAAGCCTCATGGTGGTTCCGTGGAATGTCTGTAGCTGAAAGTGACAATGCAAACGTCCTGAAGTGTCCAGATAGCCTCTCAAAGGATATAGCTGCTGATACTGGATATTTGGCACAGCTTCTTTTCGGCTTGCGTAGGGCGATTGGAACATCCAGATCCTCTGTGGTATCACCATGCTCCTGTAATGTATCCTGCTCAGAAATGTCGTTAGATTCATCAACATTAACATTCTCATCACATACCATAGGCGAGCTAGGTGACTGGTCAGGACCATGAGCTTGATGCGGCCTGCGGGTGTAGTGGAATGGTAGTGGGGATACTGTTGGTGGCGGTGGTGGTGGTGGTGATGGTGGTGACGGTGATGTTGTTGGTGGTGCCATGAATACGGTCTCAGGAGATATAGGTGGTGACTGCATGTTCCCGGATTCTGAAAAATACATAACGGATTCAAAAAATGTAACATCTGCACTGATCATATACTGCCGACGCACAGGGTCAAAACACTTGTACCCCTTTTGAGTTCTGGAGTACCCCACAAAGACGCACTTGACAGCCCTAGGAGAGAGCTTGTCAGAACCAGGCGACAACTGATGGACAAATGCGACAGACCCAAACACACGAGGGGTAAGAGTGAACAGATCCTTGTCAGGATAAACGAGTGAGAAAGGAATCTGTTCATTCAAGACAGACGAGGGCATACGATTTATAAGATAACATGCAGTAAGGACTGCATCACCCCAGTAGGAATACGGAACATGACTCTGAATGAGAAGTGACCTTGTGACATCAAGTAGGTGACGGTGTTTTCTTTCTGCAACCCCATTTTGTTGAGACGTATGAGCGCAGGATGTTTGGTGAACAATTCCTTTAGAGGAGTAGTAGTTGGCTAGACTGTTGGTACACAATTCTAATGCATTGTCACTTCTCAGAATTTTGACAGTTGTGGAGAAAACATTCTGAATTTCATTTAGAAAGTGAATAATAATATTTCCAGCTTCAGATTTATTTTTCATTAGAAATACCCATGATGCTCTAGAGAAGTCATCCACAAATACAATATAAAACCTGTGCCCCTGATGATCGGGAACACGACTCGGACCCCAGACATCAACATGGAACAACTCAAACTTGGAGTTACTACTCCGACCTTGACTACTGGGAAAAGATGACCTGTGATGTTTTCCCAACTGACATGCCTCACACTGGACAGTTGTGTGAGAAAGACTATAGGGTAGGACTAGACGCAACTTCTGAAGCGGTAAATGACCGAAACGCAGATGCCACAGGAGAGGAGATACTTGTTCTGCGGGAGAGGCTGTGATTCCGGCAAACGGGGTCTGGTTCAGACGATAAAGGCCTCCTTGCTCATAGCCATGACCAATCACGTTGCCCGTACGGATGTCCTGAAAAGTCAAAGAAGATGAATCAAAAATAGCTCGACAATGGAGATCCTTCGTAATCTGACTAATCGACAACAGATTCATGGAAAAATGCGGTGCATGCAAAACATTCTTGAGCTGCATAGAGGATGTCAATCTAATCTCCCCCTGACCCGTGATAGGGGAATGAGTACCATTGGCAATCACTACTGTCCGTCCTGGAGGAATCTGAGTATATCCTGTAAGCAGACTCTGGTCGCCACATAGGTGATGTGTAGCGCCCGAGTCCATGATCCACGGCAATGTATTTGATCTACTACTGTGAAGAGCAAGTGTACTACCTGAAGTACTCGTAGAGGCAGAAGCAGAAGCAGAAGCATCAGTATGAATCTCTGTCTGCGGTGCT
Source organism: Ottelia alismoides (assembly GCA_037367405.1). Classification (NCBI taxonomy): domain Eukaryota; kingdom Viridiplantae; phylum Streptophyta; class Magnoliopsida; order Alismatales; family Hydrocharitaceae; genus Ottelia; species Ottelia alismoides. The sequence continues at coordinate 346,022 of JAZKJV010007574.1, read as the reverse complement.
GGGCCAGGTGGTGGTATAATGCCCCTAAGACGGGCAACCAGATCATCAAATCGTTGATCCAAGGTAGATGCAGACGGGGGCTCTATCTGCTCAGCGGCTCGTGCAGATGCAGGAAATCCATGCTTTGAGTAGCATGTGTCTTCAGTATGGCCGACTCTGTGACAGTACGAGCATGTTGGCCTAGTGCGGCCACCCCTTCCTCGGGGAATACGTCCACGGCCCTGGTACTGAGAACTGCGGCCTCTATTGGCTGCCATGGCTGAGGGATTCTGAGTAGTGGCTGTTGAAGGTACAGTAATCCTGCTCAATCTGTGAAACGCTTCCTCCATGGGAGGAATAGTCGAGTCCGCCAAAATCTGTGAACGTGCTGCCTCATACTCTGGATCGAGTGCAGCGAGAAACACACCCACCATCGTCGCATTCCTATATGTCTTCTGCTGTTCTGGTGTGGCGGTAAGAGGCATGAAGCTATGGAGCTTCTCAAACATTCCTCTCAAAGATGTATAGAGAGAATGTAATGGGCGGCCATTCTGCTTAATTGTGAATATATCATGTTGTAGTTGCAGGATCTTCGTCTCATTTTTCGCCTGAGAATATGTCGCTGCTAGGATATCCCACATATCTTTGGCTGTGGGCTGATGTAGAATGTCATTGGCGATCTCAATAGCCAATGTGCCAGATAGCCACACCTTTGCATATGCGTCGTCAGCCTCCCATGAGGCATGAACTCCAGTCTTCTCTGCAGGTTCGGGCTCTGTGAGAATATGCTTCTTGCCCGTGGACTTCATCATACTCATGAACTGCATTGCCCACAGTTCATAGTTCGTACCATCCATCTTGACGATTGGCGCTGGACCACGAAACGCGCCCATAGATGGAATATCAGCCTTGCTTTCTGACATACTGGAAGACTGGAGTGACCAAGAGACAATAATCTTTGTCTACAACGACATAAATGGGATTAGTTGCATGTGTAGACGTCAAGCAACCAACCCCATATATATCACGATCTGAGCCCTAGAGTTTTAGGGCGTGGATGCTACACGTTGCGCAGAAGCTTCGCGCAAAGTGCGTGATCAGGGGTTGACTGGGTTCACGCGAATATCTCGTTCAGTGGCTGCGCGCGAAAATCTGGGGCTGAAGATCGTCGCTGGAGATCGGCGCGAAGTGGGTGCTCTATGCGATCATGCGCTGGAGATCGGTCAACGCGAGATGCGCGCTGGAGGATCGTTGAGGAGCGTCGCAGATCAGGAGGCGCTGCAGATCAGGACACCGCAGATGCGCGCCGGAGATCAGGCGATGCGCGCCTGCGCCTGGAGATGTGCAGATGCGCGCCTGCGCCTGCGCCTGGAGATGCGCCTGCGCCCGGAGATGCGCAGATGCGCCTGGAGATGCGCAGATGCGCCTGGAGGGGGGGCGGCGACGCCGATCTGCGGGGAGAAGAGAGAGAGAGAGAGAGAGAGAGAGGGCCGGCGGGTAGGGTTAGGGTTAGGGTTTCAGGAACTCCGGTCTAGGACCGTCGCTCTGATACCATGTTGGGAAACGTGAATGAGGTATCTATTCCATAGCCCAAGGCTCTCTTATATAGGAGAGTAGCCTATGGGTAAATTACATAAAGAGACTAACAAGAAAATAAAATAACGAAGATACATAATAACTAAAAATGCGTCAACAGAAACGTCTTCTTGCAAACCGCTTTTAATCAAGGATCCGGGCCCGCTGAGACACTTTCAAGGGATAGAGCTTGCGCATGCCTCATAGTAGGAAACGACTGCCTCTACCTAAAAAAATGCATAATTGGGCCAAATTAGCACTATGGACCTCAAGGTAAATTGTATAGAACAGCGGGAAGAAGCTTTCAAAAGGCATCCAGTTACGAAGGCTTGCAAGGAAGTTGTTGTATCCTACTAATGCTAAGAATGATCGTTAGTTTTTCAAAAATTGTTTCAGTTCATGAATAAATGGCACACAAGCTCACTGAGATGCAACCAAAATGATTCTGAGACACGTAATGAAGCACCGCGAAAGGGCATATTTATGAACACTGTTGCATACTCCAATGATGACTATTCGAGATGCTTGACTGACAAAAAGTCCAATGCAGATGTTTCTAACTATCTTGGTGACAGTCTTATAGCATGTAAGAGTATGAAGCAAGATATGGCTATATTACAAAGAGTGAGTACAAGGCCATGGCACAGGAAACCCTGAAGATGATGTGGACTCGTGCACTTTTTACATACCTACAAGTTGGAGATGATACATAAAGCATCTGCGTCGTGAAAATTGAGCAACTATGCATATTGCCAACAATCTCAAACTTCACAGGCACACCAAGAATATGAAGCATTTTTTAAGAAAGAATAGGAAGGCTGCCTGCCACTTCACAAGATATTTGATCCCGAGAGGTCTTCACACTACCAGTGTTCCCTTGATAGAGCAAGTTGTCGCCATGTTTACTTATGCCCTTCATCAAGTTACATTTGAAAGGTATTGTATTGAGCTAAGCATGGTAGATATACAGTTCCCCCTTGAGGAATAATGTTAGAAATATATAAAAAAGTGGACAGGAGATGGTTGTCATTTTTCCCTTCTTACAACCTTTCTTTCCCACCATATTTCTCTACCTAGACGTAGAGACCAAGCGCTGTTGAATAGAGTATTCTTTATTATATACTTTTTTTCTTTAATGTTTGCATTTGAATGACTCAATAAAATGTAAGAATAAACAAAGGCAATTTCCTTGTTGAAATCAGAAACAGAAGGTACAAGAAAAAACATCATACCTCATCGATCGCAGCATATGGTGGTGTCCCAAGCTTGACAATCTCATAAGCACCAATCCTGAGAATCTAAAACCATAATATTTGATATTTTCCGCTGCTAATATAAGAGTAGGAACTTATAATTTCAGGAAACTCCCTTGAGTATCTATGATGAAAAGCAGGAAAATTTACTCCAGTTCAAAAATTCCAACATTATCCATTGAAATTCTACTCCGCTACTTCTATCATAATAAAAAGACAGGTAGGATCTTAATGTGTATTAAAAGCCTGCCTGTAACAGAAGTGGCTCCATTCCTCTAAATGTCGCATCGTCATTGCACAGCGCCATGATAAGATAATCAAGATAACGCCTCCAACGGACGGTGCCTCCAACAATGTTCGTCACCTAAATTTATATTAAATATCTCAGAAAAATATACATCTCAAAAAATATACTAAACTGATAATTGATTGTTACCAACAAAGTAACAATTCTAAAAAAATGTACAGCTGTACCAACATCAAGGGTGAAATAAATGTACTAGATATCTTTTCAATATACAAGAATAACTTCCAATGAAAAAGCAACCAACAATTTACTCCATGAAAAAAAATGATTATTGTTTGACAAGCTACCTACTTTGTCAAGCAAGAAGAAAAGTCAGACTTTATTTACTGTGAAGGCCAATGTATACAAAGCACTAGCATATCATTGCATTTACCAGAGAATATATTTTAGGGATTTTTACACCCATAACCCTGAGTAATTTTGCAATTACAATCATAACCCTGCATAATAGCGAATTACACAAGAAACCCCAAACAGTCACTCTGTTTAACACCCATAACCCTCCGTTAGTTTTTCCATTAACCCAACCATATTATTGGGTTAATCTAACATATAGACAATCCAACGGTTAATAAAAAATAAAAAAAACTAAAAAACTTCTAAGCCCCTTCCCTTTCTTCTCCAACGCCACACCATCCTAGAAGGTCAACTTGTACGAGTTCCCAAAGATGAACACTGCCAGTAGGAACTGCAAGCTCAGGAGAACGAGGCATGCGTATCAACAATCTCGGGGATGAGGGTCCAGATAATCAGAACTATTATGCCCACAACTATGTCGACCATATGGCATATGCTCCAATTTCTTGATGGCGGCCTTTGTGTCCCTCAACGGCATTCCCTGAAGGCAATGACTTGCAAATTGGGACACGATAACCGTCACTCTCGAGTTTCCTGTGCGCCGTCGAAAAGGCTCATCGTTTTGATAACATCTTCCTCGCGCAAGAACCACATCAGATCGAGCATGTTAATGAATCCGATATGTGCAGGCAAAAAAAGAAGTGATGTTTAGTATGCAGCAAAATTGGGACCCCTCCCCCCTCCGTCCACACCTTTGCCCCTCCTCCGCCCCTCTTCCCTCAGCATCGGAGCTCCTCCGACCCTCCGCTCGCAGCTAGCCCCCTCCGTCTGCCGCCTCGCCCCTCCGCCATAGCCACCCCCTCCACACCCACCACCTGCATCCCCCACCCCTCCTCTGCCTACAACCACCCCCCTCCATGCCCTCCGCCTAAAGCCCCACCCCTCCTCTGCTTGTAGCCCTCCCCCATCCAGCCCCTCTGCCCACAACCCCCAACGTCCATCCCCTCCACTCGCAGCCCCCTCCTCTCCTCCATTTGTAGCCCCTGACCACACGATCTCTGCCACCCTCATTCGGATGCCCGTCAGCTCCGCCTCCTCCTGCCTCTCGATCACCGACTTCGCCATGTCCTTGTCCCATGACACCACTCGAGGAAGGAGCATGATCCGGATCTGACGATGTAGATCTGTTGCGGGTGCTTGGTGACGAGGGATGTGGCGAGGTTGTCTGGGAGGTCGAAGTTCCGTCTGACGGCTACACGATTCTGGAGATAGATGACGCAGTGCCTGGACATCATGAGGATCTTGCAAAGCTTGGCAACGGCGAGAGTCTCGCGGAGGGAGCGGATGCAGCGTTCGTCGTCGAGGAAGCGGGCAAGGTGAGAGGAGGGCTTGAGGAAGGGGATGGGTTTGGAAATGGATGCGACAGTTGGGGTAGAGGAGGAAGAGGGTGAAATTGCGGGAGAGGAAGGTCTTGATGCGGACGGGGAAGCGACGGTGCACGCGGCAGCGCTCGAGGTAGTGGAGTGGGAGGGTGGAGCGTGGCAAAGCGCGGACGGGGGAAGGGGGACGGGGAAAAATTATCCTCATCTACGCAATTATTTTATGTGATATGCACAGTGGCATCATTTTATAAATATAAAATATTTCGAAGGGTAAAATTGTCTACATCTAACTTTTTTCGTCTAAATTAACGGAGATTCGAAACGGAACTTGACACAAGGTTATGTCATGTAAAGGTTAAGCATTACTCGGGGTTTCTCGTGTAATTCACAATTATACGGGGTTATGAATGTAATTACGAAATTACTCAGGGTTATGGGTGTAAAAATCCCTATATTTTAAGACAGGAAAATGTTTACGTGCATGTAAACAAAATTACTTTTCCATAGGAGACACGGTGCAACTGTGATAGGCCATATTTAATGTAAATCTAGCATCCATTTGATGTATAGTTTAGATCGTGTCATGAACTTAAATATTCATGTTGAATATTTGATGCAAAAAGAGAGAGTTGATAATGGAGAATATGTGTGACTAAGACTTGCAGGATAAGAGAAGAATGGGATTCAATGAACTCCAATTACACTTGACAGAGCTCGGTATCTCGGTCTCTACTTGATCGCTTTCTTGGTTTGGTGGAGTTGTTAGAGGTGTTCTCCTTGCATATGTACTCTCCTTGCCACATCAGCACTAGTCTGATCACCCACCTCTCTGCTGGGATTTTGTTGAGGGTTGCCATATCGGTGGGACGTTTTGCTTTTGAGCATTTGTGGCTGCTTTCTGATGACTTTAAGGAAGGGATGGCTCACTGCCGGCAGGGTCATTCAGTGGATGGATTGGATTTGAAGGTGATGGCAGCAAAGATTCAGGCTTTGCATGAGATATTGTCCGAGTTCAAGAAGGAGATAGGGACTCGACAGGAGGAGAAAGTGGAGGCGTATGAGGAAGTCGTTCGCCTCGACACCTAAGGATACTAGGAAATTGTTGGGAGAGAGGAGATTGGCTAGCAGGGAGCATCACAGGATTTTGCTTGAGGAGGACAAGCAAAAGGCGGAGTGGTGGCATTGGCCCAAATAGATTTTGTTGGGAAAAAATAAGAGTTGTGTTTATTCCTTGAGCCCTAGACTCTCTTATATTGGAAGAGGCCTATGGACAAATTACATACAGTAGACAAAAGAAAATAACAATAGATAAGAAGGTACAAGAACATAACATAAACTTCTACACTCCCCCTCAAGATGAAGCATAGATATCTATCATGCTCATCTTGGATAAGCACTTCTGGAAGGGACCCCGAAGTAAAACTTTGGTAAGAATGGTTGCCGTTTGGTCTCCTGAGCTGACATGGGTTCTAGAAATAAAGCCTTTCTGGATCATATCACGGATATAATGGCAATCAACCTCGATGTGCTTTGTCCTCTCGTGAAATGCAGGGTTATTTGCGATGAATAATGCAGCATGATTGTCACATTTTAGTAACATGGGAAGAGAAACATCTATATGTAGATCTGTCAGAACAGCACGAACCCACATCACTTCTGCACATGCTTGGGCCATAGCTCTATACTCCGATTCAGCATTGGATCTCTCAACTATTTTTTGCTTCTTACTCTTCCATGAGACAAGTGACTCCCCAACAAATATAGCAAAGCCTGATGTAGACTTCCTATCCTGTGGACACTATGCATAGTCTGCATCTGCGCATGCTGAGATAGTATTAGCGCCCTCCTTCCTAAACATCAATCCTGCACCTGGAGATGACTTAAGATACTTTAGTATCATATGTATAGCCAGCATGTGTACCTGACGAGGTTTCTCCATGATCTGACTTACTTTATTTACTGCAAATGAAATATCTGGTCTGGTAATAGTAACATAAAGAAGCCTCCCTACCAATTCCCTGTATCTTCTCCTATCAACCTCCTCAGTATCGTCATCATGTATCTTCATGCTTGGATCCATGGGTGTAGAAGCAGGTCGACATCCAAGCATACATGTGTCACTTAGCATGTTCGTGACATATTTCCTCTGAGTCATCACAAGTCCTTTTCATTTCAAGCAAACTCCAATCCCAAGAAATATCTAAGTACTCCTAGATCCTTGGTAACGAATTCATTGCCCAAGAATTGTTTTGCTCTTTTTATTCCCTGCATATCATCTTCTGTAATAAGTATATCATCAACATACATCATAATAACAGTCGTACCTCTGGATGTCCTCTGTACAAAGAGAGAGTGGTCTGCATTCGACCTTTTGAACCCTTGCTTCTCAAACAAATCTGAGAGCTTCTGGAACCAAGCTCTCGGGCTCTACTTTAGGCCATAGATTGCCTTATGAAGCCTGCATACCTGTACACACTCCCCCTCAGCAGTAAACCCAGGTGGTTGCTGCATGTACACTTCCTCCTGAAGATCATCGTACAAAAAAGCATTTTTGACACCCAGTTGAAACAGGGGCCAATCACGAATCACAGCAATAGATAAAGGAATCCGTAGGGTAGAATGACGAGCAACAGGAGAAAACGTGTCAAGGTAATCTACCCCATACGTCTGAGTAAAATCCCGAGCAACCAGTCGAGCCTTGTACCTATCAATACTGCCATCTGCATTTTGCTTCACCGTAAAACCCACTTACAACTCACAATAGATGCCCTAGTAGGAGCTGGAACAAGGCTCCAAGTACCTCTCGATTGAAGGGCGGTCATCTCTTCCTCCATAGCCAAACGCCATCTACTATCAGCTAATGCCTCCTAGTGAGTCCGTGGAATGCTCACAGCTGATAAAGCAACTACAAACCTCCTGAAATCTCCTGTCAAACAATCAAAGGTAACATGAGAGACAATTGGATATGACGCGCATGACCTCTCCTGCTTTCTCAACGCAATAAGCAAATCAAGTCTTGCATCGGCTGTATCACTACCAGTATCATCCCCTACTTGTTCCTGTTGATAAATACCATCAGTCCCATCATTAGAATTAATGTTATCAGAACAAACCTGGGGCCTGCTTGATGATTGATCATGATCATGAGCAAGGGCTTGCCGTCGACTGTAATGGAGTGGTAGAGGAGGAACCAAAGACATGGAAGATGGTGGAGGTGGTGACGGTGGTGGGGATGGTAGTGGAGGTGTAGGAGCTTGCTTTGGTGCATACAAGGGTGGAGGAGGAATAAAGATCTCTTCAGTTAAGTTTGATGACGTCAACCTGTCACCTGTGGGAGAGAAAAACATGACTGACTCAAAAAACGTGACATATGCACTTACATAATATCTTCGTCGTAACGGATCATAACAACGATACCCTTTTTGAGTCTTGGAATACCCGACAAAAACACATTTGACGGCCCTAGGAGAGAGCTTGTCAATACCTGGAAACTGGTGAACGAATGCAACGAACCCAAAGACACGAGGAGTAAGGGCGAACAAATCCTTGTCCGGAAAGACAAAGGAGAAAGGTATCTTCTCCCCCAATACAGGCGAGGGCATGCGGTTAATGAGGTAACAAGCAGTGAGAACCGCATTGCCCCAGAACGAGTGTGGGGCACAACTCTGGATAAGAAGCGTACGAGCAACATCAATAAGGTGACGGTGTTTTCTTTCCGCAACACCATTTTGTCGAGACGTGTAGGCACAAGACGTTTGATGAATAATGTCATGAGATGAAAGAAATTGAGATAATGATTGAGTACAGAATTCAAGGGCATTATCAGTTCGTACAATTTTGACAGAAACGGAAAAAACATTCTGCACTTCTTTAATAAAATTCATAATAGTGTTGCACGCTTCAAATTTATTCTTTAACAGGAAAACCCAAGACAAACGACTAAAATCATCCACAACAACTAAATAGAACATGTGTCCCTGATAATCGGGAACACGACTTGGACCCCAAATATCAATATGAAAAAACTCAAATGGAGAGCTATTGCTAAGACTCTGATGACTAGGGAAGACAGACCGATGATGCTTCCCTAACTGACAAGCTTCACAATTGAACGACGAACGGGGTGAAATTTAAGGAAGGACTTGACGCAGTTTCTGAAACGGAAGATAACCGAAGCGCAGATGCTATAGATAAGGAGAGACAGGTCCAGTGGAATGAGATGATGCTCCAGCATAAGGTGTATGGATCAGTCGATACAACCCGCCTTACTCACAGCCATGTCCAATCACGTTGTCCGAGAGAATGTCCTGAAACACAAGAAATGGTGGGTCAAATATCGCTCGACAATGTAAATCCTTAGTAAGCTGACTAATAGACAGTTGATTCATTGAGAAATTAGGAGCATAAAGCACATTCTGCAACTGCATAGAAGGTGTTAAAGCAATCTGTCCCCGTCCTGTGATGGGAGAATGAGTCCTATCTGCTATGACCACTGTCCTTCCTGGGGAAACTTGCTTGTAGGATGTAAGCTGATGTTTATCTCCACACACCTGAATCTACAATCCATTCTGAGGTACATGAACCCTGGTAGAAAGTAGAAGTGTGAGCAATACCTGAGGAACTAGCTTCTGCAGTCGCAACATCATCCAAGCTGGTCTCTGAAACAAGTGGAGGAGGAGTACTAGCTGGAGGCATGATATCACGCAGTCGAGACACAAGGTCCTCATATCGTGGATCCGACGCGGGTGTAGCACCATGATGCTGAATCTGATCTGCTGCACGGGCAGATACTGGGAAACCATGCTTGGAGTAGCATGTACCTTCTGTATGACCAGTCCTATGACAATAAGTACACTGTGATCCACGACCACGGCCACCCCTACCGCGTGGTCCTCGTCCACGAAACTGAGATGGATTGCCTCTTCAGCGAGAGGCCGCCATAGCAGAAGAATTTGGCACAGCAGCAGGGGTCGAGACATTGATTCGACTCAGTCTCTGAAAAGCCTCCTCTAAGGGAGGGATAGTAGCATCGATCAGAATCTGAGATGACCTAGCCTCATACTGTGAGTTAAGAGAGGCTAGAAAGACTCCCACCATCGTGGCATTCCTATATGTCTTCCATTACTCTGGAGTAGCTGTGAGAGGCATGAAGCTATGAAGCCTCTCAAACATTCCCCGCAATGCAGTGTAGTGAGCATGCAAGGGTCAACCATTCTGCTTTATCGTGAAGATGTCATGCTGGAGCTGCAGGATTTTTGTCTCATTCTTGGCTTGAGAATACGTGGCAGCAAGAATATCCCACATGGCTTTGGCAGTGGGTTGGTGTAAGACATCGTTAGCAATGTCTGGAATCAGAGTACCAGACAACCAGACTTGAGCATATGCGTCATCAACCTCCCATGAGGCATACACTCTTGTTTTCTCCTCTGGCTCGTCCTCGGTAAGAATATGTTTCTTACTCATTGATTTCATTAGGCTCATGAACTGCATGGCCCATAACTCGTAGTTGGATCTGTCCATCTTCATAATATGCGCAGGACCTCTGAAGGCGCCTGTAGTGGGGATCTCTATCTTGCTTTCGGACATTGTGACTGGAGAAAGCAGGGGTTGTAGACAAGATAAACTTTGGTCTACACTTACATGACTAGGTTTGGTTGCATGTGTAGACGTTTACGCAACCAAACCCATCAACCTGGAAGCGCGGGAGAGGAGCCCCTTAGGAAGACAACGATCGAACCCTAGGGGCGGTGGGACCCTAGGGACAGCGGCAGTGGCTCAGGAGAAGGACGGCAGAACACGACCAAACCCTAGGGGCGGCGGGACTCTAGAGCCGAAGGGCAGCGCGTAATGAAGGGAGGGGGCATGTGTGGAGGAGAAGCGGCGCGGTGAGGGGGGCGCGTGAAGGGAGGGCGCACGTGGACGAGGAGCGGCGCGGCGAGGGGAGGCGCGCAGGGCTTGAAGGTGGGGGGGCTAGGTTTAGGGTTCGGTACGAGAGTTCGGTCTAGGACCGTCGCTCTGATACCATGTTGGGAAAAAATAAGAGTTGTGTTTATTCCTTGAGCCCTAAACTCTCTTATATAGGGAGAGGCCTATGAACAAATTACATTTAGTAGACAAAAGAAAATAATAATAGATAAAAAGGTACAAGAACATAACATAAACTTCTACAGGTTTGGCTAAAGGAGGATGATGTCAGCACTCTGTACTTTCATCCTACGGCTAACAAGAGAAGGTGCAACCTGATTCATACACTTGAGATGGAAGAAAGGTAGTGGATGGAGATCAGACCATTGGAGGAGTTGTGGTTGGACACATTTGTGAGCAGAGATGGGTTAACATTAGTGGTACAAGACGGGTCATGTTGATGTCATGCTTATGTATGAACCATCCCATGCGAATGAAGGTTACATACCTTACTACAAGCACCTTCACTCTTCGGTCATATTAGGATTTGCAATATATTGCTCTTTCTAGTGTTATATACCTTATTGTGGTGCTTGAAAATCGAGTTTGTGTGTTTTTAAGGTCTGTTGTTGCTCCCACGCAGACTGCATTCATCCCTGGCAGACATGATGGATGAGGTGATGATGACGTTTAAGATTATTGCCAAGTGGAGTCGGAGGTCAGTGAAAGGGTTACTCTTGAAAGGTGACTTGTTTAAGGCATACGATGGTTTACATTAGGGGTTCATCTAGGTTTTCCTCTCGTGATGAGGGTTCCCTGATAAGTGGATTGGTAGGATGAAGAGGTATGTGACAACGACATCATACTCAGTGATGGTAAATGACAGGCAAGTGAGAGGTTTTTTCCAACCCCGAAGGGGGGTTCAATAGGGTTATTTACTGACTCCTTTATTCTTTGTAAAAGTGGCGAATGCATTTTCTAGGTCGGTAACTTGTGCAGTTATCGAGGAGTTTTGCTCCGATTTAGGGTTGAGGACATTTATGTGTCAATGCTACAGCATGCAAATGACACTATATTCTGTGTGGAGGGAGATGCTTTGACGATAGAGGGCATCATTACCTTTGTAAATCTATTTAGCGTGGTTTTCAATTTACGGATCAACAATGACAAATCCATGTTTGTTCCTTCCAGGTTGAATGAGGCAGAGGTGGACACATGTGTAAGGAAGGACTCTTAGTACTCAGATGGGGTCACTATCCATGGACTACTTGGAACTCCCCCTAGTGAAAGGTTGGTGGAGGTAGTACGACTAGTTACTGGTGGTTAAGAAAATGAAATGGAAGTTTGCTAGGTAATGAGCATCTCACTTGTTGAGGAGGTGCCTTGAGCAAGGCCTTAAATGTCGGTTTCGGTCACCATTTCGGTATCGACCAAAACAGAATTTTGATGGAATTTCGACCGAAATTTCGGTCATTTCGATCATTTTTTGTACTAGCACCCCCATATTTCGGCCATTTCGGTCATTTCGGTCGAATTTCGATTTCGACTGGATATCGATATTCGACAGAAATTCAACCGAATTTCGCTGAAATTTGAGGCCATGGCCTTGAGCTTCAAAGGCGATGCTACCTCCAATACAGGTAATTTTCTTGTATCCTCGCATGCTTCGCGCAGGTTCGAGAGTGTCTAGAGGCATTGATGCGGATATTTTTTTAGGGTTGGCACCGGTATAGGAAATGCCTTTGATCAATTAGATGGTAGCATCATTTTGATCAATTAGATGGCAGCATCATGGCGACCATAAGATGTGTAGTTATAGGAAATGAACATGGTCTTGTTGATCAAGTGGGTGTCCCGCATTTGGGATGGGAGCTCGGACTTATTGAGTCAAATGTTGTGCAGTATCTATAGGGTTTTGATGGACCTATATGAGCATGGGGACGATGCATGCTCCTCGAACATTCGGAGGGATAACTGTTAGATTTTACCCACAGTCTTGCATCTCTTCCAAAATCGATCATGATAGATCAGAGAGGTTTTTTTTAGCTTGATGGTTAGACTGGGTGTGGTGTATTGTGTAATTGCTCCTCCCTCTTCGTTGTGGTTGCGGATAGTAGGTTGTTGGTAAGCCAGGCTTGGGACGATGGTGGAGAGTATCCAAATTTGTAGGACCAAATGGTGGCTGAGTTTCTGATATTACTGAAGGTCCTCTCGCAGTAATGGGGCCTACTAGTGGACCCAACCATTGGACTTGGACGGATGGTTGCTTATCGATTCAGAAGGCATTGAGCCTTGTATGTGACTATGAACTTTGATTTGGGCATTGCCTCCACGGAGTCCAGGCATATTTTGAAGTGAAGGATCATGTTGTGGGACAATGTGTTCGTGTGGTTCATAAGATGTGATCGTGTGATATAAGATGGCAGGAGGGTTAGGTTCTTTCAAAAGATATGCAGGTCCTATCAACAATGTTCAGAGGCACTTAAGGATGCAGATCACTTGTTATTTTTATGTAACTCCTCTATCATTGTTTAGGCAACTATTTATCTTGATATGATTGCGACAAATGTGCCTCAAAGCTTTGGGACTTCACGGACTAGATTTGCCTTGGCATGGAAAATATTAAGGTCCATGTGGCAACAATCTTATATGCCTTGTGATCAGAAATCCGGGTGAATTTTAATAAAGAGAGGTTTTATGTAGAAAATGTTATAAAGCGTGTCAAGATCCTGCGTGATTCCTGATCTACATAACTCTTATACGTTAACTTATGAATATAAAGTTTTTTGTGTGGGTGTCTTCTTGATACCTCATCTTTTTTCCTTTAAAAAAGAAGAGGATAATGCGCATGCTCCAAAAATCAATTCAATTTATAAGTTGTTCCTTAACAATGCCCTAATAGGCTAATAGTCAATTTAATGTGATTATAAAAAATGAAGGAAATGGCAGGGTCGGGGGCGGGGGCGACGCGGGCGAGTGGCGACTGGTCGTGGGGCGCCGGTGTTCTGGACGGGAGCCTGGTCCTCGGAGGGCGCGTACGTCACCTCGGGAGTCTCCTTTCGGCCGTGGACAAGGTTGCAGAAAGCGGTAGTCGGTACTCGGTCGGCGGGGTCACTGACTAAGGATTAATCGGCAGTCGGGAGAGTAATCGGATTTAGTCGGACATTAGTCGGTTTTGATTTTTTTAATTATTTTAATTATATAAATCGATTTTTAATACATACACTCTCATATATATACACAAATTTAGCAATTTTAATACATATAAACACAAAGCTAACCAAATTCACAAGTTACTAATCAACAAACTCACATGTTACTAATCATTGTAATTAAGAATCACGAAGCTAATTAACAAATCACAAAAGATAAATAAAAAGATTTAATAATTATATAACCTTTTAGTTATTGACATCATTTGATAATGTAAAAGAATTCATATACATATCTGTTGTAGTCAAGGATGCTAAATGTTTGTTAGAACGTTGTTAGTTTACACCGTACTTTCATGTGTCCACAAGGATGTTAAGGCAAAAGGAGGTATATTTTTGTATTATTTTAAGTATAAAACCACTTCATATATATTTGAATTTATAGTAATAATGACTAAGTAATAACAACACAAACAATTAAAAGTATATAAAAAAGTATATAAAAACAGTATACAAACAGTTTAAAACTTCTATGCAAAAGTCGGCCGACTAGTCGGCCGACTAGGCCGATTACTCGGGCGACTAATCGGGTCGACCCGACTATAGGCCGATTTGGCCTAGTCGAGTCGGATACCCCCCCGACTCGACTAGTCGGGCCGACTAGTCGGCCTAGTCGGCCGACTTTTACAACAGTGGCCGTGGATGCTACCGATGTGGAGGCTTGGATCATTGGACGCGGTCTTGTCGGGAACCTCTACGTTGCTTCGGGTGTCGCTGTTTTGGGCACTCGAGGCGGAACTGTCCTGGAACTAGGTCATACCCGTCTGTGCTGACTGGTGAGGGAGGCGGAACGAGGGCGCTCTTCTTGGCGACCTCCGATGTGGGGCATGTCTCCAAGGCGGCCTTCAAGGGTGATGTGGCGCGTCTTTCTCCCTGGCGGGCCATGGCGAGGGGGCTCCTTGCTTCCGAGGTGCGGGCTCTCTTGCGGGGCTCGGCGGAGCGATCCCTGCAGATGAGGTGGCGTGTTCCTATGGATGTGGACGTCGCCGTAAAGCCGGGTTTGGTGGCAAAGATCGTCGTGAAGGGGGTCCCGGTGAGGGTTAGATCGAAAGTGACCATCTCTCGATTGCTGCGGGGTGTGGTCGACGTTCTCGCCGTCGAGAGCACTGGCTGCCAACCTGGACAGGGGCTGGATGTGGTTCTTCGGGTTCGGCCGGTGGGGGCCGACGTGTTTGGTTGGTGGGAGGTGTCCTTAGCTGGAAAGCGGCTGTTGCTTGAGCTGCTGGATGCAGATGCTGTGAAGGCTAACTCGGCGGCAGGGTGGAGGCGGTGGGAGGCTCCGGCGGTGCCGACGGTCCTCATGGATAGTGGTGGGGATAGCGTGTCCAGTGGGCAGCCGTTGAGTGGGCGGGCGGGCTCGGTTCTCAGAGAGGCCGCTACCTTCGGCGGGCGGAGCACTTTCGGCGGGTGCGAGTTCCCCGAGGGAGAAGATACGGTTCGGCGCTTTTCCCGGGATTGGGGGTCCATGGCAGGCATCGCTTTCCCTGCCCCGGCGTGTAGCGGAAGAGGCGGTTGCAGTTGCCGAAGGTGGTGGGGCTCACTTCGGAGGGGTTCGCGTCGCCTGCTTTCCCGGTTGCTCGGATCCTGACGAGTTACGGGTCGAAGGGGGTGGGAGTTTGTCGGGTTGTCAGGTGGAGGTTGGTGATCCGAAGTTTGTGGCCTTGCAACCTCATGTGCCAGGCGTTCGGGCTACTTCGAATTCTTCGGATCTTCTAGCGAGTCAGGGTGCGGGCCCGGGTGATGTCGCTTCTCTTTGCGGAGGCTCTTTCGGTTCGCCTCGCGGGATTCCCTTCTTGCCTGCGTTGGCGGAGGCGGGAGGGGGAGCTACCGTCGCGGTGCCATGGCTCATTTGGTTGAGGTCTTCGGGCGAGACGAAGATCGTTGCGCAGCTGGAAGCTTCGGGTGGGGGCGGGTCCGCTAAGCCTGGGGTGGGGTTGGGGGTTCTGAGGTCGGAGGACGGAGTTCCTGCAGGTGTGGGGGAGCTTGGTGGTCCTCTGGATGCTGGGGAGGCTGGCGTCGATGTTGGACCCGCGGGGGGCAATTCTGTGGGTTGAGTGGGTCACCTGCTGGAGTTGGGGGGGCTCTCGAGCCTGGCTTTCTTGGAAAGGGAGGGGGGCTTGCGGCAGGGGCGCTTTGGTTTGGCCTATAAGAGTGGGGGAAGGGTGCGGAGGAGCTCTGGGAAGGGGGCAAGGGATGCGCTATGGGCTTCCTTGGCAGCTGAACCTCCGTCGATGAATGACTCTCAGGGAGTTTCTACCTCTGTGCCAGTGCAGAACAAATTCGCCGCACTGAATAGAGGTTTGGTTCGAAGGTTAGGGGTCATTCCTCCTCCGAAGAAGGCGGTTCAAGAGTCTTTATGAAGATACTCTCTCTGAATGTAAGGGGTTTGGGCCGCCCCGACAAGAGGATTGGGGTGGTAAACCTGGTAAGAGAGGCAGAGGCAGACATTGTCTTGCTTCAGGAGACCAAGTTGCAGGCACTGGATGATTCTTTGCGTCGTGAGCTCAGTAGGGGAGGTGTTTTAGCGATGGTGGCGAAAGGGGCTGATGGTGCGTCAGGGGGAATCCTTTCTGGGTGGCGTTTCGATTCCTTCGACTTGCTCAGGTCCTGCGAGTCCATGTTCACGCTGACGATCCAGCTGCGGCATAGGGCGGATGGGTGTTGCTTTGTATCACAAATATATATGGCCCGTGTAGGCGGGAGGATCGTACTTTGGCGGCGGACTTGGCAAGTGTTGCGCTAGAGGTGGGAGACGGGGTCTGGATTATTGGTGGTAACTTGAATGTCACCCTGCTTCCGGGTGACAGGTCGGGAGAGGCAGGGGGCTCTGATCAGGGCTCTGGAGAGTTCAGGGAGGTGGCCAATTCTCTGGGGCTATCTATAGTGGATGCGGCTGGGTGCAGATTCACTTGGAGGAATACGAGATCCAGGTCCAGACTTGACAGATTTCTGATGTCCGTTGAGGCGGGGGAGGCCTTCCCGCTGGCGAGGGCGTGGGCGCTTCTGAGGACGTTATCTGATCACACTCCCATTCTCTGGAGCTCTGGCGAGGACCGCCCGGGTCGTTTCTTTTTCCGGTTCGAGAGGAAGTGTCTGCTGGAGGATGGCTTTCGGGATTTGGTCACTGAGCACTGGCAGAGCTTCGTGGGGGGAAGGGTCAGTGGTGTCGCGATTCGCGGCAAAGCTAGCATCCCCAAGACGGTTATTGTTATCGTTTGGGAAGGATGTCGCGCGGCGGCGAAGAGCGGTCAAGACAGAGGGCTGAGGCGGGGATTAGCAGGTTAGACGGACTGGAGGATGAGCGGGGGTTGTCACCGGCGGAGGTGGAGGAGAGGGACGCGTAGCTAGAGGCCGTGAACCTGGAGGACAGGAAAGAGGAGGTCCACTGGCGGCAAAGATCGAGGCAGAAGTGGCTAAGGGAGGGTGACACGAACAAGCGCTTTTTCCATTCAGTGGCGTCTGGGAGAAGGAGGAGCTTCCTGCACGAGTTGGAGGTGGGGGGCGGTTGGTGTCGGGCGAGAAGAGCATAGGGGCCGCTTTGTGGGAGCACTTTGTGAGGGCTTCCAGGAGGGTGAGGGGGCAGGACGCCTGGGGCTGGACTGGTCGGGGTGCTGGGTCTTTATCTGCTGCTCAGTCTGAGTCACTGGTGGCTGCTTTCTCAGAGGAGGAAGTCCGCAGAGCAGTTTGGGATCTGAATGGGGACGGGGCTCCTGGTCCCGATGGCTTCTCTATTTCGTTTTACCGGGAGTTGTGGGAGATGTTGAAGGGAGATGTAGAGATAGATATTATTATATGCTATGTACTTGTTCGTAATTTTTATTGTTCTCTGGACTACTATGAATTTTACCCTTGAGATCTCTCCCTATATAAGAGAGCCTAGGGTTCCTTTTAATATCAGATCACTTATTTTTCACAACATGGTATCAGAGCCCAAGTCCTAGGGCTCCCTTTCCCCACCCGCCGCCCACCCTCCCTTCGTCTCTTCCACCGCCACCGCCGCCCCTTCTCGGGCCCCTCTCCGCCGCCGTCGCCGCCTTCTCGGGCCCCTCGCCGTCGCCGGCCCCCAGTCCCCAATCCCGCCGCCCCCAATCCCGTCGGCCCCCAGTCCCGCCCCCGGGATCTCGCCTCTACCTCCCGGCGTGCCCTAGCCGGACCCTTGCCCCCAGCCGTCGGTCGGCTTTTATCTAGCCGGCACCGCGGCGCCTCCTGAGGCCTTGATCGTAGCCGTCTCTTCCTCCAGATAATTGGATTTGGGTGCGTAACGTCTACATACGCACTCGAATCCTATGCAGTTTGTGTAGACATCTGTCACTTTGTCTACAAACCCTAGTTCTTCTCCAGCGGCGATATGTCAGAATCAAAGGTTGATATGCCCTCCATAGGCGCGTTCAAAGGTCTCGTGCCAATAATAAAGATGGACAGGTCGAACTATGAGCTCTGGGCGATGTAGTTCATGAGTCTCATGAAGTCGAACGGTAAGAAGCACATTCTTATCGAGGATGAGCCAGCAGAGAAGACAGGGATATATGCCTCGTGAGAGGCTGATGATTCGTATGCCAAGGTCTGGTTGTCAGATACACTGTCGATGGAGATTGCCAATGATGTCCTCCATCAGCCCACTGCCAAGGCAATGTGGGATATTCTGGCTGCTACATATTCCCAGGTGCAAAATGAGACCAAGATGTTACAGCTTCAGCATGATATATTCACGATGAAGCAGAACGGCAGACCTCTTCACTCCTTGTACACATCCCTGAGGGGGATGTTTGAGAAGTTATACAGTACCATTCCACTCGCAGTGACTCCTGAACAGCAGAAGACATTTCGGAATGCCACCATGGTGGGCGTTCTACTTGCGGCCCTAGATCATGAGTATGAGGCCGCCCGCTCTCAAATTTTGGCCAATGCAGTTATTCCTCCAGTGGAGGATGTCTACAGGAGGCTTAGTCGCATATCAGTTTCTTCCAACTCATCTATTCCACCCCCATCGGCGATGGTAGTATCGCGTGGGAGAGGTGGTCAGTCTTCTGGTCGTGGACGTGAACGTGGACCCCAGGGTAGGGGTGGTCGCTTTCGTCAGCCGTGTTCGTACTATCACCGCACAGGCCACTCGGAGGAGACATGCTACTCTAAGCATAGGTTCCCAGCATCGGCACGTGTAGCAGAGCATTCTCAACCCCAATTGGCATCTACTGCAAACAATCGTTTCGAGGAACTTGTGGCACGTCTACGTGATATTATGCCACAATCATCTGGTAATTCTTCTGGTGGACCTCCAGATGTTGTTGCTACAGCATCTGCCAGTTCCTCTGCTGCTGCTAGTACCTCAGGTAGCGCTACTGCATTCACATCTTCTCATGATATCTCTGATTGGATTATAGATTCTGGTGTCACACATCATCTCTGCCGAGATCGAGAGAGACTTGAGTCCTACAGGGACATTCCCCATGGTCGTTCAGTACAGATCGCAGATGGTACTCATTCCCCTCTTGTTGGACAGGGGGAGGTCTTCCTATCTCCTTCTATACATCTACAGAATGTCCTACATGCTCCTGAGTTCTCGATGAATCTGTTGTCTATTAGTCAGATTACGAAGGATTTGCACTGTCGTGCTATATTTGACCCTTCTTCTCTTATTTTTCAGGACATACTAACGGGCAGGGTGATTGGCTGTGGCTCTGAGAAGAATGGTCTTTATCGGCTGGTCTGGAACTCTTATGCTAGTGTCTCTACTCATTCTGCCGGACCAGTATCTCCGTACATTTAGCATCTCCGCTTTGGTCATCTCCCGCTCCAGAAAATGCGACATCTTCTGCCTCAGATCTCTCCCAGTTCTTTCTTTCGCTGTGAAGCGTGTCAATTGGGAAAAAATCATCGGTCTAGCTTTCCTAGTCGTCAGAGTCGGAGCAGTAGCTCCCCGTTCGAGTTGTTTCACATAGATATATGGGGTCCAAGTCGTGTACCCTATCATCAGGGACACATATTTTATCTAGTGGTAGTGGATGATTTTTCTCATGTATCTTGGGTCTTCCTTTTGAAAAATAAATCTGAAGCAGGAGATGTGATTAAAAATTTGATTAATGAAGTGCAAAATGTGTTTTCTTCTACTGTCAAATATGTTCGTACAGATAATGCTCTAGAATTCTGCACACGGTCCCTCTCTCAGTTTCTTTCGTCAAAGGGCATTATTCACCAAACCACTTGTGCTTACACATCTCAGCAGAATGGTGTGGCAGAAAGAAAGCATCGCCACCTTCTTGACATTACTCGAACTCTACTAATTAAGAGTTGTGCTCCTATCTCTTTCTGGGGGGATGTTGTTCTTACCGCTTGCTACCTGGTCAATCGTATGTCATCTTCTGTCCTTGGTGAGAAAATTCCTCTTTCTATCATTTTTCCTGACAAGGAATTACTTACTCCTCGTGTCTTTGGTACCGTTGCTTTTGTTCATCTCCTGACTCCTGGACTTGACAAACTCTCTCCTAGAGCTGTCAAGTGTGTCTTTGTCGATTACTCTCAGACTCAGAAGGGTGCTATCGTTGTTATGACCCGTAAACAAGAAATATTTTGTTAGTGTTGATGTCACGTTCTTTGAGTCTGTTATGTATTTTTCCCCTGCAGGTGACAGCCCGGTACCATCTACTACCAACGATGATGTTTATATCCCTCCGCCTCCTAGTTGGAGTTCACCGGAATCCACTCTTGTTCCTGTTTCTACGTCACCTTCACCACCACCACCTTCACCTCCACCACTTCCACAACCTCCTATTCCACCTTTACCAAAATTCTATACGCGTCGGTCAGGTCCTGCTCAGGCTACACGTCAGACATCCATCACGCCTCAGGTATGTTCAGATGGCATTACTACTGACGGGTCAGATATGGTACACGTGCAGGATTCTTCGTTGCAGGAGGAGACTACACCATCCAGTACAACGGAAGATGATCTTGATATTCCTATTACTATCCGGAAGCAGAAGCAGACGTGTGCATCTTATCCCTTTGCTTCACAGGTGTCTTTTCATCGCCTCACATGCGACTTTCAGAGATTTGCTGCAGCTTTGTCTTCCGTGGACATACCACGGACCTATCAGGAAGCTATGAAGATTGATTGCTGGAGAATGGCTATGGAAGAGGAGATGCGTGCCTTACAGTCTCGTGGCAAATGGACCCTGGTTATTGCTCCTCCTGATGCATCTATTGTGAGCTGTAAGCGGGTATTCACAGTTAAATACCATGCTGATGGCAGTCTAGATCGGTACAAAGCACGGCTGGTCGCGCGAGGTTTTACACAAACCTATGGCGTGGACTTTATGGATACGTTTTCTCCGGTGGCTCGTCATTCTACTCTTCGCATTCTCTTATCAGTTGCTGTGATATGTGACTGAAGTATATCTCAACTGGATGTCAAGAATGCCTTCTTGTATGGAGATCTGCAGGAGGAAGTCTACATGCAGCAGCCACAAGGGTTCACTACTGAGGGGGAGAAGCATATGGTGTGTAGACTTCACAAGGCAATTTATGGCCTCAAACAGAGCCCAAGAGCGTGGTTCCAGAAGCTTTCCAATCTGATTGAACGACAGGGATTCAAGAGGTCGAATGCAGATCACTCGTTTATTCAGAAGTCATCGGCATGTACGGTTGTCATCATGGTCTATGTTGATGATATTCTGGTTACAGGAGATGATGTTCAGGGCATAGAGAGGGCGAAGGCATTCCTAGGCCGTCAGTTCGTCACGAAGGATCTTGGAACCTAAGATACTTTCTAGGGTTGGAATTTGCCAGGAATGCACAGGGTCTGATGATAACCCAAAGGAAGTACATTACAGATTTTTTGACTAAAACAGGCATGGTTGGATGCAAACCATCAAGTATTCCCATGGATCCAAGCATGAAGCTGTATGATGATGACACTGCTGAAGTGGACAAGAGGAGATATAGAGAAATGGTGGGTAAGCTCCTTTATATTACCATAACTCGACCCGATATTGCCTTTGCAGCAGGGATCGCCATATCGCGATATATCGTCGATATATCGGCGATATATCGGTATCGACAGGTCACCGATATATCGCCGATATGGACGATATCGGATATCGACAGGAGAAAATGCCTTGGTGGATACCGGGTTTCGGCGATATGCGTCGATATATCGCCGATATATCGGCGATATATTGGTATCGACATTGTATCGAAACGATATCGATACCGATATTTCCTTCCTTGCTTTGCAGTAAGTAGGGTGAGCTAATTTATGGAGCAGCCAAGACAAGTTCATATGGATGCCATATACATGATACTGAGGTATTTGAAGTCTTCTCCAGGTTCAGGGTTGCTGTTCCGAAAGGGCACAGATTTATCTATCTCAGCATGTGCAGATGCCGATTATGCAAGATGCCCTAAGGATCGAAAATCAACCTCAATATTTGCAGTTTTTGTTGGGAGCTCTCTGGTTTCTTGGAAAAGCAAGAAACAAACTGTTGTGGCGAGGTCTAGTGCTGAATCCAAATATAGGGCCATGGCGCAAGCACGCACGGAGATGATGTGGGTCCGATCTGTACTAGAGGATCTACATGTAGCCGTACCTCTACCCATGCAGCTTCAGTGTGACAATCAGGCAGCCTTGTTTATTGCCAACAATCCAGCATTTCATGAAAGAACAAAGCATATTGAAGTTAACTGCAACTACACTAGAGACTTGATCCAGAGAGGATTGATATCTACAGCTCACGTGAGCTCAGGGGATCAGACTGCTGACGTACTCACCAAGCCGTTGCTCAGAGGACCCTTTAAGAGATGTTCTTCCAAGCTGAGCATGATAGACATCTATGGGAGTGTAGAGATAGATACTATTATATGGTATGTACATGTTCATAATTTTTATTGTTCTCTGGACTACTATGTATTTTACCCTTGAGGTCTCTCCCTATATAAGAGAGCCTAGGGTTCCCTTTAATATCAGATCACTTATTTTTCACAACAGGAGATATTCTGGAGGTCTTGGATGAGTTCCGGTGTGCCAACAAGGGTTTTGAGAAAGTTAACAGGGCCTTGATCTTTCTGCTGCCCAAGAAGGAGAATCCTGTGGATGTTGGGGACTTTATGCCTATCTCTATTTCCAATGGCATATATCTCATCGTGTCCAAAGTGCTTGCGAGCAGGCTCAGGGTAGTCTTGGCTTCTGTGGTCTTACATGCCCAATCTGCATTTATCCCTAGTCGTTGTATGACGGATGGGATCGTTGCTGCATCCGAGGCTTGTCTTGAGTGGAAGAGGTCTGCAAAGAAAGGTGTTGTTTGGAAGATTGATTATGCCAAGGCCTACGATTGTGTTAGCTAGAAGTTTCTTTGGACTTTGATACAGAGAATGGGTTTTCCAGAGGAGTAGATTGGGTGGATTAAGAGATGCGTCACTACATGTTCGTGTTCCGTGTTGGTTAACAGAAGGCCGGAGGGTGGGTGGTTCCAGCAGCAGATGGGTGTGCGCCAGGGTTGCCCATTAGCTCCCTTGTTGTTTGTGTTGGTGGCGGACTGTCTGGCCGTCTTGTTTCAGCGGGCGATTGAGGCGAGGTGGTGTGAGGGTTTCAGGTTTGGGGACATATCCATTCTGGTTCTGCAGTATGCTGATGACACGCTGATCTTTCTGGGGGGGACGGAAGAGCAGAATCACAATGCGGTTACTTTGGTTGACTTATTCGGGTGCTTGTTCGGTTTAAAGATCAACAGGCAGAAGTCGGTGCTGGTTCCGCTCGCGATGGATGATGAGGAGAGTAGCAGGCTCGCGGAGTGGGCAGGGTGTCCATGGGGACATTTGCCGATTACCTATCTGGGGTTACCTCTCGTTGCGGGCAGATTGAGGAAGTCGGATTGGGATTGTGTTCTGCGGAGGTTGGAGGAGCGGCTGGAGGGCTGGAAGGCCACCACCCGTTCCAAGGGTGGGAAGCTTACCCTGCTGAAGCATGTTCTGTCTGCCATTCCGGTATTTTTCTACTCCACGAGATTGATGCATGTTGGGGTGAGAAGTAAGGTGGAGGCCCTGATGAAAGCTTTTTCTGGTCGGATGGGAAGCAGTCGGGAAAGGGGTTCCACCTGGTCGCTTGGAAGGACGTAGTGGTGCCAGTCTTGGAGGGGGGGCTTGGTATTCAAGATCAAGGCCTTAAATGTCGGTTTCGGTCACCATTTCGGTATCGACCAAAACAGAATTTTGATGGAATTTCGGTGGAATTTCGACTGAAATTTCGGTCATTTTGGTCATTTTTTGTACTAGGACCCCCATATTTCGGTCATTTTGATCATTTCGGTCGAATTTCGATTTCGACTGGATATCGATATTCGAGAGAAATTCGACCGAATTTCGCTGAAATTTGAGGCCATGTTCGAGATGTGGAGCTGATAAACAAAGCTTTGCTTGCAAAGTGGGCGGTGCGGATCTGGGGCACATCCGACTCTTTGGTCTTGCGTCTGCTGAGGTCGATCTATGGTGTCGCTGGGGATTTGGTGGCTCAGAGGGTCCGTCATGAGTCTCCCTTATGGAAGGGTATCCGTGCTGTGCTTCCTGGGCTCGTGCCCTTCCTCCGCCCGAGGCTGGGAAGTGGTCTCTGGTTCAGTTTCTGGCAGGATGATTGGACTGGGGATGGGGTGCTGGCCACCCGGTTCCTAGGCTGGTGGCTTTAGCGGCTGACAGAAGGGTGCGTGTGGCCGAGGTGGTTGATTCGGGATCGTGGGCTCCGAGATTCCACTCTGATCTCTCGGATCAGAGGATGGAAGATTTTTTGCGGCTACTATTTGAGATTCCCGCTGTTGAGGAGATGTATGGTGACCCAGACCACTTCGTTTGGGCAGATGGTAAGTTCTCAGTGAAGATGGCGTACCGGAAGTTGAGAGCTGGGGCAATGGCAAGTGATGAAGACCTTTGCGCGGATATGAAAGTGATTTGGACAGCCAAGATTCCTACTCGTGTCAAGGTCTTCCTTTAGTGCCTTAGGAGAAACCGTCTGTGTGATAAGATGAGGAAGGGGAGGATTCCGGGTACGGCAGACCTGCAGTGTGACAGATGCGGGGAGGAGGTAGAGGACGCGGATCACATCTTCTTCGGTTGCAGGACATCGGCACGGGTTTGGGATGTTGTGGGGATTTCGTGGGTCCATGCATCCGGCTTGGGTCTTTTCTGGAGGTCTATCCGTTCGGTGGGGCTTGGGTCATCTGGGGATGTGTCCAAGCCCTTCGCCGTTCTGTGGGCTATCTGGCTTGGCAAGAATAACCGTACTTTCAAGGGGTAGCGTTTCTACTGGGAAAATGTTGTTGCTCATTGTAATGTTGTGTACAATTTCTGGATTTCTAGTCGATGTACCTTTTGGTTACTTAATGAATATTTTGGTGTGGTGACTCCCGCCTCGGGAGGGCTCCCCTTTTTTCTAGTCAAATAAATGAAGGAAATAAAAAAATCCAATGATATCATAATTGACTCCTAAAAAGAATTCTAATTAACTACTTAAGTTAACCAACCTAAATTATTTATATCTTAATTGATTTCAATTTGTTTAACAAAGATAACAATCAATGATTATCTCCAAACAACCAATAAACCAACATAAAAACACTAATTTGTTTAAAGTCATAATCCAACTTGCATCAATTCACCTCCTTTGGAAAACTTGTATCATGATGAGTTGCTTCAGCACTAGACCATGGAAGGTTGTATCCCGATATATCGGCGATATATCGCCGATATATCGATATCGACATGGGACCGATATCGAAATCGATATATCGATATATCCGATTTCAGGCATTTCCTTCAGAAAAAATCCTAGATATAGCGATATATCGGCGATATATCGGCGATATATAGCGATATATCGATATCGACACGATATCGAAACGATATCGATATCGATATGTCCTTCCATGCACTAGACGCGAGGTGTGGTGACTTGATTATGGTGCACTCGAATTGATGTTCGAAGAACAAATATGGGGCATGAGATGGAACATGTGTTGTTTTAATGAATCACCTTGGAGTCAAGGGTTTAAATATCGGTTTCGGATATCGTAGCGATACCATGTCGATGCGATATTTCGTCGAAATTTCGACGATCTTTCGCCCATATCGACAACTATTTGTGAAGAAATGACCGGAAACTACCCTAATATCGCCATTTCTCTCGAGATTTCGGTTCCTTGCCAAAATTTCGTCGAAATCTCGTCGAAATCTCGTCGAAATTTCACGAAATCTGAAACCATGCTTGGAGTTGTCGTCTACTTACATAGGATCTTGGTTAAAGAACACTTTTGGCATCTTCAACAGGTTTGGTATGGAGTTTGGAGGCGCCATGGACCACAAAGCCAAAAATCACGATGGTGGGACATGTAGTGAACATTCTTGGCCTTAATTCCCTTTTATAAGGTGGCCCAAAACCACTAATCATAATAAGAATAGGTAGTTATCTATCCCTTTCTCCATAATCTTTTTATAATTTTTATGCATTAGAGGACACAATCGCAATAATTCTACCCCTTCACTTATACAAAGTCTTCCATGCATGTTCTTCCCAATTTTAATCTTTTGATAAAAATACTTTTAGTGAGGGTTTTTGCTTTAATTTTGTTGAAACAGTCACATACCCTTTTTGCATTAGGATAAAAATCACGTTTAAGACAAAACACACGTTCATGTTAGGGCTTTTTTACTAATGCAAACAGTGGTGGCAAATCATAGGCCTTGGCTCCCAATGGCAACAGTCCAACTGATGATGGTGACGATAGATATGGCAGATCAAGTAGTAGTTGTCAAGGACTAGTAGGTGACAACGCCGTAAGGCTTTTTCTCCATATAGATGTTGGCACCAAGGGCAGTAGTGGTGGAGGTTATAGCCCTAATAGTGGAACTTAGACTTCTAATGGTGTCAATCCTAGAGGTGGGTGCATTATCGGAGGCGATCACAATCAACAGCACTAAACTATGTGGCGATCGACTGGTAACAACTGAAAGGTCGAGGGCTTGTAGTTGGTTGAGGGGGGCGGCTACATCGTTTGCCGTCTGATCACAATCACATGAGGATGGGTACATAGCATGTAGTTGGTGGTTATAGTTTTGTGAGGTGACAACGCCAATTTCAAGAGGTTATTGATCGCCATTCCTACTAGCCTTTGAGCACCTATCGAAGACAGGTGGTGCGACGTAATGCAACACAATGCCTCGCTCGGTGCATTGTGGTAAGGCTCCTAGTATGGAGGTTGAGATGATGGAGAATAGGGAAGCTTCCATGGATTCAAGAGGTAGTAGGTGGCCCCACGTTCAAGGCTGGTGTAGAAGGACAATGTGATCAGGATTGAGAATTCAGTAGTAATAATGACATAGGAAGGTTCGAGCTGCATAGCATTGGAGGTGGTTGCAAAGCAATGGAGCCACCGCTAACAATTGTTCGATGCCAATGATGGAAACATAGTTAGTATAAGCGTAAAGCAACTGATGGTGGTCTAAAGTAGAATCTCGCTTTCATGTGGTGGATCCATATTGTAGAATGAGGTTGACAGAGGTTTGATAGGTGCTTGCACGAGAAGAGTATGGAAATAGAGAATTCAGGAGACGGATGGATAATGATGGTAGGAGGGATCAAAATGAACATGCACCACTCTGCTACAATGTTGAAAAAGCAATTGAATTGTATTGAAAAAAATAGCCATATTCTTAAATAGAGAATGTTCCAAAGTTAACTCCAAAAGTTCTCGTACAGAGATTTAAAAAAATCATTTTATATTATGTTGATAATAGTGAAGAAATGAATTGGAAAATGGATATTGTGGAAAGATCCATCTATTGTAGCATGGGATCTTGTGTTTGGTTCCGCGTTGCATACTTAAGAGAGTTGGGTGTGAAAACTGCCCATATAGAGGGGCCACTTATCCCATGGGGTAAGATGGTCATCTTAGTCGTTTCAAACCACGTACATTTGAATAATATCGTGCTTGTTGCACTTTTATTTTTATTTCAGATATCAAAAATCATGTTGAAGTTAATAACCTTGACATAATGCACAAGCAAAAGGCATCAAACGAGAGGAATTTACATAGTTCAAGATGGCCAGGATGACCACCCTACTCCACAGGAGAAGTGGCCTAATAGTTATCTTTTTTTATTGACTCTTCTCACTGAAACTGTAGTAGAAGGCCCTATTTATGGGTCCCACTCACAACCAACCTTCTTGCAATAGACAATGTGGGACAAAAGACAACTCCATACTACAGTTTATGGATCTTTCTGCGCTCTAAACTATTAATAATTTATTCAAATAAGACTAAACAACAAGATGGCATTCTTCTACAAAGCTACTAACCAAAATGGGATCTGTGCCATTGTGGGATTACATCGAAGACCTCATTCTTCATATGGTTAATGTGATGCTATTGGCACCATTCATTATCTTTAGTGTATCTTTTCAAAATTCCTCGCTGACATCGGTGACACATCAAACACCTCGGTTGACACTTGATGCATTTTGAATGTCATCAGAGAAAATAATTATTTTCTCTGCATCCAGTCATGCTGATGCTGGCCTGTTTGGATATGTAATAAAATACTTTTGGTTTATCGCCATTTTCTCACATAAAGATCCTGCTGGTTGGTCTGACTCAATACTAATAATTTTATCTCAACCAAACTACCCCCAGAGGACGTTCTAAAGAGATCAGAAGGAAACGCCTAAACAGTTCCCATCCTTAATATAGTTTCATTCATATAAAAATGGCATTCCATGTTACATAAGATCACATGGCTCGTGGAGATCAACTGAAACACAACTAAAGAACTTAAGCTGAACGAAACACTTAGACTGCTGAATTACCAATCTAAGATCTCTGTCTTCCAATTTCCGTGTCCTAAATCCCAGCGTCCTCTCGACATACCCCATCTCCTTCTCCCCGGAGTTCTCCACCTTCTCATTCAACAGTCCCGCGAAGGCACCGCCTTGCTCAATCCTCAACAATCTCACAGCCGCAACTGCAATCTCACCAGCATGACAACAAGCGAACAACCAACGTATTCCATTGTAAAGATCGAAACTTTACCGGCTCTGTGAGGAGATATCTCCGGATTCATATTGTGGGTTTTTATCACCCGCCTCTTCTCTGCGTGGAAAAACCGAGGTTTTGAAGAAAAGAGACCACGATACTAATCAAAGGTGCGAACTTGAGGGTTTACCTGCACTGCGAGGGTGAATGCTGGGATTCTGGAGGTGGGTTTTATTGGAGGACTTGGAAGGCGGTAGCCTTTCTGCCCGATTCTCTCTCATGGCGGCAGCTCGAGTGGGGAGGAGCACACTGACGGTTGATACCGAGGAGGGGAAAACCAAACTTTTGGACGATAAAATGGTGGAGTTGAAGGGGGGAGAGAGGAGTCTATAGAGTGTCCCCTCCATTTCTTCCCCTCTCCGACCGACTCGGACCAAGAATTGTTGAGGGGAGAGCTGCCGCGGCAGTAGAAGAGAGCTGAATATGATAAGATTGCGGTAACACTGTTGGTTGCGAGGTTAATCTAATAGATGATCAATTCTGTCTGAGGTAAGATGTGCTTAAATTGTTTGCATATTTTGGTGTTTCGATGTTTAGAAGATTTGAATCATTTGGGTGGTATGAGGTTTGCCTGTAGTTGCAGCCATCTAACGTTCGGGAAAAATTAATTCTGATTGGGATATTAATGATCGAAATCTCCCTCTATTCTTGATTTCATCTCATAATATATTTTCTATAATATATTTTCTTTTTTTATGGTAAAGAGGGCGATCTCCCAAGGTGGGAGTCACCGCAAAAATATAATTTTATTAGAGAGCGAGATTATAATATATTTTCTTGATTTTATTCTTTTTTAAGAAAACTTTATTGATACATACATATTGGGATATTTGTTTTTTACTTTTTACAAAAAGAAATACATATATGACTACCATTTTTGTTTATTTTCTCTCATAATTTATGTATTTTCATATTTTTTCCATTTTGTATAAATATATGATTGCCATTTTCATTTATTTGTTATGGATTCATATATATGGTAGTACACTTTTCTTCGGATAAAGATAGGGATATGTATCTTGATTTGAAAATGGATGCGTGTTCATATAATATGATATCTAATAATTCTATGGGGATGTGAATACGGATATATGTCTTCAATCGAAATCTTTATATATCTACTATTGTACACATCTCCAAACATATTATGTTGCAATTGGAAATGCAAACAAAAATGGACATATACATGTATTTTGATTGAAAACATGTAACGTTATTGTACGTATTTGATGAAAATTTATCAGATAATCATATTATGTGTATTTGTATCCATGTAGGAAAATATATGTATTTGCAAAAATAATATGTATATGTATCCATATTTTGGTTAATTGCAAAAAAAATCGCATGTGTCATGTAGCATGCTAGCTAAAAAATTTTGAAAATACGTATTTATGTCTATTTATGTATTTGTAAAAGGTAAAAACCAAATATTAAGTAAAAAACAAATATTAGTATGTGTATATGCATTTGAAAAAAATCTCTTAAAAATGATAAAATTAAGAAGATATATTATGAGAGGAAATAAAGAATAGGGGGTGGATGCTGGTCATTAATATCCTAATGAGAATTTACTTTTTGTTAGGCTGGATGAATGCCGCATACATGTGAGATGGTGTGGTATCCATCAATGTCATACTACCTACTTTAATTCAAGTCAAATTACCTAGAGAATTCAAATTGGTGTTTGGATTTTGCTAATTTTGCATATTTTACGTAATAAGATTTGATAATATTGATATTTTTTATTTAAATAGAAGTAAGAGAAGGGGAGACGCACGGGTCTTGTCAGAATAAATGAAGATTTGGAGGTAATAAAAGAGGGAGAGTCAGTGAGTGTCGCAAGTAGGGAAACAGGTCAGGGGAAGAAACCTGATGGGTAACATGTGCAAACATGGTGGATGGCCTTTTAAAAAAAAGCTAACCCACCAAGTGAACAAAAAATTTGATTTAATTGCATTTGGTTTAGATCTTCTTTAGATAAAGAAAAAAGAAGTTGTATCTCGAAATAATCATTTTCAAGACAAAGTAGTGACATCACAGTTAAATCATCCATTACATTTACGTCTACACTTACCATTCTTCATTATTCATCTTATCAATCAAACTATAATAAGTGATTTTTCATACATATTAAATATTTCATTCATAATAAATGAGAGATTACAAAAGAGAATGATAAAGAAACGACCAAAACAAAATATAGCAGAGATTTGAGCCCTGATATAACAGTCGAGAGAGAAACATGGAATAACTATCAACAAATCAAGTGTATGCTCTTTAGAAGACATGGAAACATGACATCAAAGCCCTAAGAGGCCGAAGAGAACGGTTGTATTGCTCATCAGAAAATAAAAAGGCTCTGCAAAAAAGAAAAAGAAGAGAAGACAAGATAAGGATGTTTAGAAAAATTGAACCAGCATACGTTTTTTAATCAAATTAGCCAGATCTTTAAGCACAAGTTCCATGTTATTAGAAATATGACGACAACTTTCTTTTCAACAATTCCAAAGGATGATTGTAAATTTCGCAAATGGGTTTCTTTTGCCATTCAGTGTCTCCAAGGTTTGAACCTTGTGAAATCTCGTATATTATTTTTGAAATATAGGGAGATTCATGCATTCGATATATACAAATGACCACACTATTTCATAGAATACATCGAGACCTTTCCAAGAAAACTCAAAGAGATCAAATGGAAGCTTACTCTCAATGTGTGTGTGTGTGTGTTAAGTAGTTGGGATCCATTTATGGATCCGCACTATATTCAAATTTCACCAATTTCCTATAAATATGAGAGAGGTGGGCTTCCCTCTCAAATCCGAGCCTCTCTCTCTCTCTCCTCGTAGGGGCATAACCAATTTTGGTGGAACTCTTATCGAAGATCTACCATCGATGCTAGAGAGAGTTAGTCCCACCAAGGATCAACAACCATCATCGTGTAAGAGAGCTCGAAGTCATCTTCATGTACATGTTCCCATTGTCATTGAGTTATTTGAAACACAATTTCCATGTGTGAGGAAGTTTTCGAGGCTCCTCTTTCAATCCATTTTCATCTTTATATATTCTTTCGATGGTTTTTGTTTGATGGTTATTAGCATACTGAAAATAACCACGTTCATGACCATTTGGAAGACTAAATGCGCACGATACTAGAAGTGCTCAAGATTATCTCAAGGGCTAATAGGTGCAAACATGTCATGGATTAACATATGCCCAAAAATATGTATGCATTCCTCAATTCACACTTCACTAAGGATTTTGCGACGACTGCTAGTGAATTCTCTCCCATTGGCACGACCATAAGTTTAATGGAGTGATCCTCAAGCTTGACTTCAAAAAGGTTTTTGACTTGGTGGATTGGGACTTCCTCCTCTCCACTCTCAGCTCCCTAAGCTTTGGGAAAAAATTTGTTTCTGGATTAAAAAACTTCTTTACACCACTAAACTTGCGATAAGAGTTAATAATAGGGACTCCAAAATCTTCACTCCTTCCAGATGTCTCAGACAAAAGTGATCTACATTTGCCTTTACTCTTTTGTTATATTTATACTGCATCATATGTTTCATAATGCCTAAAGGTCTGGAAGAATTTGAAGTTTCAACCATCCAACGGATGATATTTTGGTCTTTGTTGAAAATGAAGGCTCAACTATCTACAATATCTTTAATATTATTAAGATTTTCTCCATGCTCCCGTACCTGAGTTAAATTATAAGAAATATCCCTTTCTTATTTGTATGGATGGCACTCTCCCATGTGTTAACCTTGACAAATTTGGACTCCAGCCTCAGTATTAGCTCATGGATTATCTAGAGATGAACCTCCACAAAAGGAGATTTCTAAAGTCTTTCTGGAACAAGCTTACTGAAAGAGCCCCGAATAGGGTTGTTAGAATAATTATGTTATTTAGTTCTATTGTCTTGTTTCTGTAATTTACCCATAGATCTTTTCTCCTATATAAGAGAGCTCTAGGGTTTGATGGAATTCATCTCATTTTATTCTCTCCAACATGGTATCAGGGCGACGGTCCTAGATCGGAGCATGTGCCCTAATCCCTTGTCCCCACCTAAAGCCTCGTCGCCACCGCCTTGGGGCCCAGCCTCCTCCGCGCGCATCGTGTATCTCCATTCTCTCTCGCGCATCGCATCGCGCATCTGCATCCTCTCTCGAGCATCCGTGCGCATCGCACATCTGTGATCTCTGTGCGCCTGCGCACATCGCGCATCTGCATGCATCTCACATCACGCATCCGCACGTACACACTAGTACGATTCTCCGTGCACCTGCGTGCATCCTAGTGTGGTTCCAACACTCACGAGCGCGCGTAGACGCACGTAAGGAGTGCCTCATGTTCTGTGCCACCGCGTGAGTGTGGCTTCTCCTCGTGGCGCTTCTGAGATCCGCGTGATTCTGATCTCCTGCGACCTGTGCGGATAGCCTAACTCGTCAGAGGAACCCTCAAGTTATGGAAGGCATTGTGGTATGA
This sequence comes from Ottelia alismoides, assembly GCA_037367405.1. NCBI lineage: Eukaryota > Viridiplantae > Streptophyta > Magnoliopsida > Alismatales > Hydrocharitaceae > Ottelia > Ottelia alismoides. The sequence goes on along the minus strand of JAZKJV010007574.1, from coordinate 312,557 downwards.
GTCTACGCCCACAACTGCATTCATATATGTTCACGTAGACATTGTCGTCTAATTGTGTAACCCCAGTCGCCAGATATTGTTGTCATCATGTCAGACAACAAGGTAGATCTTCCGTCCCTGGGTGCCTTTAAAGGTCCAGCACCCGTTGTGAAAATGGATGGCACAAACTATGAACTGTGGGCCATGCAGTTCATGAGTCTTATGCAGTGCAATGACAAGAAGCATATCCTCACACAAGAGGAACCTGTTGAGAAGACTGGGGTTAACGCCTCATGGGAGGCTGATGATGCATATGCACGTGTATGGTTATCTGGTACGGTATCCATAGAGATAGCCAATGACATTATGAGACAACCCACGGCGAAGGCTATGTGGGATATCCTTGCTGCCACATATTCTCCTGCAAAGAACGAGTCGAAGATCCTACAGCTTCAGCATGACATTTTCACCTTGAAACAGAACGATCGTCCTCTTCATACCCTGTATACCTCTCTGAGGGGTATGTTTGAGAAGTTGCATGGGTACATTCCGCAGACAGCCACACTAGAACAGCTTAAGGCATACAGGGACTCAGTTATGACAGAGTATTTCTAGCAGCACTTGATCAGGAGTATGATACCGCCAGAGCACATATCCTTACAGATGTTGCCATACCTCCTATGGAGGAGGCCTACCACAGGTTGAGTAGACTCTCCATATCTCATGGTGGATCACAACTATCTCAGACATCCTCGGCCATGGCAACATCTCGTGGTGAGGGGAAAACCAAACTTTTGGACGATAAAATGGTGGAGTTGAAGGGGGGAGAGAGGAGTCTATAGAGTGTCCCCTCCATTTCTTCCCCTCTCCGACCGACTCGGACCAAGAATTGTTGAGGGGAGAGCTGCCGCGGCAGTAGAAGAGAGCTGAATATGATAAGATTGCGGTAACACTGTTGGTTGCGAGGTTAATCTGATAGATGATCAATTCTGTCTCAGAGAGGTAAGATGTGCTTAAATTGTTTGCATATTTTGGTGTTTCGATGTTTGGAAGATTTGAATCATTTGGGTGGTATGAGGTTTGCCTGTAGTTGCAGCCATCTAACGTTCGGGAAAAATTAATTCTGATTGGGATATTAATGATCGAAATCTCCCTCTATTCTTGATTTCATCTCATAATATATTTTCTATAATATATTTTCTTTTTTTATGGTAAAGAGGGCGATCTCCCAAGGTGGGAGTCACCGCAAAAATATAATTTTATTAGAGAGCGAGATTATAATATATTTTCTTGATTTTATTCTTTTTTAAGAAAACTTTATTGATACATACATATTGGGATATTTGTTTTTTACTTTTTACAAAAAGAAATACATATATGACTACCATTTTTGTTTATTTTCTCTCATAATTTATGTATTTTCATATTTTTTCCATTTTGTATAAATATATGATTGCCATTTTCATTTATTTGTTATGGATCCATATATATGGTAGTACACTTTTCTTCGGATAAAGATAGGGATATGTATCTTGATTTGAAAATGGATGCGTGTTCATATAATATGATATCTAATAATTCTATGGGGATGTGAATACGGATATATGTCTTCAATCGAAATCTTTATATATCTACTATTGTACACATCTCCAAACATATTATTTTGCAATTGGAAATGCAAACAAAAATGGACATATACATGTATTTTGATTGAAAACATGTAACGTTATTGTACGTATTTGATGAAAATTTATCAGATAATCATATTATGTGTATTTGTATCCATGTAGGAAAATATATGTATTTGCAAAAATAATATGTATATGTATCCATATTTTGGTTAATTGCAAAAAAAATCGCATGTGTCATGTAGCATGTTAGCTAAAAAATTTTGAAAATACGTATTTATGTCTATTTATGTATTTGTAAAAGGTAAAAACCAAATATTAAGTAAAAAACAAATATTAGTATGTGTATATGCATTTGAAAAAAATCTCTTAAAAATGATAAAATTAAGAAGATATATTATGAGAGGAAATAAAGAATAGGGGGTGGATGCTGGTCATTAATATCCTAATGAGAATTTACTTTTTGTTAGGCTGGATGAATGCCGCATACATGTGAGATGGTGTGGTATCCATCAATGTCATACTACCTACTTTAATTCAAGTCAAATTACCTAGAGAATTCAAATTGGTGTTTGGATTTTGCTAATTTTGCATATTTTACGTAATAAGATTTGATAATATTGATATTTTTTATTTAAATAGAAGTAAGAGAAGGGGAGACGCACGGGTCTTGTCAGAATAAATGAAGATTTGGAGGTAATAAAAGAGGGAGAGTCAGTGAGTGTCGCAAGTAGGGAAACAGGTCAGGGGAAGAAACCTGATGGGTAACATGTGCAAACATGGTGGATGGCCTTTTAAAAAAAGCTAACCCACCAAGTGAACAAAAAATTTGATTTAATTGCATTTGGTTTAGATCTTCTTTAGATAAAGAAAAAAGAAGTTGTATCTCGAAATAATCATTTTCAAGACAAAGTAGTGACATCACAGTTAAATCATCCATTACATTTACGTCTACACTTACCATTCTTCATTATTCATCTTATCAATCAAACTATAATAAGTGATTTTTCATACATATTAAATATTTCATTCATAATAAATGAGAGATTACAAAAGAGAATGATAAAGAAACGACCAAAACAAAATATAGCAGAGATTTGAGCCCTGATATAACAGTCGAGAGAGAAACATGGAATAACTATCAACAAATCAAGTGTATGCTCTTTAGAAGACATGGAAACATGACATCAAAGCCCTAAGAGGCCGAAGAGAACGGTTGTATTGCTCATCAGAAAATAAAAAGGCTCTGCAAAAAAGAAAAAGAAGAGAAGACAAGATAAGGATGTTTAGAAAAATTGAACCAGCATACGTTTTTTAATCAAATTAGCCAGATCTTTAAGCACAAGTTCCATGTTATTAGAAATATGACGACAACTTTCTTTTCAACAATTCCAAAGGATGATTGTAAATTTCGCAAATGGGTTTCTTTTGCCATTCAGTGTCTCCAAGGTTTGAACCTTGTGAAATCTCGTATATTATTTTTGAAATATAGGGAGATTCATGCATTCGATATATACAAATGACCACACTATTTCATAGAATACATCGAGACCTTTCCAAGAAAACTCAAAGAGATCAAATGGAAGCTTACTCTCAATGTGTGTGTGTGTGTGTTAAGTAGTTGGGATCCATTTATGGATCCGCACTATATTCAAATTTCACCAATTTCCTATAAATATGAGAGAGGTGGGCTTCCCTCTCAAATCCGAGCCTCTCTCTCTCTCTCCTCGTAGGGGCATAACCAATTTTGGTGGAACTCTTATCGAAGATCTACCATCGATGCTAGAGAGAGTTAGTCCCACCAAGGATCAACAACCATCATCGTGTAAGAGAGCTCGAAGTCATCTTCATGTACATGTTCCCATTGTCATTGAGTTATTTGAAACACAATTTCCATGTGTGAGGAAGTTTTCGAGGCTCCTCTTTCAATCCATTTTCATCTTTATATATTCTTTCGATGGTTTTTGTTTGATGGTTATTAGCATACTGAAAATAACCACGTTCATGACCATTTGGAAGACTAAATGCGCACGATACTAGAAGTGCTCAAGATTATCTCAAGGGCTAATAGGTGCAAACATGTCATGGATTAACATATGCCCAAAAATATGTATGCATTCCTCAATTCACACTTCACTAAGGATTTTGCGACGACTGCTAGTGAATTCTCTCCCATTGGCACGACCATAAGTTTAATGGAGTGATCCTCAAGCTTGACTTCAAAAAGGTTTTTGACTTGGTGGATTGGGACTTCCTCCTCTCCACTCTCAGCTCCCTAAGCTTTGGGAAAAAATTTGTTTCTGGATTAAAAAACTTCTTTACACCACTAAACTTGCGATAAGAGTTAATAATAGGGACTCCAAAATCTTCACTCCTTCCAGATGTCTCAGACAAAAGTGATCTACATTTGCCTTTACTCTTTTGTTATATTTATACTGCATCATATGTTTCATAATGCCTAAAGGTCTGGAAGAATTTGAAGTTTCAACCATCCAACGGATGATATTTTGGTCTTTGTTGAAAATGAAGGCTCAACTATCTACAATATCTTTAATATTATTAAGATTTTCTCCATGCTCCCGTACCTGAGTTAAATTATAAGAAATATCCCTTTCTTATTTGTATGGATGGCACTCTCCCATGTGTTAACCTTGACAAATTTGGACTCCAGCCTCAGTATTAGCTCATGGATTATCTAGAGATGAACCTCCACAAAAGGAGATTTCTAAAGTCTTTCTGGAACAAGCTTACTGAAAGAGCCCCGAATAGGGTTGTTAGAATAATTATGTTATTTAGTTCTATTGTCTTGTTTCTGTAATTTACCCATAGATCTTTTCTCCTATATAAGAGAGCTCTAGGGTTTGATGGAATTCATCTCATTTTATTCTCTCCAACATGGTATCAGGGCGACGGTCCTAGATCGGAGCATGTGCCCTAATCCCTTGTCCCCACCTAAAGCCTCGTCGCCACCGCCTTGGGGCCCAGCCTCCTCCGCGCGCATCGTGTATCTCCATTCTCTCTCGCGCATCGCATCGCGCATCTGCATCCTCTCTCGAGCATCCGTGCGCATCGCACATCTGTGATCTCTGTGCGCCTGCGCACATCGCGCATCTGCATGCATCTCACATCACGCATCCGCACGTACACACTAGTACGATTCTCCGTGCACCTGCGTGCATCCTAGTGTGGTTCCAACACTCACGAGCGCGCGTAGACGCACGTAAGGAGTGCCTCATGTTCTGTGCCACCGCGTGAGTGTGGCTTCTCCTCGTGGCGCTTCTGAGATCCGCGTGATTCTGATCTCCTGCGACCTGTGCGGATAGCCTAACTCGTCAGAGGAACCCTCAAGTTATGGAAGGCATTGTGGTATGAGTCTACGCCCACAACTGCATTCATATATGTTCACGTAGACATTGTCGTCTAATTGTGTAACCCCAGTCGCCAGATATTGTTGTCATCATGTCAGACAACAAGGTAGATCTTCCGTCCCTGGGTGCCTTTAAAGGTCCAGCACCCGTTGTGAAAATGGATGGCACAAACTATGAACTGTGGGCCATGCAGTTCATGAGTCTTATGCAGTGCAATGGCAAGAAGCATATCCTCACACAAGAGGAACCTGTTGAGAAGACTGGGGTTAACGCCTCATGGGAGGCTGATGATGCATATGCACGTGTATGGTTATCTGGTACGGTATCCATAGAGATAGCCAATGACATTATGAGACAACCCACGGCGAAGGCTATGTGGGATATCCTTGCTGCCACATATTCTCCTGCAAAGAACGAGTCGAAGATCCTACAGCTTCAGCATGACATTTTCACCTTGAAACAGAACGATCGTCCTCTTCATACCCTGTATACCTCTCTGAGGGGTATGTTTGAGAAGTTGCATGGGTACATTCCGCAGACAGCCACACTAGAACAGCTTAAGGCATACAGGGACTCAGTTATGACAGAGTATTTCTAGCAGCACTTGATCAGGAGTATGATACCGCCAGAGCACATATCCTTACAGATGTTGCCATACCTCCTATGGAGGAGGCCTACCACAGGTTGAGTAGACTCTCCATATCTCATGGTGGATCACAACTATCTCAGACATCCTCGGCCATGGCAACATCTCGTGGTAGGGGAGGATCTCCACAGTTTCGAGGCAGAGGTGGTCGTGGCAGAGGAGGGGGTAACAGACCCCCTCGACAGTCGTGTACTTACTGTCGCAAAACTGGTCACACTGAGGAAACATGTTATTCCAAGTATGGGTTTCCTACTACTACAGCACATGTTGCAGAGCAGACTCAGCAGGAAGGGGGTTCTTGACATGTCCCGGATCAGAGGTTTGAGGAGTTGGTGGCGCGACTTAGAGAGATCATGCCTAGCCATGTGCCAACAAGTACTTCAGGATCTTCGGAGATAGCTGCATCAGCATCAACATCCACATCAGGTACAACATATGCTCTTACTAGTTGCTACGGGGCAGATCTATCAGAATGGATCATGGATTCTGGAGCATCTCACCATTTATGCGGTGATAAAAGGCAGTTGGATGTTTTTAGTCCATCTCATACAGGACGATCTATGGTGATAGTTGATGGGGCACACTCTCCCATTACTGGTCAGGGGGAGGTGCAGTTGGCTCCTGCGATACGACTTCAGAACGTTCCTTATGCTCCTGAATTTTCAATAAATTTATTGTCGATTAGTCAAATCACTAGAGATTTGCATTGTCGTGCCATATTTGACCCATCTGCTCTTGTGTTTCATGACATCCTAACGGGCAGAGTGATTGGAACTGACCGTGAGCAAGGGGGTCTCTATAGATTGGTGCAGTCTCCTTATGCTGGTGTCTCTTCTGTTAGTGCTGGATCTGTTTCTCCATACACATGGCATCTCTGGTTTGGTCATCTTCCGTTGCAAAAGATGGTTCATATTCTTCGACAGATTTCTCCTCGTTCTACTTTTTAATGCGAGGCCTGCCAGCTTGGGAAACATCATCGGTCTTCCTTTCAGAGTCGTTAGGGTGCAAGTAGTCATGGTCCATTTGAGTTGCTCCATTTTGATTTTTGGGGTCCTAGTCGTATCCCTGATCTTCAAGGACATAGGTTTTATCTTGTCGCTGTTGATGAATTTTCTAGGTTATCTTGGGTCTTTCTTCTTAAAAATAAGTCTGATGCTGGTCATGTTATTCAGTCTTTTATTAATGAAATAAAGAATATTTTTTTTGCTAGAGTTCAATACATACGGTCTGATGATGCTCTAGAATTGTACAATACTCAACTCTCTCAATTCCATATGTCCCATGGGATTGTGCATCCGACGTCTTGTGCATATACCTCCCAACAGAATGGAGTGGCTGAAAGAAAACATCGTCATCTGTTGGATGTTACCAAAACCATCTTGATTCAGAGTCGTGCTTCTCATTCCTATTGGGGAGATGCGGTTCTAACTGCTTGTTATCTGGTCAATCGTATGTCTTCATCGGTATTAGGGGAGAAGATCCCGTTCTTGACTGCGTTTCCCGAGATGAATCTTTTCTCCCTTACGCCACGTGTATTTGGTTCCATTGCATTTGTTCATTGCTTCTCTCCTGGTCTTGACAAGCTCTCTCCCAGAGCTGTCAAATGTGTGTTTGTGGGCTATTCCAAAACCTAAAAAGGATATCGGTGTTTTGATCTTGTTTCGACGACAGTACTATGTTAGTGCGCATGTCACTTCTTTGAGTCCATTATGTATTTTTCCCCTACAAGTGACAGACTTACTTCTTCAAAGGGTGGAGAAGATATCTATATGCCTCCTCCTCCATCTGTACCATGCTCTACTCCGACACCACCACCACCACTACCAACACCACCACCACCACCGCCACCACCACCACCGTCTACTACGTTCTATCCTCAGGTCTACCAGCGTCGGCCCTCTGCTCATGTGCCTCCTCCATCATCCAGCACGCCCGAGGCATGTGCTGAACATTTGAGTTCTTCTGATGGCACGGGTGATTTGCATGCGCAGATGGATGTACAGGGTGCTGATGATATCTCTACTCCTCTAGTTGATGATCTAGATATCCCCATTACACATTGGTGGCAGAAGCGTGCATGGACGATGAATCCTAAATATGGGTTGGAATTTGGTTCTCAGGTTTCCTTGGAACATTTATCCAAGGACTTCCAACAGTTTGTTGTTGGGTTATCGGCTGTAGAGATTCCACGGTCATATCAAGAGGCACTACAGAGCAGTCAGTGGCGTCTAGCTATGGAGGAAGAGATGGTGGCGTTGCAGTCGTGAGGTACATGGAGTATTGTGCATCCTCCACCAGGTGCATCGATCGTGGGCAACAAGTGGGTTTTTATTGTTAAGCACCGAGCTGATGGTACAGTTGACAGATAAAAAGCCAGTTTGGTTGCTCGTGGGTTAACCCAGACATATGAGGTGGACTATCAGGACACGTTTTCCCCAGTGGCACGCCACTCTACCTTACGGATCCTTATTGCAGTTGTTGTTGTGCGTGATTGGCCCCTCTTTCAGTTGGATGTCAAGAATGCTTTCTTGTATGGTGACTTGCAGGAAAAAGTTTATATGCAGCAGCCACCAGGGTTTGTTGCTGAGGGGGAGTCTAGTATAGTGTGTCGTCTTCATAAGGCCAAATATGGCCTGAAGCAGAGTCTGCGGGCTTGGTTTCAGAAGCTCTCAGAATTGATTGAACAAAAGGGTTTTATCAAATCTACAACAGATCATACTCTCTTTGTAAAGAGAGATCAGCGAGGTATTGTGATCATCTTAGTTTATGTTGATGACATTGTTATCACTGGTAGTGATGAACAGGGCATTCAAGCAGCCAAGGATTTTCTTGGAGAGCAGTTCGTTACCAAGGACCTAGGTACTTCGTTATTTTCTGTGATTGGAATTTGCACGAAATTAGCAAGGCGTGGTAATGACACAAAGGAAGTATGTTACTGATCTGTTATCTGAGACATGTATGACAGGATGTAGACCAGCTACTACTCCTATGGATCCTAATGTTAAGATTTATGATGATGAGTTTGAGGAGATGGACAAGAGACGATACAGAGAGCTAGTGGGGAAATTATTGTATGTTACTATTACCCGACCTGATATATCCTTTGTTGTGAGTAGGGTAAGTCAGTTCATGGAGCAACCCAGGCAGGTGATGAATCTCAGATTCATCACTCTAAATCTCATTTATTAAGCTCAAATCCCTCAAAATCATCAGCATTTCTGCATTTATTCTGCATAATTAGCATTCATGCATGTTTTAATGAGAATTGCATTTTAGCACACATTTCTGCCCAAAATAAGAAGCCAAAAATCCAAACTAAAATTGACCTATAAATAACCTAACTTCCCATATTTTTAACTAATTCATGCTAACTCCGAATGACCAAAACCACCGCCATTGTGTACATATCACTGATAAGAATAAATGAAAAATACAAAAAAAAATCACTGACCCAAATAAGTGGACCAAAAACCCAAACCCTAGTTCTAGGATTTCCGGACTAAAACCCCCATATCTTCCTCATCCAGTGTTTATTTTAATCCTACTCACTTTTGAACTAATATACAATCAACTATCTTCAAAAGAAGATCAAGTTCAAGTGAATCAGAGCTCATATGTGAAATTTGGTTTTGAGCCTCTTTTGTACATTTTGTATTTTAGCTGATTTTGACTTGTTATTTTATGTATATAATTAATCTATTTTATTTCTTTTTCATTTGTCTTCTTTGATAAAAGTTTATTAAAATGCGCAAAAATCCAAATCCAAACTGAGTTTGAAATCAAAGAAATAAATTGAGTCCGATTCTTCACTAACTGTATGTACAAATTTGGTCTTTTTCGTGTTTTAATTTATTTCTTCTTTTTTTTTAATTAATAAAAATCCAAAAAATTAGATTAATGTGTCTATATTTATATTTGATTTTATCATATTTTTTCCATATTTTTATCTGGTTTAAAAATGACAAAAAATTGTAAAACCCCAAAACCACGGTATTCTATGTACATGTGATACCCCAAAAATATCACTTTATGCAATTGATCGCTTTTGGTTTTGATGTCTTCATGAAAGTTGTAGACCTCATCGAGACGAGCAATTTTCATGAAGAAGCTTTTTCGATCCGAGGATGTTTGCTATTTATTTTTGATTTTTCTAAAAGTTTTTATTTTCGGATTTTTGTGGTGCTGACACGTGGCAGCTCCTAGAGCCGCCACGTGCCAGCCATTTTTTGAAATTTTATTTACTTATTTGTTTTATTAAAAAAAATTAAACCACGCACGTGCGAGGCACGTGCCTCCTACGTACGTGCCCAGTACATGCCGCCTCCTTTACGCCCTCGCCTGCCACATGTTTCCATTTGGGTCGTCCGATCCCGGCAGATCGGACGGCCCGTGACCATCGTCTCCAGCACCCCTTTCCCAATCAAGCTTCGCCCATCGTGAAATCTCCGCTGCGATTTCGCCCATCACCGCGCGCCGCCCCTCGGCGTATCTTCGTCTCCCAATCACGATCGCTACTACCATCACCGATCCTCATCAGATCTTCAACCGTCCTTCCATCAAATCAATCTCTGATCCCCCCTCATATTCCCATTGAATCCACCGCTGATGACCTTCCCATCTCGTCCCAGATCTCCGGCCGCCATCACCTTATCAAAATCCCAATCAAATCCCCATAACCCCCTTTCCTTCTCCGGCTGCGACCCCCTGCCCTATAAAGCCTCATCGCCACCTCCGTGTTTCTCCATCCGCCGATAGCCCATGCGAAGCTAGGTGGTGACAGCCCGGAGCTTCGCCGTCGACGATATCCAAGGTGCCAATGCTGCCTTGCTGCAGAGCTGCTCCTAGCATACTGCCTCTGCTCCAGCTAACGGTCGTCGAGCCTACGACTTCTACGACTCCGACAACCTTCTTCTTCGACAGCCACCGGAGCCCCCAACGACGCCTGCGACTTCACCAACTTCAACCTCAGGAGCTTCCACCTCCAGCAACTCTACCTCCAACTTCAGTCGTAGACCACTAGGAGCCCCGCCCCGCCAGGAGCTTCCGCCGGGCCTCACGCCGCACGCGAAGGCCCCTCCGCCAACGCACAACCGGGAGACCCTCCTCCCCTTCGTCGTCAAAGGCCGGGCCTCCTCCGGCTCCCAACTGCCATGGCCGAGCGCTCTAGTCCCGAGACCCCCCGCACGTGCGGTGGGGGGACGTCGACATGTGACCCACTGGGAAAATTACATTCACACCCCCGGAAGTTCTTCTATTTGCACATCAGTCCGTCGACCAGAGGGTACGTGCTTCGCACGAGCCCCTCTGGTAATTTTGCAAAGACACCCCTCTATTTATCGGTAATTACATAAACACCCCCTATTGCATTTCTATATTCATTTTATTTATTGTATTGCAGTTACACCCCTGTGTTCCTCTTTATTTTCTGATTCCTACATTGCATATTTTTTATCCAAAAATAGCATGATGTTTGTCATTTAATTCTCTACACTTTGACATATTGTGGACATTTTTATAATTGATGGTTAATTAATAATTAATTATTTTGTGGAAAATTGTCTATTTTGACCATCTTGTGCTCCGAATTTTTTCATTGATTAACCGTTGCTCTAAAAATTCTCGAAAAATCAGATATTGTAGAATTAATTGTGCTTGACATTGTGCCCAAAAGATTCGCATTTGCATGCTTAGTTTGTCCTATAAAAATTATTTTGCATATGTCAATATTTGATTTTTAATTAAGTACTATATCTCACATTTTCGAGGTCTAGGATTTTTCTGAGGTCCATTACTTAGCAATAGATCTTAGATAATTTTATTCCTTGAAAATAATTAGATTTAATATTTATTATAATTAAATATTGAAATTCATTCTGTTTGCATTTAAAAATTCGTAAAAAAATTCATCTTGCATCCAAAAATTCCAAAAAAATTATAGTGCACTCATTTCATCATATTTTGCATAGTGGCCAAGTTTCATATTTTTGGATATCGTTTGAGCGTAATTTACATTTTAGTCCCTAAAATAGGACAAAATTGCATCTCGCATCTTTAATTGCATTAAAAAACTGCCTTGAAAACCACGCATGAATTTTGATAGATATAATTCTAGGTTGTTCCTTTGTCTCCTTGTTTTCGACCTTGGGACTTGCCCAAGTAAAATAAACTTAAAACCACACGATGAAAAGTTGGTGGTTATTTTCTTGACCGATTCCGATTGCAGCCTACAACGAAATGACATAATATTTTTTTTGCATGATCAAATACACATTCATTTAACAAGCGCAATCCCGGAATCATCAGATGGTGCTGCTGCTGGGGAGGCAAACTGCTTAGTTTTGTGTTTTGAAAATTTTCGTTCGGTTTTCTGCATTCGGGTAGTCTGACCCCCGAATTGTTCATTATAAATTCCATTTTTTTCCTGCATTTATTTTATTTTATTTTCAGCATTTATTTCTCTTATTTTAATTTTTTTTATTTTTTTAAGTCACTCAATTACACCATGTCTCTTATTCTTCATACGAGGTACCCGACATACGTGGAGAGGTTTTCAGGAACCGACGCATCTTCACTGACTTCCAAAAAAGCTGCAATTAATTTAAGATCAAGTCGAGTCGTGAGAGAGCGCAAAGTCTAGAATTTTAATTTATGTAATTTTTTAATTTCTGTAATCAATTTCTTATTTACAGTGGTGTCCGTTTGCACTCTCATGTGTGTAAAAAGACCTTGAACTTTTTCTGTAGTGTGTCGTGGCCTGTTTCACTCTCCGGTGAGAGTGGGGCTCGACTTGAGTGGCGATTAGGATAGACCTGCACATACGCCTCTCAGAGCATTTTAATTTTAATTGTGCTCGTAGGAATTAGGCCACATTTCACATTAATTGAGACGCACATTAGATCGTTCAATTTAGCCAAATTCAACTCAATTCTTCCCGCTAATAGAACTTTCTGCTAGGTGCGGTTTTTCATCGGCTTGCATTCATATAGACTAAATTTTTCAATTCTGTATTGCATCCCACATGGAGATTACGAGGATTCACTAAAAGTCTTCTAATTGAGCATTCATCAAAGGTTTTCGCGTGCATCAGCTTTTTTCCGAAATTCTCCCTCTTGTTTTATCACATAAATTTTAAAGGAAATTGGAACTGGACGGTAGACATGTATTTGTGCTCACTTGAATCCTTAGTAATCGCCTGATTAAAATTGGGGCTGCTAAATATAGATGATTAAAAATAACCCATAAAATCAAGAATTTTTGCGGGAGAGCAACCCCGACCATGGATTCTTTTATTTTTCTGAGTGAGTAAGAGATGACACTTAAGGCTAGAGCCCAAACCCGGATTTTCATATTGACGCCTGATTCTACCAAAAATGATTAGCTACTTCTCAGCAAAGATCTACGGGTAGCCGGTAAACGGTCTGGATTTCTTCAGCAGAGTGGGTGGTTTAGAGGACACTGCGTAAGGCTCCGTCCTCAAGTAACGGGTAGCCGTTCTACGGTCCGTACTTACTCCCGTACCGGCGGAAAGTAGGTGCAACTAATCGTAAGAATTCGTGCCAGTCATTACGAATTCGGCACCTAACAGCTCGCTAAATTCTTTCCAAGATGTCTTATCATCAATTAAAATTGAAAAGACAATAGCCGAACTTTTACAGCTTCATTGTGTGAGTTGGTGAACTTGGGGTTTGATTTATGTTTGCATTGGTGTGCGCGAACTGATATCAAAGATCAAAAGCCGCACATTTTATAAAATTTCTTTTGACTATCCCGTGCAATCATCTCTTTCCTTTCTTGATTTAAACCTTATCATGGAACTGTTGTCCAAAAACTCTCCGCATCTAGATTATGAAAATAATTGCAAACCCAAACCATCATTCCTTTCAGCTCTTTCAAAAATGGCAAGACATTTATCTAAAAATCCATCAGAGCTATACTATGAAAATAAATTTGTCTCGGTTAGGCCCAAATCAACTAAATCCTCTTCTTTCAATAATCCTCCAACATTTGCGGGAGACTTTCACCCGCGGATGAATTCGGTCCCCTCATTGAATTCATACTCGAATCATCCGACCGCACAGGACCACCTACCATCTTGGACTGAACCGTCTTATTCTCAGTTCCTCGCTAATAAACCATTTCAAGCTCAAAATACCTTTGAGTCTCATGTCTGGCTGAGAAACCAAACCCAGATGGAAAGACCTGTACTTAATGATCATCAACGTTGGATTGACCGCAATGATCGAATCCCTATTGACCAACCCGAATATCACTCATTTGATCAGCCTATACATAGGACCACATGGATGATATCGACACATATGCACCCTGTATGACCCCATTATTTGAGGATACGATCAATCATGACTATGGAAGTAGACTCTACTCAAACTAGGATGACATGCTCGAGTCACGGCATGTTGAGTATGAGACCTACACATTTCCGCAAAATCCTTCCACTCAGCAGCCTCCTTCCATAATTTTTGAGGAGAAAATTTCAGAAAATGATAATATATCGGATATTCCAAGAAACTCTCTTATCAGCACATACAGGAAAATGGAAGATGAAATTATTGAACACACAACAACTGCTCCCATGATTGATGATGAACATAATTTTGAGGATGATATTTCAAGGATAAATAAGAGATTCAAATTAATGGAGGATAAATTTCAAAAATTTACCGACGGATTAATTTTACTCTCTGGGAGCTCGGACATAAAAATGAATGAGGAAATGATTAGATCTCATGCTGAAAATTTTAAGGATATTCAGAAACCTAAGGACGATTCTGACAACAACACTTCTGCATATTACTCCCCTAGGAATGACTATGCCTCTGACTCTTACATTGAACATCAAATCCCCCTATCATCTACGAAAGATACCGCATCACCACACCATACATAAAAGACCAAAAAAATTGGAATATTCGAAAACCACAAAAATCGAAAATCTTGAAAAATACATAAAAATTGAATCCGAAGAAGATCTGACGAATTTGGATCCTGCTTTCGGGAAGCACTGGAAAAAAGATTGATTTTTAAACTTCCCTTTATAAAGGCCATTGAACACTTCCCCGACCTTAAAGGATTTGTAATAGATAAATTAATGATAAAAAAGTTGGACAGGATAAGAACAAAGACTGAAAGACATATCTTATCAATGACCTCCTCCTTGGTGTTGAGGAGAAAAATCAAGAGCCGCATAGTGAAGCGGTTGCCCAGATTTGACTGTGGAATCAAAGATAAAATTTTCACTCATGATCGGATTGATGACGACTCACCGATCAATATCCTTCCGACCTCTGTATTTCACGAACTCAAATTCGGACTGATCAGGAAGATACGAGAGATTGTTCAATTGGCTGACCGATCGATAAAGAGGCCGAGAGGAATTATTTCTGTCATCATGGCATTCCAAGGTGCTCCGCTCAAAGTAGAATTCACGATCATTGATATTAAGCATAAAGGAGAATTCACCCAGTCTCCAATTATTCTCGGAAAGCCATTCTTAGCATTGGATAAGACAATATTTTGTGAGACTCAGGAAATCAATTTTAAAGCATTGGAAAAAATTCGATCTGACCCAGTCTTTGAGGAACTACGATTTTCTGAGGCAACCCATGAAGTCCCCGACAACCGTAACCACGAAACGATAGAAGAGCCCTACCCCGCTGCTATACCTGAGATAGCGGTTGTTGATGGGACTATTGGTTTAGAGAATCTCCCCCTGCTCCATTCCCCGCTACTCTCAACATTGAGAATCAAGTATATGAAACATATGATCCGGAGACTTATGCATGGGCACACCCTGGGTCAACCTATTCAGACTACATGGATCACATCAACTCGACACAGGAATGCACTAACATCAACTCAATTGAGAATGAACATGCAGAGAATTTTCCCTATATTTCAGTTCCCACGGATCTCAAAATAGATGAATCTTTCTTATATGATCCTGAGACATATGCATGGTCGCAACTTGGAGAAATCTACTCTGAATACCTTGACCAAATCATCCCAAATCAAGAGTGCACCAGCATTAAGAAGACTAAGAACAAACATGTAGGATGAACACTGACCAAGGAGAAGAATTCCAATGGTTATTCATCTGGATACTCAAGTGGACCGACACCTTCACGAAACAAAAAAAATAAGTCACCTTTGATCTTGCGGAAGAGGAATCATCTGATGATCCCTCCTCAGGTCCGGAAAAGGTAATCTACATGAGTGAAATCTGTTCGGCTGTTCTAAAACCATATCTTCGCAAGGATTCAAAATTCAATTCTTGTTGGACAACTCCCGTTCCTAACTATTATTCATCCAAAGCTTATGCTCCTACCCCCATCAAGTACACTGGAATTATTTCTTATGAGCTGACTGAGACTAGTGCTTCTGAGTATTCATCCGAGGACATACCGCTTGATCCCAAGAAGGAACAAATTCTGAGGAAACAACTGAAGAAACAAAAAGACCAGAATATCTGGAGTGTGTCCACTTTCAAATACTATTCCTCTGAGGATAACTCTGATGATGGCTACCTTTCATCTGACTCATACGCTTCATCTGATATCCATCATGATTTTTCTGAAGATGATACTGAAAATAGTTGGGAATCATATGCTTCATCATTGTCTCGTCATTACGATCTCCTACCACAGGCTCACAAAAAGATCAGCCGAAAACCGCCTTAATCATCGGCTACTCACCCTCCCTCCCGACCACATCAGTCTCCTTGTACAACTTCTTCCTCTACTTAGGCCAAGGCCTAAGTATAGGGGGGACCGACACCATCTGTACATACCATTTCCCTCATCACACTCTTTCTCACGATCGCTCCATTTTCACCCTTCTTCTGTACTTAGGCTGACAAGAGCCTAAGTATAGGGGGGATCGATGCCCATCTGTATATACTCTCCTCATTCACGTATCCCAACTGCTTCATTTTTTTCCGCTCTTCTTAGACTGTTCACAGCCTAAGTATAGGGGGCGGTCCGATCCATCTTTATTCTTTTTTTTTTCTTTTTTCACTCTCTTATGCTTAGCCCGAGCTATGTCTTCTTTATGCTTCTTGTACTCTGAGGACACAACACTCGCTAAGTATTGGGGGGGTCTGAATATATACTGTGTATATATTTTACCCATATCTCGTACTTTCGCCTAAGTCTATATGTATTTACGGGGTGGATGATTAATTAAAAAAACCAAAAACAAACAATATAAAAACAAAAGAAAAGAAAAGAAAAATAAAAAGAGTTTTCTACTAACACTGACCGTGTCAAACCCAAAATTTTTGAAAAATGGCTTCTTATTTATTTTTTGCAAAAAAATCCCTTGCATAAAAAAATCACAACAAGAAAAAAATGTGTCTGCATTTCACACACATGCACTTCATCCAGCATTTCATTCATTTGCATATGTGAAAAGTCTTTGGGTTCTGAACCAAGTTATGAGCAGAAATCGAGAGTGATCTGGACTTGACCTTAATACATTTAATTTTCAGAGGAACTACTGAGAAATAGGATTTTAGAATCTTCAGGTCTTTGACTTAATTCTTTGAGTTCCACATGACAATGTACAGCATTTGACTCTTACTGTCTAACCTAGTCTCTTCATTCTGGGTACAACTCTGGAATAGGGAATTATTTTATACTCTCGCACTATGCACTTAGCTCAACTCAGACGGGATGTTGGAAGACTGTGTGAGTTTCTTTTTTGGTAGCGTGGAAATCTAAAGACCGGAGTACGGGTTGAAATAAAGCTTCGGAAAAGGGATGGATGGCTGGACACAATTTTTTCTAAGACCTCAAAAAATGTACGGAAACAAAAAGATTCTGTATCCGTAGGGGCACAACAAGATCCAAGCAGAACCGCCAAAAATCCGAATACAAAGAAGCATTCTACCAAATAAATATCTGACCAAAAAGGTCCAAGCTTCAAAGAAAACATGCAGATCTTGGTGGAGCCTCGGCTACACTGGCCAGCTTCACAAGGAGAGGTGACTACACTAGCCACCCTCCAGTTCTTTTCCTCTTCTTCTACCTTCTACCCCCAATTCGATTGTGAACACAACATGACAAACCTTAGAAGGAAATACCTGACTCTCGAGGACGAGTTACTGGAGAGGAGATGATCATGGTAGTCCAGCATTCTGAATGGGAAGACTAAAACCTTTCACACACATGAGTCGATTGTTCAATATTCATAGGGTATGCTTTGATGTAAGATGACTTCTGAGCCAAAACTGTAGTAATGATGTGTAGAACTTGAAGGCTGTTGATTTTAAAATTCTAAGTCTCACAGAAGTTCCGCCAAATTATTAATCCAAAGGTCGAGTCTAGTTTCATTTTCACCTTCAGCTCATGGTCTTGGTATGGAACCCAATCTCATTTCACCTCATGGCATTTCTTTTTGATGCTCAGGGATGAGCATGGTTTAAGTATAGGGGGATGATTAATCTCAGATTCATCACTCTAAATCACATTTATTATGCTCAAATCCCTCAAAATCATCAGCATTTCTGCATTTATTCTGCATAATTAGCATTCATGCATGCGTTTAATAAGAATTGCATTTTAGCACACATTTCTGCACAAAATAAAAAGCCAGAAATCCAAACTAAAATTGACCTGTAAATAGCCTACTATCCCGGATTTTTAATTAATTCTTGATAACTCCGAATGACCCAAAACAACCTCCAATGTGTACATATCACTGATAAGAATAAATGAAAAATTCAAAAAAAATCACTAACCCAAATAAGTAGACCAAAAACCCAAACCCTAGTTCTAGGATTTCCGGACTAAAACCCTCATATCTTCCTCATCCAGTGTCCGTTTTAATCCTACTCACTTTTGAACTAATATACATCAATTATCTTCAAAACAAGACCAAGTTCAAGTGAATCGGAGCTCATATGTGAAATTGGGTTTTGAGCCTTTATTGTACATTTTTTATTTTAGCTGATTTTGACCTGTTATTTTATGTACGTAATTAATCTATTTTATTTCTTTTTCATTTGTCTTCTTTAATAAAAGTTTTATTAAAATGCATAAAAATCCAAATCCAAACTGAGCTTGAAATCAAAGAAACAAATTGAGTTCGATTCTTCACTATCTGTCTGTACAAATTTGGTCTTTTTCGTGTTTTAATTTATTTCTTCTTTTTCTTAACTAATAAAAATCCAAAAAAAATAGATTAATGTGTCTATATTTATCTTTGATTTTATCATATTTTTTAATAGATTTTTATCTATTTTAAAAATGACAAAAAATTATAAAACCCCAAAATCACGGTATTCTATGTACATGTGATACCCCAAAAATATCACTTTGTGCAATTGATCGATTTTGATTTTTGATGTTTTCATGAAAGTTGTAGATCTCATCGAGACGAGCAATTTTGGTGAAGAAACTTTTTCGATCCGAGGCCGTTTGCTATTTATTTTTGATTTTCCAAAAGTTTTTATTTGCGGATTTTTGTGGTGCTGACACGTGGCAGCTCCTGGAGCTACCATGTATCAGCCTTTTTTGAATTTTTATTTACCTATTTGTTTTATTAAAAAAATTAAACCACGCACGTGCGGGCACGCACCTCCTGCGCACGTGCCCAGCACGTGCCGCCTCCTTTGCGCCCTCACCTGCCATGTGTTTCCATTTGGGTCGTCCGATCTCAGCCGATCGGACGACCCGTGACCATCGTCTCCAGCACCCCTCTCCCTATCAAGCTCCGCCCATCGTGAAATCTCCGCCGCAATTTTGCCCATCGCCGCACGCCGCCCCTCGGCGTATCTTCGTCTCCCAAGCACGATCGCTGCTACCATCACCGATCCTCATCAGATATTCAACCGTCCTTCCATCAAATCAATCTCTGATCCTCGCCGCATATTCCCATTAAATCCACCGCCGACGACCTTCCCATCTCGTCCCAGATCTTCGGCCGCCATCACCTTGTCGAAATCCCAATCAAATCTCCATAACCCCCTTTCCTTCTCTGGCTGCGACCCCCTGCCCTATAAAGCCTCGTAGCCACCTCCGTGTTTCTCCATCTGCCGATAGCCCAGGCGAAGCTCGGCGGTGACAACCCGGAGCTTCGTCGTCGACGAGATCCAAGGTGCCAACGCCGCCTTGCCGCAGAGCTGCTCCTAGCACACTGCCCCTGCTCTGGCTAACGGCCGTCGAGCCTACGACTTCTACGACTCCGATAACCTTCTTCTTCGACAACCACCGAAGCCCCCAACGACGCCTGCGACTTCACCATCTTCAACCTCAGGAGAATCCACCTCCAGCAACTCCACCTCCGAGGGCATCATAAGACCAAAAGAATTGGAATATTCAAAAACCACAAAAATCGAAAATCTCGAAAGTACATAAAATTTGAATCTAAAGAAGATCTGAACAATTTGGATCCTACTTTACGGGAAGCACTGGAAAAAAGATTGATTTTTGAACTTCCCTTTACAAAAGCCATTGAACACTTCCCCGACCTTAAAAGATTTGTAATAGATAAATTAATGATAAAAAAGTCGGGCAGGATAATAACAAAGACTGAAAGACATATCTTGTCAATGGCCTCCTCCTTGGTGTTGAGGAGAAAAACCAAGAGCCGCATAGTGAAGCGGTTGCCCATATTTGACTGTGGAATCAAAGACAAAATTTTCACTCATGCTCGGATTGATGACGACTCACCGATCAATATCCTCCCGACCTTTGTATTTCATGAACTCAAACTCAGACCGATCAGGAAGATACGAGAGATTGTTCAATTGGCTGACCGGTCGATAAAGAGGCCGAGAGGAATCACTTCTGTCATCATGGCATTCCAAGATGCTCCGCTCAAAGTAGAATTCACGATGATTAATATTAAGCATCAAGGAGAATTCACCTAGTCTCCAATTATTCTCGGAAAGCCATTCTTAGCATTGGCTGAGGCAATTATTGATTGTGAGACTCGGGAAATCAATTTTAAAGCATTGGAAGCACTTCGATCTGACTCAGTCTTTGAGGAACCACGAATTTCTGAGGCAACCCACGAAGTCCCTGACAACTGTAACCATGAAACGGTAGAAGAGCCCTTCCACGCTGCTATACCTGAGATAGCGGTTGTTGATGAGACTATTGGTTTAGAGAATCTCCCTCCACTGCTCCATTCCCCGCTACTCTCACCATGGAGAATCAAGTATATGAATCATATGATTCGGAGACTTATGCATGGGCACACCCTGGGTCAACCTATTTTGACTACATGGATCACATCAACTCGACACAGGAATGCGCCAACATCAACTCAATTGAGAACGAACATGCAGAGAATCTTCCCAGTATTTCAATTCCCGTGGATCTCAAAATAGACGAATCTTTCTTGTATGATCCTGAGACATATGCATGGTCGCAACATGGAGAAATCTACTCTGAATACCTTGACCAAATCATCCTAAATCAAGAGTGCACCAGCATTAAGAAGACTAAGAACAAACATGTAGGACGAACACCGACCAAGGAGAAGAATTTCAATGGTTATTCATCTGGATACTCAAGTGGACCGACACCTTCACGAAACAAGAAAAATAAAGTCACCTTTTATCTTCCGGAAGAGGAATCATCTTATGATCCCTCCTCAGGTCCGGAAAAGGTAATCTACATGAGTGAAATATGTTCGTCTGTTCTAAAACCATATCTTCGCAAGGATTCAAAATTCAATTCTCGTTGGACAACTCCCGTTCCTAACTATTATTCATCCAAAGCTTATGCTCCTGCCACCATCAAGTACGCTGGAATTATTTCTTATGAGCTGACTGAGACCAGTGCTTCTGAGTATTCATCCGAGGACATACCGCTTCATCCCAAGAAGGAACGAATTCTGAGGAAACAACTGAAGAAATAAAAAGACCAGAATATCTGGAGTGTGTCCACTTTCAAATACTATTCCTCTGAGGATAACTCTGATGATGGCTACCTTTCATCTGACTCATACGCTTCATCTGATATCCATCATGATTTTTCTGAAGATGACACTGAAAATAGTTGGGAATCATATGCTTCATTTCTGTCTCCTCATTACGATCTCCTAACGCAGACTCACAAAAAGATCAGCAGAAAACCACCTTAATCATAGGCTACTCACCCTCCCTCCCGACCACATCAGTCTCCTTGTACAACTTCTTCCTCTACTTAGGCCAAGGCCTAAGTATAGGGGGGGCCGATACCATCTGTACATGTACCATTTCCCTCATCACACTCTTTCTCACGATCGCTCCATTTTCACCATTCTTCTGTACTTAGGCTGACAAGAGCCTAAGTATAGGGGGGATCGATGCCCATCTGTATATACTCTCCTCATTCACGTATCCCAACCGCTTCATTTTTTCCGCTCTTTTTAGACTGTTCACAGCCTAAGTATAGGGGGCGGTCCGATCCATCTTTTTCTTTTTTTTCCTTTTTCACTCTCTTAAGCTTAGCCCGAGCTATGTCTTCTTTACGCTTCTTGTGCTCTGAGGACACAACACTCGCTAAGTATAGGGGGGTATGTATATATACTGTGTATATATTTTACCCATATCTCGTACTTTCGCATAAGTCTATATGTATTTACGGGGTGGATGATTAATTAAAAAAAACAAAAACAAACAACAAAAAAACAAAAGAAAAGAAAAGAAAAATAAAAAGAGTTTTCTACTAACACTGACTGTGTAAACCCAAAATTTTTGAAAAAAATGGCTTCTTATTCATTTTTTGCAAAAAAATCCCTTGCATAAAAAAAATTCACAACAAGAACAAAACGTGTCTGCATTTCACACACATGCACTTCATCCAGCATTTCATTCATTTGCATATGTGAAACTTATTTGAGTTCTGAATCAAGTTATGAGCAGAAACCGAGAGTGATCTGGACTTGACCTTAATCCACTTAATTTTCAGAGGAACTTCACCGAGACATAGGATTTTAGAATCTTCAGGTCTTTGACTTAATTCTTTGAGTTCCACATGACAATGTACAGCGTTTGACTCTTAGTGTCTAACCTAGTCTCTTCATTCTGGGTACAACTCTGGAATAGGGAATTAATTTATACTCTCGCACTATGCACTTAGCTCAACTCAGACGGGATGTTGGAAGACTATGTGAGTTTCTTTTCTGGTAGCATGGAAATCTAAAGACCGGAGTACAGGTTGAAATAAAGCTTCGGAAAAGGGATGGATGGTTGGACACAATTTTTTCTAAGACCTCAAAAAATGTACGGAAACAAAAAGATTCTGTATCCGTAGGGGCACAACAAGATCCAAGCAGAACCGCCAAAAATCCGAATACAAAGAAGCATTCTACCAAATAAATATCTGACCAAAAAGGTCCAAGCTTCAAAGAAAACATGCAGATCTTGGTGGAGCCTCGGCTACACTGGCCAGCTTCACAAGGAGAGGTGACTACACTAGCCACCCTCCAGTTCTTTTCCTCTTCTTCTACCATTTCCCCCCAATTCGATTGTGAACACATCACGACAAACCTTAGAAGGAAATACCTGACTCCCCGAGGATGAGTTACTGGAGAGGAGACGATCATGGTAGTCCGGCATTCTGAATGGGAAGAGCTAAAACCTTTCACACACATGAGTCGATTGTTCAATATTCATAGGGTATGCTTTGATCTAAGATGACTTCTAAGCCGAAACTGTAGCAATGATGTGTAGAACTTGAAGACTGTTGATTTTAAAATTCTAAGTCTCACAGAAGTTCCGCCAAACTACTAATCCAAAGGTCGAGTCTAGTTTCATTTTCACCTTCAGCTCATGGTCTTGGTATGGAACCCAATCTGATTTCACCTCATGGCATTTCTTTTTGATGCTCAGGGACGAGCATGGTTTAAGTATATGGGGATGATGAATCTCAGATTCATCACTCTAAATCTCATTTATTAAGCTCAAACCCTCAAAATCATCAGCATTTCTGCATTTATTCTGCATAATTAGCATTCATGCATGTTTTAATAAGAATTGTATTTTAACACACATTTCTGCACAAAATAAGAAGCCAGAAATCCAAACTAAAATTGACATGTAAATAGCCCAACTTCCTGGATTTTTAACTAATTCTTGCTAACTCTGAATGACCCAAAACAACCTCCAATGTGTACATATCACTGACAAGAATAAATGAAAAATACAAAAAAATCACTAATCCAAATAAGTGGACGAAAAACCCAAACCCTAGTTCTAGGATTTCCGGATTAAAACCCTCATATCTTCCTCATCCAGTGTCCGTTTTAATCCTACTCACTTTTGAACTAATATACATCAATTATCTTCAAAACAAGACCAAGTTCAAGTGAATCGGAGCTCATATGTGAAATTGGGTTTTGAGCCTCTTTTGTACATTTTGTATTTTGGCTGATTTCGACCTGTTATTTTATGTATATAATTAATCTATTTTATTTCTTTTTCATTTGTCTTCTTTGATAAAAGTTTTGTTAAAATACGTAAAAATCCAAATCCAAACTGAGCTTGAAATCAAAGAAACAAATTGAGTTCGATTCTTCACTATCTGTCTGTACAAATTTGGTCTTTTTTGTATTTTAATTTATTTCTTCTTTTTCTTAACTAATAAAAATAAAAAATAGATTAATGTGTCTATATTTATCTTTGATTTATCATATTTTTTCCAGATTTTTATCTGGTTTAAAAATGACAAAAAAATATAAAACCCAAAAAACACGGAATTCTATGTACATGTGATACCCCAAAAATATCACTTTGTGCAATTGATCGATTTTGGTTTTTGATGTTTTCATGAAAGTTGTAGATCTCATCGAGATGGACAATTTTAATGAAGAAACTTTTTCGATCCGAGGCCGTTTGCTATTTATTTTTTGATTTTCCAAAAGTTTTTATTTTCAGATTTTTGTGGTGCTGACACGTGGCAGCTCCTGGAGCTGTCACGCATCAGCAATTTTTGAATTTTTATTTACTTATTTGTTTTATTAAAAAAATTAAACCACGCACGTGCGGGCACGTGCCTCCTGCGCACGTGCCCAGCACGTGCCGCCTCCTTTGCGCCATCACTTGCCACGTGTTTCCATTTGGGTCGTCCGATCTTGACCGATCAGACGGCCCATGACCATCGTCTCCAGCACCCCTTTCCCAATCAAGCTCTTCCCATCGTGAAATCTCTGCCGCAATGCCCATCGCTGCACGTCGCCCCTCTGCGAATCTTCGTCTCCCAATCACGATCACTACTACCATCATCGATCCTCATCAGATATTCAACCGTCCTTCCATCAAATCAATCTCCGATCCCCGCCGCATATTCCCATCGAATCCACCACCAACGACCTTCTCATCTCGTCCCAGATCTTCGGCCGCCATCACCTTGTCAAAATCCCAATCAAATCCCCATAACCCCCTTTCCTTCTCTGGCTACGACCCCCTGCCCTATAAAGCCTCGTCGCCACCTCCGTGTTTCTCCATCCACCGATAGCCCAGGTGAAGCTCAGTGGTGACAACCCAGAGCTTCGTCGTCGACGAGATCTAAGGTGCCAATGCCGCCTTGCCGCAGAGCTTCTCCTAGCATACTGCCCCTGCTCCGGCTAACGGCCGTCGAGCCTACGACTTCTACGACTCCGACAACCATCTTCTTCGACAACCACCGGGGCCCCCAACGACGCCTGCGACTTCACCATCTTCAACCTCAAGAGCTTCCACCTCTAGCAACTCCACCTCCGACTTCAGCCGCATACCACCAGGAGCACCGCCCCGCCAGGAGCTTCCGCCGGGCCTCACGCCGCATGCGAAGGCCCGTCTGCCAACGTACAACCGGGAGACCCTCCGCCCCTCTATCGTCCAAGGCCGGGCCTCCTTCGCCTCCCACACGCCGCGGCCGGGTGCTCCAGTCTCGAGACCCCCTGCACATGCTCTGCATGTGCGTGGGGGGACTTCGGCACGTGACCTGTTGGGAAAATTGCATTCACACCCCCGGAGGTTCTCCTATTTGCACATCAGTCCACCGACCAGAGGGCACATGCTGCGCACGAGCCCCTCTAGCAATTTTGCAAAGACACCCCTATATTTATCAGTAATTACATAAACGCCCCTATTGCATTTCTATATTCATTTTATTTATTGTATTTTAGTTACACCCTTGTGTTCCTCTTTGTTTTCTGACTCCTACATTGCATATTTTATTTATACAAAAATAGCATGATGTTTGTCATTTAATTCTCTACGGTTTGACATATTGTGGATATTTTTGTGATCGATGGTTAATTAATAATTAATTATTTTGTGAAAAATTGTCTATTTTGCCTATCTTTGCTCCAAAATTTTTCATTGATTAACCGTTGCTCTAAAAATTCCCGAAAAATCAAATACTGTAGAATTAATTGTGATTGACATTATTCCCAAAAAGAATCGCATTTTCATTCGTAGTTTGTCCTATAAAAATCATTTTTCATATTTTAATATTTGATTTTAATAGGTATTATATCTCGCATTTTCGATGTCTAGGATTTTTCTGAGGTCCATTACTTAGTAATAGATCTTAGATAATTTTATTCCTTAAAAATAATTATATTTAATATTTATTATAAATAAATATTGAAATTCATTCTGTTTGTATTTAAAAATTCGTAAAAAATTTATCTTGTATCCAAAATTCCAAAAAAATTACAGTGCATTCATTTCATCATATTTTGCGTAGTGGCCAAGTTTCATATTTCTCGGACATTGTTTGAGCGTAATTTACATTTTAGTCCCTAAAATAGACGAAAATTGCATCTCGCATCTTTAATTGCATTAAAAAAACCGCCTTGAAAACCACGCACGAATTTTGATAGACATAATTCTAGGTTACCTCCTTGTGTTCGACCTTGGGACTTTCCTAAGTAAAATAAACATAAAACTACGCGATTAAAAATTGAATAAATATTTGTGGTTATTTTCTTGACCGATTCCGACTACCGCCTACAACAAAATAATATAATATTTTTTTCGCATGATGAAATACACATTCATTTAACAAGCACAATCCCGGACTCGTCAGAGGGCTCACATGAATGTTGTTTTTATGATCCTGAGATATCTGAAGTCATCTCCAGGTGCTGGTCTTCTGTTTAGAAGAGATACATCTATATCTGTTATAGGATGTGCAGATGCAGACTATGCTGGGTGTCCTAATGATAGAAAGTCTACTTCATGCTTTATTGTATTTGTTGGCAGCTCACCGGTAGCTTAGAAGAGTAAGAAACAAACCGTCGTTGCTCGATCCAGTGCAGAAAAAGAATATAGGGTAATGACCCAAGTTCTTTGAATGCCTGCACTTATTAGAAATGTTGTTGAAGCCACAGAGAGACATTTTGGGATGAACGTGGATGAACTGGAGGGCATCGAAGGTGATTGGATATGGTACCCTAAATAGGCTGACCTCCTTTGTGAGGAGGTCAAATGACCGATTCAGAGAAGGATCTGGAGAAGATGAGGTGAATCCTTGAAGGGCTGGAGTAATTCGGGAGTGCTTGGTGAAAGAGTGAAAATACCTAAAAATGACATGAGGGAGTGTGTGCATGCAAGATAAAAGTAGACAAATGAAGAAGGAAGAAAGAAGAACAAGGATTCTTATCTGGGAAACTATGATGAAGACAAAGATGAAGGAACACATGCTGAGATTTGGAGCTTCAAAGCTCGAGGTCTTCGCTTGATATCCTGGTCTAAAGCATGAAGCTTGAGAATCCACAAATAAAGGTTGCGACATGAATCAAATGTCATGGATCTCTCCTGAGAACTGTGCTTGGTCGTCGCTCACGCTCGCTCTCTTTCGCTATCACTGAAGGGAGGGCAAAGTTCAGAGTTTGTGCGAATGGTGGATCATCTGAAATGGAAATTGGAAGAGGGTTTTTGTTCACCCTACATGCAGTTGACGAAGGTGGGTTCAACCACCTCCAGATGGCTCACATGAGGGAGATGGAAGGTACAAAGCAACTAATGAATATGGCCGATGAGAGGACTTTACAATGGTGTCCGACTCGAGTGGAGAGGACAGTTGAAATGATAGGGAGAAGAGGTTGAAACTGTTCTGGCGAACATATGTGACATTTGGAGGAGTAACATTCAGAGGTTGACGATGGTCCAGAGTCGTTGGATCATTAGATCCAGTGGTCCCCTAATGTGGCGCATGCGGCTGACCTGAGCTGCTTGATCTCCCACTAAAGAGCAGGCCTGCTTTGAACATGGTCGTATGATCAAATGATCGGACATCCTAACAAAGAGGCAGGGCTCAATAAAGAGCCAGTTCACGTGGCGAAAGAAAATTGGGCCACGTGGCCTAATCACAAAATTAGAATATAAATAAATCGGTATAAAATCAAAATAAAATAATAAATAAGGTAAAAATAAAAAATCATTCATCATGAAAAGATCTACAACTTTCATGTAGAATTCAAAATAAAAATACATCATATATACACATTATTAATAATAAGAAACACAGAAAATAAATGAACTATAAATACAAATAATATGTATTTATTTATAAATAATAATCAAAATTAATTATTTATAAAGTATTAAATATTAAATATAAATAATTAATTGTTAAATGAATTAATAAGTATAATATAGAAGAATGAATAATAGAAATGATCACGATTACATTGTTTGATGTTCTCAGTGTAATCATGATCTTATTAGTCTTTGATCTTTGATTTTCCGCAAAGGTATGTCCACTACAACAAAGTATAGCTATGGTGACGATTAAATAGAAACGATTATTTCTATTTGTCACGATATTTGTAAACTTATCAATATAACGACGTTTATATCTATTCGTTGCTAATTGGACTAGAAATAATGACGATTATATTTAATCGTCGCTAACTAGATTAGTAATAACGACGATTTTTGCATTCGTTGTCATTTTTAAGATAGCAACGAATAAATCGTTGATAGAATTTTAATTAAAATAAAGCGGAATGTCAAGAACAATAGTAATTGCGAGGGCATTGTTATGTGACTTGACTGTAAAGGCTACACACGATTTAAAAACATTTATTCCCAAACATTATCTACAAATGTTACTTTTAATGTACAATTTTTAACAAGTGCAAGGGCATATGTTATGTGATAACATATAAAATGGTAATTGAGGGCATATATTATATGGTGGTCAGCGGATACGAGGCAACAATATCATATGTAGCAACCAATTTAAGGAAAGATTTCTTTGGCAATACAACAGTTATTTGCTGAGAAAAAAAACCATTGCCTAAGCGTTAGGGATGAAAACGGTCGGATACGGATACGAATATAGGTGTTACCATATCCTCATCCTTTTTAAAATACGGATATGAATACGAATACGAATATCACACGAATGTTTTAAATGTAAAATCATATCCTAAAATACGAATACGAATGTAAAACGAATATTTGTAGTTCGGATACGGATAGTTGATAAACGAATACGAATTAATATACGAATGTTATACATGTCCAAATTTACTTAAAAGCTACAACACTATAGGTTCATAACAATTTCTAATGTATAAAAAGTATAATGAATAATTTAATAATAAATATGTACATAAAAAATAACTAAATAATAAAATAAAACGTAAAGATAAAACTAAATAGTAAATAAAGCTTACCAAACTTACTTCTTTATACCATGTAAGTATTGGTATCATCCAGAATTTGAACATTCGTATTCATATTCGTATTCGTATTCGTATCCATATTAGTATCCTTCAAAAAATGAATATTTGTATTCGTATCCTCAAAATTTTGAACATTCGTATTCACATTCGTAATCGACAAAATTGAGGATATTATATCCGTATTCGTATTCGTATTCGACGAATGTGGAACATTTACATTCGTATTCGCATTCGTATTTGCCAGATACAAGAAAATCGCATCCATATCCCCTATTTGACGAATGCAGATACGAACGAATACGAATATATTTGTATTCGTTTTCATCCCTACTAAGCGTTCACAAAGATCGGGAAAAATTATATCTATTATATATACCTTATAATCCCAAACCTAGAACTTTCTCCACAAAACTCCCGTGACCTCCGTCCCTCCTCCATTTCCAATCCACCCCCATCTGCCCCCCCCCCCCCCCCCCCCCCGCCCCCCCCCCCCCCGCCCGATTCTTCTTCTGCTCGCCTCATTTCCCGATGCTCTCCTCAACGATCCCTCACGATCTCGTTAACGATCTTCACGGTTCCTCTGACAATCTTCTCAATCTCCCCTCGACGATGTGGTCTATCGATCTTGAGATCTCGATCCTCGGTATTTCTCGACAATATCATCGATCTACGACGTCGAAGATCATCGTTAACTTGGAGATCATAGATTTAACCAGAGAGGTAATTTGTGAGATGGATGTTTTTTTTCTGTTTTCAAAGACCAAATTGGGAAACTGTCTAGGGTTTATGACAAATGATAAAGTTATTACCTCATACACTAACTTTATTCGTTTTCAATTTTGCACTTGTAGTTTTTAGATATATAATAGCACATTTTCTAGCAGGGATTTAGGAATTTCTATCACTACACTTTCTGATCATCAAGGCATCAACAATTGCTTATTAAGCAACCATTTGGTTCCTAGGTTTTGGGCTTGTAATTCGTAAGAGTTTTTTTGGAAAATGACTTGAGTTTGTCTCAAGCCATCATAAATGTATCCTTTGGCACATCCATTGAAATATACACAGAGTCTATTCGAAATTAAAATCTTTGTGTTGAGTTTTATTATATTCCTCAATAAACATATAGATTACAAATTTAATCTTTCAACAAGATTAGTATAATCAAAATTATTATCAACGTATGCCAATACGTAAGATTATAATTGTATTTTTGGAGAAAAATGTAACGTCAACGAGGAAAATTGGCCCTGACAAGTTGTTCGGTTCGGGTCTGAATACCCGTTGACAACCACCTAAAATGCTTAAGTTCAAGTTATTAATTAGTACTCCCCACTTCTTATAACCCACTCTCACGTTTCTTGAGTTTTAGATGTGGGACTATATTTGGGGGTATGGGTGTTGCAAAAAAAATTCAATTTTCGGATTTTAAAATGGATTTTTAATAATTCAGTCCAATTTGTTGTGGTTTGAGTGCTATCTCTACTACTAATGTGTTTGATAATTATAGCTGATTACTAACAAAATTTTGTGCACGCAGATTTGTTTTAAATGTATAAGGTTCTTAAATGTAATTCCTTAGTTTTATGATAAGTTGACTTGTTGTTTTATATAAGTTGATTTACTAAAAGAATTTTGTGCCCGGAGATTTGTTTTAAATGTATAAGGTTCCTAAATGTAATTCCTTAGTTTTATGATAAGTTGATTTGTTGTTTTATATAAGTTGATTTACTAACAGAATTTTGTGCCCGCAGATCTTTGTTACATGTTTATTGATGCAAGAATGATGATATAAGTAGTTATTGGTGGGATATTATCCTCGCTTAGTTGGCCTTCTGCATCAAGATGGAAAATGCATCATATTTCTGTGGTCGAATCATTGACATGTACTGCTAATTTTCTCACCATTACAGGGGTATTTATAAAAAAATTATACGGAGATGCTCATGATTATTGTAATCATGGCTGATTTAGTAATCATGGCTGCTAATTGGTTCAAAATAAACTATTGAGAGGATAGAACTTTAAGTGGGAGGTTCGTTATATGTGATGCTCCAGGAAAACTTTGAACTGTCTTTAATTGATTTTAGTCTGAACATGCCTTTGATATTAACAATCTTGACAAGAAGTTATAAATCAGGTAAGAATCTTGTAATTATATTTTCATTAGATTCTTTTTTATTTTCATTGTTGGTCCATAGCGCAACACTTTTTTGTTGGTTTATAACTCTGTTGACAGTTCCTTTTGGTCTATTTAGTTATTAAAAAAGTTAGCTGTGGATTTTTTTACAACACAGATAGCTGCATGTAGATAAAGAATATAGGTGCTTTTGATTGAAAATGGTACAGGTAAAAATCTCCCGAGAATGGAAAATGTGAAAGATGTTAGCGAATATATTCCAAACTTTAGGATCACGAAGCAATTCTTGATCATGGAGATAATATCATGATTGAAATTATCTTCTTGGACAAGTTAAGGTTAGTTCACATATCTTATATCTTTTTTAAATGAATATATTATATGAATTTATCTTCTTGAAAAATATATTGATGCAATATGCAAATGCTAGATAATGATGATATGTTCTTTGTCAAGCTTATTGATCTCTTTTCCATTTAATATCCTCAGTTGTTTCTTTTTTGACATCCTATAAAAACTATCCTCATGTGATTCCATTTCAATTCAGGTATCACTTCAATTCAAAATCTACATTATGCACTCATTACCGCATATTCCTTGCCATGATATTAAATTTTGACTCGTTAGTTTCACTGTTTGGACCACGAACCCTGATTTTCCTAGCCAAATTGTAAAAATGGTAGAAATGATCAATTATCTAATCTGTGGTGGAAACAAAGTCAGAATACCATTGAAAAATCTTCTATTTGATTTTTCATGTTGTCCTCCCTTGACAATTGTGTTAGCAGTATCTCCATCTACAATCAATCTTGTAGACATCAGAACTTGCAAATTGAAACAACATAAGTGCTTCCCTTAGCAGGTTCAGTCTTTTCTTGAGTCAAAAATTTAATGCAACATCATCTTGTGGCTTTATAACGATTCAACTTGATAAGCTTCTACATTCTTGATCTTAAATAGGTGTTCTTCAAAAATTAACGGCTCTCCACTAAATAATTTCATAATGTTACTAATACATAAGCTTCAATCACCTTTTACTGATCCTATATACAGTTCCCTTGATTTTGCATAAATTTTAGTAGTGATTGGATTTCCGTGTATACCTTGATGTGGATTTTGTGGGGAAATGATAAGTCCCTATTTTTGTAGAATTTTTAATCGAATTTCACAAAGTGTATAAACAACTGATAGCTTATTCTATTTGTCGAAAATTTGTATGTTTAGTCTCTAGTTAGCTCTAAACTTCCTATTTGTCTTCTTAGATTTATGAGCCTTTAATTCATATTTGAATATTGTATATGTTTCTAAATTGTTATCAAATCTCATGCCATAATTGAATATGCATGTTTTAGATTCAGATAAGTGGATATCACTTTGTTTTCACTATGGATTTGTTTGGGAAAGATCACTATGGATTTGTTTGAGAAAGATCTCCAGTTGTGTCATTTGGTTTGGCATGATTTATGATTTGAATTCTATAAGAAGCGTAAAAAGTTTGTTGTTTAGGTCAAATACTCGCATTTAATTTAAAAACCTCACAATTTATCTTCTATTATTAGTTGCCTATAATTTTGGTCAACAAAAATATTTGTGATTCAAAGAACCTAACAGTTTACTTGCTTCCTTTATAATTTTTTATAACAAATGGAGCTATATATTTTCTATGATTCGTGGGAGATGATTTCGATTTTGCAGCGATTTTTCAAGACTTTTTATGATCAAGATTTTTATTTGTTGTGGTGGTAACAACTGTACAAAATTGTTATTTTCTTTGCAGGATATTTTCAAAGAAGTTGATATTCAAGTTTAAGCATAATTTCAAAGGGCAATCGAGAAGTTCAGTAGTCCTTACCCTTGATTCAAATTGCTTTGCAGGATATTTTCTTGTAGGATTTCTAACTGATGCATTAGAAACTGCTTATTAGGTAGCATCAATCATAGATTGACAAACTTATGATTTTTTGTCATAGTCATTTAGTGGTAGAAGGCTTTCCCACTAGCAACTAATATTGTAATTTTAGGAGAAAGACAACAGTAGCTGATGCTAGCTGAATTACAGTGAAGTTGTTATCCAATGTAATTTTAAACTTTATGAGAAGATTATGTACATAGTCAACAATAAATTCTGAATCCTTAATTTTGCTTCATCGTCATTATTGCCACCCCTTCTCTTTCATCAAATTTAGGAGCCAATGCAATCTAAATAGCTGATATTATAGAATGTAAATTGGTACCATTCATCTAAAAAGCATGGGGATGACATGATGGGTGTTCTAATGCTTGATTTTCTTAATGAACATGCTTAGCCATTACATACCGTTTGTCTAGAGATTCAAGTATGCAAATCTAAGCCAATATTATCCCTGCACTTTAAAAACAGAAACTCAATCCAATGTAGTAGAGTTTAGTTTTTGCAGGATTTTCAGATGAAGACCACTTCTGTATGGGATACAATGGCATAAGTTAAGCAGTTGGGCCTTATTCATTGACATGTCAAGGTTGATTCCAAAACAAGACTTCGATCAAGGTGAATACTTCCAAAACCTTGAACCTGCAAAGACACTCGTCGCAAAAGGTGAACTTCTTGATTTGCTCGATCATGATACCGACTTTTCACATATACATATGTTTACTATTTGTGATAATGAGATATATATGGGTCTCTCTTTAAAAACTAAAAAATCTTACTCTAATGTAGCTGTATTTGACCAATTCAGTGCTGCTGTTGAATTCTATGATCCAGATTGCAAGATCCGCAAACGTATGACATCTACACCAACACTAGCAGATTCTACTCCAGATGATAAATATGCCATTCACAAAGAAAGTGAAGGAATCATGATGTTCCTTTTTTGTATCAATTTGTATTTAATTGTTATGCATTTTTTTATTCTGTGAATATTTAACGTAAATAAAGTGTATGGTTTCGTTATTGATGCGTAATTGACAATGAAGAATTTATTGACATAAATACAAATCCAAATAGTAATGATTTCTATTGCATGTAAAAGACCGTTGCATGACGATTCTTTCGTTGTTGTTCTAAATTAGCAACGAATATGTAATTGTTGTCATTTCTATTTAGTGACGAATAATATTTGTTGCCTTTTCAATTTAGTAACGAATACTATTCGTTGTCATTTTAATTTGGTGACGAATATTATTCGTTGTTATTTCAATTTAGCAACGAATTATAATTGTTGTTATGTTTTTAACAACGGCTTATATAACAACGTTTATAGCAACGAATAATCTATTCGTCGTGAAATTATATAGTGACGATTTATTCGTTGCCACCTTCATAAATTAATCGTTGTTATATGAACTTTTTGTTGTAGTGGTCGTTGCCTTTGTTACTATGGTAATTAGGATTTCCCAAATCCATAAGCTTAAGATTTTTTTTTTGCTAAATTGAAAGCAGTCTAATTCCTTTCTGTTTATACCATGTGTTTAGTTGATTATCTAAGTGGAAATAAATAATGCATATTTGTCCAATAACATGCCTTGGATATTTTGATTATCTGGTATTATTAACTTGACACAGTAGACCAGCGGTTTACAATCACTACATTGTATGTTGATATGCACATTTCTAAATTTCACACAGTAATTAGTTACAATACATGCATATTTTCATCTAGAAACTTGATCTAGATGGCACGTAGGAAATCGGAACATAGTATTAACCTCAACATGGATTAAATATAGGAAAAGGATTTTGATTAGTCATTTCTTTTTCAGTTTGACGATTATGCATCAAGTGTATAAACATATGAATTACACGTAGATGATCACGTCCATACATTATATGGAGTTTGCTAGTCTTTTTCTTCTCTAAATCTACCATGTTATTATAAGAACACATTGGATGATTATTGATATTGTCTTAATAACCTCAATAGCTTGGGAGATTCACAATATTCTCTTGTCACTTGATACATAAATATTTTGTTGGAAAACCATAAATGGATCAAGAAATGTCGCAAACTTTCATTTTGGTGGATGGCTAAAAAATTCGCAAATACGATAAGAGGGGTTGCACGTTAGATAACATTAGTGCGGCTAATCTTCTATATTGACACAATCACAAAGGTGTAAATCAAAACTAGCATGTCATGGATGGCATGCAAGACATTGGTGGTATTGTTTCTGAAGTTCCAAGAAATTACACAATTGAGGAAAAGAGGGAGAGGCTTGGAGTGAAGCGCGACCAAAGGTCAACAATTAACAAGGGCCAGTAGAGTAAAGGGGGTTTCAGGATAATCGTCGCGAGAACTCTTTTAAAAAGATGACCGATGGTTGGTCCCTCATTGGGACAACTAACCATCTTGTGAATCACTAAAGCATCCACAGAAAATTTCATAATAAGTAGGGAAATACATTTGAAGAAAATGTGATGGCAAGTCGACTTGGTGAGGCTGGAGTAGTAGAGAAGTCGATCGTGGGAGGTAGAGGAATGGGGTCCACTAGCAGAGATCTTGGCACGAGAGGCTTTCTTGGGTGCTACAGGTGACCTAAGATAAAGGGAAAAGGATGGGATTTCATGTATAAGAATGACAAAACCAAACATTATACGTTTCTAAAAAGTTCAAAAGTATGTTATAGTCTTGATCTATCAACCAAGAGCACTTGATTACATGTTGATCGATCACCTAAAGACTATAGGATCCAATGAAGGCTGGAGGATATAGTTTGGTTTTCCTTCGAGTTATAAAGTGGCTTGAAGGTTATGCAAGTCTTTTAAGAGTTGGTTCGCTTTCATAGATATAATAAGAGGTGTCGTATTAGGGTTTGGTGAAGAATAGATGTCTACAAATGAATATTTGGTTGGATTTGAACTAAATCCATCAAGGGACGTGTATCCTAAAAAGTCACGTGCCTATTAGGTGACGTGTATGCAATTCAAGAAATTCAAAAAGATGCTGCCATCAATTTGAATTTCTTAGGAGAGCAATCATATAATCTAAGAATTTTTACACCTATAACCATGAGTAATTTCGTAATTACATTCATAACACTGCGAAATGATGTTTTACATTCAAGATCCTGAAAAATGTATTGATAGCCCTCCGTTACCCCATCTTGTTAACTCAACGAAACTACTAAGTTAATCTAATCAATTCAAGATCTAATGGTTGAAATTAATCATAACTAAAAAAAAGAAAAAGAACACCCCCCCTTCCTCCAATGCCCCCACTCCCCCCCTGCCACCTTGCCCCTCCCCTCGCGCGAGGTGCCCTTAGCCCCCGCCGACCACGCCCTCCCCTTCCTCCCCCCCCCCCCGCGCTGCCGACCACCTCCCCTACCCTCCCGTGAGCAGACCTACCCCCCTCCAGTTCCCGCCCCCTTCCTCCTCCCCTCGCGCCGCCGACCACCCCCTCCCCTCGCGTTGTCGCCCACCTCGCCTCCCCTCCCGTGAGCAGACCTCCCCCCTCTAGTTCCCGCCCTTTCCTCCTCCCCTCACGCCACCGACCACCCCCCTCCCCTTCCTCCTCCCCTCGCGCCGCCGACCACCTCCCCCTCCCCTCGTGTACAATCTCACCTGATTGACTGCGGGGACGATGGCAGCATGATCTGGAGCTTCTTGCATGCCTTGTTGGCTGCTCCCAGTGTTGCTCTTTGTTTCCAACTTTAAGCCACTAGTTTTTGCACAAAGATAGTTCAGGCTATCTCCAGGGTCAAGGAGGAGTAGTGGTCAGACGGTTTTCTCGTAGACGAGGAAGGGACAACATTCTCTCGTGAATAGGGAAGCATGATCAACAGTCTCACGTATGTGGAAGGTGGAGGAACACAATATTCAAAAGTGGAGGAGGAAGAACAACACAAAGCATCAGTCTTGCAGTCGGGGAAGGAGGTGGAAGATGCATTGCCTGGGAAGAAGGAACGTGAAGCAATACAGGGAAACGAAATGATCAAATTTCGATGGATTTTGGGATTTTTTTAATCTGATAAATCATTACTCCTATTCTATGTATGGGGTTGCTGATTGACACAACTAGTCGGAGCGTAGAGGACATGGTTTGAGATCTATTTATGAAGTTCATGCATATTCTTTTTCTCTTCCGGTGGATAGAGGTCCTGTATGGAGGTGGTCACATGTTGGACTTGGACATGAGGCCGCCGGAGGAGTTTGACAGGGGCAAGCTTGGAGGTGATGAATGCATCGTGGCGGACACTGGAGAGTGCCCTGCCGAGGGGGGCCTTGGTGCCGTAGACGCTGGTGGTGTCAAAGTGGCGGTAGCCGAGGTCCACGGTTTGGACTATGGCCGACTCGACCTTAGATTTTTCATACCAATGGCATCTTTTATAAATGTGATATGGTTTTAAGTTTAAAATTGTCAACATGTAACTTTTCTGTGAGAGTTAGCAGAGAAAATAGAGGCAACTAACATAGGGCTATGCCATGTAAGAGTTAAACATTTTTCGGGATCCTGGGTGTAAATCATGATTTCACAGGGTTATGAATGTAATTACGAAATTACTCAGGGTTATAGGTGTAAAAATCCCTATAATCTTTATCAAAATCAAATAGATGATCGATCAACACATGATAAATCATGTTGACCTGAATGATTGACCAACTACTTTTCTTAGATACTTCCAAAATTCAAAACCTTTTAGCTAATGTCTCTGACACAACTGTGATTCTTTGGTAATTTCCTCAAATTGAGAGTTTGCCAAGAATATAGTCAAAATGTCTGTAATTTTCATGTATGTAACAACATATTAGATATAGATTCCCCATTTCAGAATATTTTACAAAGAAAGCAATGTCTAACAATAGTTTGCTTGGTCCTTAAGCGACTGAGTGGGTTCTTGGTCAAGTTAATTGAGATAATGTCGTCGTAGAGGATACGATTCTGGTTGAAGGCCACATAAAAATTGAAGGGTGTATTCTCCATTGAAAGTACTTGGGAGCATGCTAAAGCAGTTGCAATGTACTTCATTTCAGGTGTGGTAGAACACGATTTTACATTTTAGAAAATCAAGAAACACAGGCATTCCCCGTGAACAATAGCGCACCACTTAGCACCAGCATGATCCATGTTGTTGAATACAAATAAATCCATGTTGTGTATTTTAGGATAAAGTAAACATAAGTCTTGAGTGAAAACAAGATAGTGAAAGATTCTTTTAACAACACTAAGATTACTTTCTTTAGGGTTAGACTGAAAAAGTGCAGTTAAAAAGTACTAAAGAGAATATTGGGTCACTTTGCAATTACATAAAATAGAGAACCAATCATACATTTGTATAACTTCTAGTCAACTAAATTTCCTACTTCATTAAGATTTAGATACGATGATGGAGCAATTGATGTAGGCTTTTCTTTGCAATTGTCCATCTCAAACTTCTTAATATCATATATGTATTACAATAAAGAAATCAATGTGGATTTACAACGCAAAATATAAAAACAGATCTCTATGTAGCACCGATGTTAACTATTATATGGTTTGGGTCTTTAATAGGTCTACTGATAGAAATGAATCCTTTCTTCCCAGATGCCTTGCCATTCTAGTGGGAAAAAAATAAAAAATGCATGCGAGTCTTCTCTTTTATTCGACCAGGAAAGAAATTAATCTCTCCTATCATGCTCATCTTGACCGATCATGCATAGTTTTAGCAAAAACCTTGAAAAGAATTGCATTAGTAGATTAAAAAACAATATCAATAATATAAATTTGCATACTCAATAAATCACACTTTTCAATTTTGAAAAAATGAGTGCAATCACTTTAACTAATTTAAACTCAAGGTGAGTAGAAAGACCCTAAGTCTATCATACTAAGCTTTGAGAGCTTGCTTGAGTTCATAAAGATCTTTTCTAAGCTTGAAAACATGATTGAGTTTGGTCGAGTTTTCAAATCCCTAGGGTTGCTTGACGTATACATCTATATGATATAGTTTAATCCTTTTGAAACAGGTAAATACCTAAAAGCGCATATACTTTCTCAAAATTGATGCTTTCCTATTGAATGTATCCTTCGCAATAAGTCTAACTTTGTCTCCAACAACATTACTTGACTCATCCAACTTATCCTTGAACACCTACATGGTTCCAATAATGGTGTCATTTTGTAGTTTGGGTACAAGATCATATGCTCGATTTCTTTCAAATTGGGCAAACTTTTTCTTGTATTGCAAGTGACCAAAAATCCTCAGTGCACACCTCATTTGTGGATTTCAGCTTACTGAGTGATACAAAGGCTAACATTACAAATGCATTAAAGTGCAATATGATATGAATGCCTCTTGATACATCACTAATTATCAAGTCCTTGTGGTGATCCCGAGCAAAGTTAAATCCTTTTGTATACTTGAAGGATCTTGAATTTGAGTTTCTTCCTTATTTTCCAATTCCTGTGGTTGAGGAGTTTTGGTCAATTTTCATCAAATGAAATGTTGATTGGCTCCACAATAGTCATGATTTTATTTTTGTATATAATGTATGCTCGGCTCCGTGAAGAAATCCTAGAAAGACACCTTCTCCGTTTTCAGCCAAACCTTGTTAAGATTATGTTTAGTGTTAAGAATAAAACACATGCACAAAAGCATGAAAGTAGCTAATCTTTGATAAACGATATAAGTAAATCTCAAAAGATGTCATCTTTAATCCTGGATAGATCAAATTTTTGTTCAAGACATAAGATATTGTACTTATGGCTACTGACCAATAGTAATGTAAAGGATCAGTGGTATAGGCGCATTCTTGTAGAGAACAATTATTTCCTTGACTACACTACTCTGAGGTGTTGGTCTGGGAGCAGATAATTCATGCTTTATCCCACCTTAGTACAATATTCAGAAAAGATCTCACTCTCGAATATATTACCATAATCACTTCTCAACTTAGTGATTGTGGTTTCTTTTTCTCCAAATCTGTTTAGCTCGATTTTCTAATTATGAGAAACCCAAGTCTTTGGTTGTAAGGAACAAAACCCAATAAAATGTGAGTTATCGTCTACTATGATAAAACAATAACGATTATCCCTTAAACTTTCAGATTGTGTAGGTTCAAAGAAATCCAGGCATTAGAGATCTAGAGGTCTAAAGGTACTATTGAATTTCCAACTCTTAAAGGAGGTTTTGTTTAGTTACCCTGGTTCACATGCCGAGTACATATCTTTATTCTTATAGGATATCTTGGGAAGTATTTTAACCATGTCAAGGTTGTTAAGCTTGTTGATTAGTTTAATGTGAATGTATCGTAATCTTTTATGCAAAAGTACATGATCTTCTTGTGAGGTCAAAAGGTAATATAAATACACATAATCATCAAACCCAATGTGGAAATACTTTTGCACCTATCTCATTTAAGAAAAATCTTTTTGTGTGTCCTATTTTAAAACTCCAAAACAATTCTTAAAACTTCAAGACCTTTTACCGTAGATTTGAGATGCATTGATCAAGTTGTGTTTCAGATCTTTAATAAGGCTTACCTTTTCAAAAGAAGCAAGGGAGTTGCTAAATGTACCTTCGCCAGTTATCGTACATATGTGGTTATTGCCAAAGGTAATTGTTCCACCTTCCTTAGGGTTCTTTTAATAAAGAGATCTTGATATCCGTTCATGTGGTTGGAGCATCCACTATCCATGATACATTTACCTTATTTGTCTTTCTTGTCTTGCTTGATATCATGGGAAAGAGCTCTTAGTCATGCTATTTGTAATGTGTTTTTGCCTTCCTCTTAGATCTACAAAATAATTGAAAAATTCTTTTTAATACCCAATTCTTTGATGTCCTTGAGGTTTAGCTTGGTTCTTGGGATTTCTCCGAGATTCCCTAGCCATATTACTTTTATTTTGACTAGGTGTAGATTTATAATTTCACCTTTAATTTCATGACAAGAATTTTAACAATTTCAAACTTATTTTACATAGAGACGAGGCTCCTATTAATTTTTATAAGTTTTTTTGCCTTTAATGAATTTAGTTCGGTCATCTATAAGACTCATATTTTAATTTTTAGTTTAGAAACACTATCTTTTAGTTTGAATATATTATTCTTAAGTAGATTAAGTTTTTTTCCTTTTTATTTGTCAGAAAGTAATAGGTAGTTATTAAGCTCATGAATATTTCCTTTAAACAATTCTACAGTAGCTCTTATTAACTTATTTTCCTTTTTAAGGTTAACAACTAGGTCATCTAGATCATTTATAGCATCTCTAAGTTCATTAATGATAGGTTCATAGGAGGTTACTTGGTTGTCAATGGCCATAAGTCCTAATAGGGACTCTTCTTCATTTGAGTCATTTGAGTCGCTTTCATTGGATTCTAAGGAGTTGGATGAGTCCCACAAGGCTTGCAATGATTTCTTCACTATCACATTCCTTCTTCTAGTATGACTCATAATACTTGGATTCATGATGCTTGATGTGGCTTCTCTTGAGTAAGAACAATCCTTCTTGAAGTGGTCTTCTTATTATAGTTATATATACAACATCTTGGTTTACTTATTTTGAGGCTCTCTTTTTGTGAACTTTTTGAATCCTCTGGTTACCATAGCGATGCCATCTTTTGAGCTTTTATCGAGCGAAGTGCCTTCTTTTAATTTCAAGGCTAGACTCTTTTTTTCTTAATCTTTATATCAACTTCCATTTCTTTTTGCTTCTTAACTTCATAGGAGAAAAGTTTACTGAAAAGATCGTCCATCGAGGAAGTGTTTAAGTATTCTCTTCCTTGATGACATTTGCGTAATCTTCTAATCAGTCGGGAGTGATATAAGGATCTTCTTGATTTATACATATTCTTCTATCTTCAAATTTAGATAAAAAAGACTATTAATGATACATGGGACTCTTGTGTACATATCGCTTTCCATATTCCATCTTTAGTAGATTGTATCGTTATTGTAGACCACTTATAGTAGACCCCTTGACTTTGCCTGTACCTTCTTAGGCGAGACAGAGCTTGTTCCAAATCTCATATGTTGTCTTGCATATGTTGTGACACGGTTGAATTATTCCTTTGTGATAAAAGAAGAATATAGCATTCATGGCTTTTGAGTTGTGTGTTGCTATCTTCTTGTCAGCATCAATCAATATTATTTGTGTCTGTGATGATTGATCGAGCATACTTTGTCTCTATAACATTCCATACTTCGAAGTCTATGGATATTAGGGAAATTGACATCCTTCCTCTGTTGTAGTTTGTACCATCGAAGGGAAGAGGCTTGATAGTTGATTGGCTCTTGAATGCATTATTGTTGTTGCTTTCGGATACGACAACCATATGCGCTGAAGAGGTATTTGTTTTCATTTGTACACACACTTTTATACCAAATGAGAGTGCTTGTGGATCATGACACTACTAGGGGGAGGGCTGAACATTAGTATTTGATATTTTGACAATTAAATTCAAATTACAAAAATTAAGGAATATTGAAAATAAACAAGATATTCGACCTTAATGCACAAAAGCATTTACGTGAAAGTTCAACCAGTTGAAATCCACAACCCAAGTCTTCCCGATTTAGGATTTTCTATTAGTCGAACAAAACAATTGCTTCACCATGCACAAATAACTCAATCATCTACAAAGCTCTTGTATCAAACATTGAAACACTTTATAACCTTAGATTGATACACAAAGTCAACATCAATGGATCAAATAATGTGGCAATGTTCAGAGGGTTGGCATACTCTGATTGTGTTTTTGACCTTCTTGGATGGGAAGACTTTGAGTATCCAAGAAACCTACATACTTGGATTTAACACCAAGATTTACTGTAGAAAGGGTTATATAAAAACGTAGTATAAAATAACTTTTGTTATATTAGTAGAAGAGATATACTTGTAGATAGTTATATCAATAATAAGCATACACAATAATGTTATCTTTGATAAATGTAGCATGTTGAAAAAAATGGTTGGAAAAAATTTGCCAATAGTGTCGTTGCCTGCAAAAAAAATTCTAACAAGTAGTGAAGGCACTTAATAGCTTGGAGGCAATCGAATGTTGACTTTGAAAGTATTTATGAATTGAATAATAGAAACATCTCTCGAAACTTCAGATCTCTCTAAGAACACTTAAAAACTTGAGAGAACAAAGAGAAAGAGTATAAATGCTGTAGAGAAGATTGCTTTGTGGCTGTGAGGTGTGGTGTATCTTCCAACAATGGGTATAGGGTCCATTATATAGTGTTAAGGTTGAACCTTTGAAAATGTGAACATTAGAAACAAAAGTAGTAGTAAATCATGAATATTCTCAATAGTTGATCGGTCATTCCATAAACATTGATCGATAATGCAAGCTTAATTGATTAGTTTAATTCAATGGATCAATCAAAAGTAGATATTATAGAGCCATTGAGATGAATGCAAAAAGTGACCAATCAAGACTTTCAAATGATCGATCAAGAAGTGATCGACCAGGTACAACAAGTTGATCAATTAAACCTACAAGAAAAATAATCAAAATTAATTGATTAGGATTCAAGGTTGGTCGATTAGATGCTTTAAGTTGTTCGATCAAGTCAAAGTTGTGAGGGAGTCCCTTCGCTACAAGTCTTGCTTTTAATCTAGAAATGGAGTCATATGGAGAGTGTTTGGTCATAAAGATCCATCAACATGCATAAGGGTCGTGCCTGGTGGACATGGTACAAGGTCCCACATGCC
Organism: Ottelia alismoides; assembly: GCA_037367405.1. Taxonomy (NCBI): domain Eukaryota; kingdom Viridiplantae; phylum Streptophyta; class Magnoliopsida; order Alismatales; family Hydrocharitaceae; genus Ottelia; species Ottelia alismoides. Next base: position 268,543 of record JAZKJV010007574.1, on the reverse strand, counting down.
TCCAAAAGTAAGCGTGTCCGTCCCCTCATCCATGGCATGTTCCAACCATGGTCCTATATGACACTATGTTGATCACGAGGAAAAGTGATTGCCATAAGATCATCTATAAAATTCTTGTCATCGTTGGATATATTATCAGTAAAAGTTAAGTGTAACAAGAGGTGCAATGTACATTGCCATTTGAACTTATATAGTGAATAGAGAGTTTTAAGGGAGCATTCGGATTTGCAGTGGTGGCGCCACTTGAAGAAAGCACATCGTCCTGTAAGGAACATATAAAGAAACCAGCTTAGGTTGCATAATGTGCTTCCTTTTGTAGATAATAGGAGGTAGAGGAAACTCTAAAGGAATATCACTAATAAAAATCGAGTGAAGTAACTAGTTTATTCAAAGAAGGTGACATCACTGGAAATGTAGTAACGATTTTTGACAAGATCATAACATCTATACAGCTTTTGGGTCCGTTAATACCCAAGGAAGACACACTTAGGGGCGTGAGCAGATAGTTTATGTATAGTATAAAAGTTATGAACAAAGGAAGTGCAACCAACAATCCACAAAAGAAAAGGGAATGGTTCCTCATCTTTGTACAGTATGGAGAAGGGAGTTATTCTGTTGAGCATCGAAAAAGGTTACTTGATTGATAAAGTATATGGTAGTAAGAACGGTGTCATCCCATTAGGTTTTAGGGACTTTCATGTGAGTAAGAAGGGTTCTAGCAATGTCTAGAATACGACGAACCACTTTTGTTGCATGGTGTATTAGTAGGAAGTCTGGTGAAGGGTACCCTGAGCAACAAAGAAAATGATCAAAGATATGTTAAAAAAACTTAAGAGAATTATCAATCCTGAAAGTCTTAACACAAGAACAAAAAGTGGGTTTTATGAAATGAAAGAAAGACTTGACAATTTTATTTATTTCTGACTGTTCCTTTATTAAATATATCTATGAATATCTACTATAATAATAAAAAAAAATTACAAAATACTTATGGCCTCTGACAATTCGGAATGGACATGTTCCCCAAATGTCTTAATGGTCTAAAGAAAAGAGTAAGGGATGTCAAGGTTCGGTCCTTTAAAAAAAGAAGTTTGATGATATTTACCAAACTAGCAAGCTTCACACTCAAATACCTTTGAGGACAATTCAAGAAACATCTTAGAGAGGGATGTGGCAGAAGGATGACCGAGGCACACATGCCATAGAAGGGATCAATAAGATTCAAGACAACAACACCAAAAACGGTATTGCTAGGGATATAAAGGTAGTACTTGCCATTATTCTCATGGCACCCACCAAAGATATTCATTGTGCGGATGTTTTGAAAGTAGCAATTATATTCATCAAAAATCACTCTATTGTTCTACACATAATATATTAACGTAAAGTAATCTTAGAGGAAAGTCGCAAGGACACAAAATTCCAGAAAGCATGAGTCTGCATAAAAACTCCATGGTCCCAATGATAGTAATGGGTAAACATGCACCATTGACTAAACAATTTGACTTCGCAATGCAAGAAGGTTTGGGAGAAGTTAGAAGACTATCTTATCTAGTCAAATGAGTAGAAGTGAGGTAAATTCCTACGTAGTGCTTCAGAAAAACAAAATTCTTTGGGTAAACCACGGGTATTTTTACCTAAATACTACAACTGTGGCGCATCAAAGAAATGCATCATTAGTGGCGCATGCGGCAAATGCATAGGGCTGCATCACTTGGTGGCGCACATACAATATGCGCCATATGTATGATGGATACATGACCTGCTTGATGAATCCACATTTCATCATCTTTATTCTATCATTTTGGCCTCAAAAACCCTAGTAAATGCCTGTAAATACCCTTAAATAGATCATCTTAGCATTCATGCATGTGCATGTAAATAGTGTAGAAAATACTGTAATTAAAGACAAAATTATAGAATAAATAAAAGAAAAGAAAAAGAATAAAATATTGTAAATATTTTATGACCGAAACCCCGAGACCTAGGCATCTTGATGAATAGGTCGACAAGGAAGAAAGTAGGGGGAGATAAGGGTCAGACACCTATACTATTCCATTCATTCTTTATTCATTTTGGGACCTATTTTTGGTTCCACTTTTATACCTCAAATAAAGAAACTTTGTACATGAAAGTTGTAGATAAATTAATAAAGAAAAATACAAAATTGATTTCACTGAAAAATAGTATACAGATAAAAAGTTACGGTCTAAATGAAAATCCAGAATCCCAACTTGCCAGACCCGTATCTCACAGATGAAAACTCCAAATGCAACAAACTCACCTTTAATTGTATATAGAATAAAATAATCTATTTAATGGCAGTGGTTTCGCATTTGGCGGAGCTACGGTTTGAAAGTTGAGTTTTGGACCCTCATTGTATACTTTTACAGATTAAAATATTCAATTTATTCTTTATTCATTATTTTTATATTTTTATATTTTTATAATTTTGTCAATATTACTTATAATAATTATGTACATTAAAACAGGAATAAAAACCCAAATAAAACTCAAAATAAAAATATATGTATATAAAATACACAGGTATTATACCTATATACATACATATACAATACCTACTTATATTTTATTTAATATACAAAGTACTTCAGAAAAATAAAATAAAAATATAATTACATGTATAAAAGTATTTTATAATACACATAATTAAAGAAATTAAAAATACCAAATAAAAATAAATTAATAAAATACACAGGTATATGTACCTATATAGGACTAAAAAGACAACTTGTAAAAATATATCTCATAAAAATAATTAAAAATCAGAATAAAATACTACATAAAATAATAAATATTTTTTATAACCAAAATTTAATTCGTTCTTTTTCGATTTTTAAATGAATTAATAATTCTTTTTCCAGGGATTTCTCCTGATTGGTCCACGTGGACCAATCAGGGGATAGTCAAAGTTGACCTTGGTCAACTGGCTGTCCTAGCCCTGGCAGCCTGTCAGAGCCTTGGTTTCGACCCCTTTTTGTCGATTTTTCCAGGCCAATCCTTGCATTATTTCATGTCGCACCCTTCTTGACTTTTCATCCCCCATGATCGAGGGTGCCCGCCCAAGTGATTCCTCGGGCTATGGATCAATGATCTGCTCGATATGCCTTGGTCTTTGGACCACCTCAGTCGTCGGGTCAAACAACATATATGGACCCCAACCTTTTGATTTGAATTTTGAACACCTTCGGTCCTCCCTTCCTCGCTCCTCTCGTGCTCCAAGCATTCCTGGAGGTGACAGCTCTAGCTCCGTGCATTCATCCAGGGCGAAGGAAGTCGGAGGCGTCTCCATCACCTCCCCCAACTCCGACGGTCGAGGTACCCTCCCTCCGGTCCTTGACCGTTGAGGCAGCCACTTCCACCTCTAATTTTTCGTGCATTAGCTTCGCCTTAGCTCTAGGATCATTTCGCCTCAATCAATTTGCATCCCAATCGATCAAATCATCACATCCGACCCCCTCGCCAGAGCGCACCTCTGGCCGAGCGCCGCCCCATCGTTTCGCGCCGCCTTTTCGCCATTGCGGGGTCCAGGCAACTTGCCGTGGACCCTCTCACTTTGTTTTGCAGGTCAAACGCCTTTGACGCGCGCCTGGGAGCATTTTAGACCCTCGCCGGGGTTTGGCCGAGCTCCCCAGCTCCGCCTTCCTCCTCCGCGACCCTCGACCACCGCCGAGCTCTTTTGAAGCCCCCAGGAGGAAGAAGAGACCTCAGGGAACCTCCAGCCTCATTTTGAAGCCAAGAACTCCACCGGAGGAGGAGCAGCACCTCAGAGAACCTCGGCTCGTCGGAGTTCTTCCGCGGTTCTTGCTCCAACCTTCGCAGTCGTCGGATCGAGGAGGAGGCCCAGACGCTACAGCCACCATTAGATCTGGGATGCCCAGGACCGTCCATCGCGAGGAGATCTTCTAATCTCAGGCGTCCAGATGAACCGGCATCGCGCAAGGAGGTCACGCCACGTGTCCAAGTGAAGATTCTCAGCCGTTCGATCTCCTGAGCGAGGGAAATTTTGCAAGTATACCCCTCACGCTTTTGTAATTTTATTTTAGTCCATAAACTTTAAATGGTAGTTAAATATTTTGTAAAATTTACATTTATGCCCTCGGACTTTAAGTATTTGCAGATAGGACCTCTGCCACGTCACCTCACGTGTCCTGTTCACGTGAGGTGTGGGCTTTTTGCAGGGAGCCCTTGGCCTTTTGTCTATTTCATTTCAGTGCTCTAAGTTTTGTATTAAGCGTTAATTTTTTGGGAAAATTGCATGTATGCCCTTGGGCGTTTCTGAAATTACATTTGAGTCCTTCCCAGGCGCGTGCAAGTCACGCGCCCTGGAGGACATTTTGCATCGATACCCCTGCGGGTCTGAGAATTTGGAATTGGTCCTTTAAATTAATTATTAAGTGTTATATTTTGTGGAAAATTGCATGTATGCCCATGGATGTTTTGATATTTGCATATATACCCCTACTAGGCTGTGAACTTTTGTGTGCTTGTCTTATTTATTTGGAGCCTCATTTTAATTTGAAAAATTCTACAAAAATCATGTTAAGCTCCTGTGTGCTTGTACTTTAACACCATATTTTTGCATTTGCATTTTATTGCATTTTTAACATTTATTAAAAATAAAAAACATGCCATTTTAGTACTGTCTAGCTTAGAAAATACCAAAAAATATTAAAATACCTCGAAAAATTCCAAAAAAGTCACCTACTGTGTGTTTTATCCTATTTTAGTGTCAGTCCAAAAATCATTAAAAATTTCAAAAGAAAAACCTTAAAAATCCAAAAATACCCAAAAACTTCTAAAAAATCTAAAAAATTATAGAAAACTCCAAAAATTGCAAACTCAAGTTTTGTAGTTTCCTCTTTTTATTATATTTATTTTAAGATTAGTTTGGAAACTTTTGGTGGCTGTTTGAGATTTTTCATTCATAGTTTTACTCACAGCCAGTAGCTTTCTCACTGTTTTCATTTATTTTGCCTTTTAAAAATACCAAAAACATTTTGAAAAATACCCAAAAATAAAAAAATAGTAAAAAATGATAAAAACACCAAAAAGATTTTATTTCTGAATTTTTGAAATATTTTTTCATATTTTTCTAAATATTCTATCCCCTTTTTTTTATTATATAGCTTATAAATTTCAATATTGAAAATAAAATAAAATATAAATATAAAAATCAGAAAATTATTAATCAAAACACAAAATTAAAAATTGAATAAATAAAAAAATATTAAAGAAAATTAAAAACCCACAAAAATATTTGCATTGCATAGTGTAAACACCACATTTACACACACACACGCACACGCACACGCACACGCACACGCACACGCACACGCACGCGCGCGCACGCACGCGCGCGCGCACGCGCGCGCGCACGCACGCGCACACGCAGGCGCACGCGCACGCACACGCGCACGCACACGCGCACGCACACGCACACGCACGCGCACACGCACGCACGCACGCGCACGCGCACGCGCACGCACACGCACACGCACACGCACACGCACACACGCACACACGCACACACGCACACACGCACACGCACACACACGCACACACACACACACACACACACACACACATACACACAACACACACACACACACACACACACACACACTTATTACCCTGTCTTGCTCCCTGTGTTCGAACTCTCTGCATACTCGCTCTATACACCATTTATGCAGAGTTAAAAATAAATTTTAACTTCACATTTATTTCTTATTGCTTGATCTATAGTGTAGGTTAATTGTTGATTAAATACATGATTTTGTAGTGGTCACGACACCGACTGTTGACTCGCCTTGTGAGTCAATACGACCGCTCTCAATTCTGTGTTTATCAAATGGCGCCGTTGCCGGGGAGCAACTGCGCGTAGATCATTTTTGCTTCGTGATTGTGATACGTGTCTACATTTTTTGCATTTCTATTTTTGCTTTTTATTTGATATATCTTTTGAGCTGTCTAATCCCTCTTCTTTGTTGACTTTGTGCGAGGTACCGCGGGCCGAGGGAGGCGCTTCACCTGAGGCGCCTACGCACCCATGTGAAGCCGGCTCTAGCCAGCCTAGCACCGAGGAGACGAGAAGAGAATTTTGAAGACCGTGCTCCACTTCAGTTGCATTGTCTTTTATTGTATTTATTTTGTAATTTGTGAGAGAGAGACCTATTATGGTAATAATACAGGTACCCCCAGACATTTGACTTTCGAGCCTAATTTCCAAGTGATTGTTCACTTGGGGGCTCGCCGCGGTTTTTGTCGGCTTTCTTCGCATTCTTTTTATTTTGTTTTGATTTTTGATTTTGTTTATTTTGTGTGATTGAGCCCCTAGCTTTAGGATTGCTTGCGATAGATTAGGTCCAAACACATTAATCACCCTTGCATGCTCCTATAGTATCGTTTGGACTTAGTCAAATATAACAGTTGATTCACCGTCTTTGATTTGCCGCGCCGCGAGCTCTCGCTACCAAGCGCTTCTCCTGAACTCAATTTGTCGAGAGGAGGAGGGGTGAGCCTAGACAAGACTCTAGGATTGAGAATTTGTGGTCAACTAGTGGTTCTTCCCGCTAATAGCAATTTCTGAACTTAGTTCGATTTCACCGGCTTTTGCATTTGCATATAGATAGGTTTCAATTCTGTTGAGCATCTTTGCATGTAGAGTGCTGGAGGCAAGGTGAGCATTTCTCTTTAGCATTCATCATTGATTTGCCGCTTGCATTGCTTTTCCGACTCTCCCTCTGATTTTGCCAACCTAGGTGCTTAAAGGAATTAACTCCTCGTTAGGCGTGTGCATTTCTCACTAAAAATCCAAAAAAGTTGATAATAAATAAAATTGGGACTGCTAATATTACTTGGCCCTAAAATCCACCAAAAAAAAATTTTGTATTGGGGCGAGTAATACCCTCATTGTCTTCGTTTTATATTGCTCGCGCACACACTAAGGTTAGAGCCCAAATCCCTATTTCAGCCCCTTAAGTGTTTGTGCAATTTTGGACTTCTCACCTAACTCTAAAACAGACGAGATAAAAAGACCGTATTTTTCGATCTCTACCGAGTTGAGTAGGTGAATTGAGAGTTTGTATTCTTTTCATTTTTGTCTGTGATTGTTTTGTGTGTATCCTAGATCATCTCTGCGCATTTGTGCCTTTTCTTCACTCTCTTGACTTGACCGTCGTGCTCTCCCGATCATTTTCCTTTTGATTTCGAGATGGACCCCTGGAGTGCTTTTTATCCGGACTTTGCGGATCCCTCGCTCGCCCCAGCCGGTCCCCCTCCCTTTTATCAGGAGGATCCTCCTCCTACTTTTTCTGATTTTGTACATATCCGCCTCAGCCGCAGTATCAAACTTCGGACTTCTACCCACCTCCACCCCCACCCGTATACCATCCACGTCCACCTTCACATCCACCCGAGTCTGACCTGTTGGAGTCACCTCCCGCGACTTCCATGAGTGTTGTCATGAACCTAATGCTAGAGCACATCAATTTGATGAAGGAGAATCTTGCCACTTTGAGAGAATATTGGAATAGTGCTCCTTTCGTCAGGGATACAGCTTCACTTGTGGGTGATCATGGGAGCTTGCAATCGCCAAAAATACAAAAAAATGAGAAAAATGTAAAAACCCAAAAAGAGTTCGGGAGACACTTGGTTGATTCATATTGTGAGGAGAGAGTCCATCTGCCAGAGCCCTTTACCACACATCCATTCACACTAAGTCCCACCTTTAACCCCGAGGATGCCGCTGTACAGACTGCTCTTGGCATGCCTTGTGTATATGTTGATTCTAACTTCCTCCCTTGTATGGAGGAAGTCCAAAAATTCAAAAAAATATTATCTGAACCTGAAGTGGTGGATACTATTCATGAGATTATCCGTGCCTTACTTCAGCAGGCCATGACCCAATTATCTGCTCCTCTTCCCAAGAAGAGAAAGCGGAAGAGCAGATCTGAGCGTCACATTCTGACCATGGCCACTGCCCATGCCATCACACACCGTCCCATTCCCAGAAAGAAGAACACAGCTACCCCTTTCATCACTTGCACCATCTCTGACTATACTTGTGATGGCACTCTCCTAGACGGCGGTGCTTCGATTAGCATACTACCCTTCTCGCTGGTACAGTCTCTTCACTTAGGGCCTCTCAAGAAGACCAGGATGATCGTTCAGTTTGCTGATGGATCCATCAAGAGGCCGAAGGGTATCCTTGAAAACCCCGTCATTTCTATTCAGGGCACGAGCCACCATGTTGATTTTGTTGTGTTGCCCATGGAGACCTCCATAGGGGAGCCATCTCCAATCATCCTGGGACGACCATTCCTCGCCTCTGCGAGGGTCATTATTGATTATGGATCAGGAGAGATTCACTTTCGTCCTGTTGACGAGAGTGAAGCTGTGATCACCACACCCATAGTTGACCATAGACCTGCACCTGATGCACCTTCACTTATTTTAGCTGACTCCGAGGCCTGTGACCGATCTGATGCTACTAAAGATATTTGCTTAGCAAAACCTGATGAAACCCGACGAATCCCCCGAAAGTGGAGGAAATCGGAAAGCATAGACCTCGCAGTTCCTCCTCCTGGTGTGTGGCGATGTGTTGATGAAATCCAAAGCATTTACGTGATTGATCCTATTGAGCGGCAGGCAGATACCAAGACTAGACAGGACGGACCTAGTTTGACTACTTCCACTGATAGTCCGTTCCTGGTCACTCACAAGTAAAAATGATTGAGGTCGGTTATGATGCTGCCATTTATTTTGATAAATTCAGGCCTCTTGTTGAAGACAAGGATTCGGGTGAGAGTCTTGAGGACGAACATAGTTCGTATACTTCCACTGATGATTTCATGCCTTTTGACTTTGACCTGGACGATCCCTCGCAGGATGACTCTGATTACACTTCTTCCGAGGATGATGAGTTTGTCCCATTCCACTTTGATATTTGCGAGACTCCCAAGATCGGACCTAACCGTACTTCTTCCACTCACCAGTCTGTGCCTTCACACCATACGACCACCAAGGGAGAACCTAGCCATACTGCTTCCATTGACCAGTTCGTCCCTTTCCGATTCGACTCCACTGAGGGCCTTCACCGTGTCGACCCTGATCGGCTTCCGTCCACTGTGGACCCCAATGTCGACTTGCATCACACCAGATCTATCCCTCAGCGGTCCCACAAGAAGGTTTGCTTTCCACCTTCTTATGATCATCCATTTACGTTGTAGATTCTCTCCCGTGACTCTCTGTCTATCTCCCGCATTGCTCGTCCACCCATTCTCGTGTTTGCCTTACTTAGGACATACTTTGTCCTAAGTATAGGGGGGTGGACGAGCCGAGTGTTCCTTCATCGTTCTGTGTCGTCACTCCTGTTGTTGCCTATACTTAGGGCTTCTTTTACCCTAAGTATAGGGGGAGTGACGTGTACATCCTCCGATCTCTCCTTCCATCTTCAGATCTCTTTTCTTCTTTTCTTCTTTTCTTCTTTTCATTTTCTATCTTCTTTATCTATCAAAAAGGTGCCGCCCTTGTAGACATTTTTCCATACTTAGTACGTACTTTGTCCTAAGTATAGGGGGTGTGCACCCCGAGTTTCTTCTATTCATTTCGATCCTCTCCATTGTCTTCTCTTCTTGTCTATACTTAGGGATATCTTACCCTAAGTATAGGGGGAGACAATCTGAGTATGATCTGTTCATCCCCACCCTTGACCCTCACTGCGTTGTGTACAGTCTGCTATACTTAGGATTATTTGATCCTAAGTATAGGGGGGACGGTCAACTTCTCATTCGTTTATTCATTTATTCCTTTATTCTTTAGTCTTGCCTATACTTAGTACGAGTTATGTCTTCTCTTTTCTCTCCGATCTATGAGGACATAGCTCAAGCTAAGTATAGGGGGGTCGTATATAGCCATAACTCGTACTTTCATATTTTCTTAATAATCTGGCTAATAATTCTTTAAAATTCATTAAAAACCTTAATAAAAAGGTGTTCCATTCCTCAAATTGTTTATGTATTTACTGATTAATAAATCAGGTGAAAATGTTTTTTGCGAAATGTTTGAAAAAATAGTTTGAAAATCTTTATGAACATCTATTGAAAACTATTTTGAAAATATTTTGTTACATATTTTCAACCTGTGTAAAATGTGTGGTTTGTAAAAATTTATTTTCTGTGCATGAAATAAAAATGTTTGAAAAATGATTTGCAAATGGTTTGAAAAATGGTTGCAAAATTATTTGAAAAATCTATAGATACTGTTTTGAAAACCTTTGCAAAATGATTTTCAAATGTGTGTACATGTTTGTAAAAATGTTTGTAAAAATTATTTTGGACTACAGTTTCTAAAAAAAGTCTTTGAAAAACTTTTGTCAAATAAGTTTGAGGAATACATACATCACACCAAAAATCTATTATACATATACCTATAAAAATTGATCACTTACCCTTGTAAATTCTTAAAATCCACTTCCTGTATATATAAGAAGCACTCCCGTGTACATATTTTTAACCCAGCTTTTAGCCAAAATCTTCTTGTTTTCAAAATTTTCAATAATATTTGCAAAAGTAAAATCCAAAAACATTTGAAAAATCTTTTGAAAAAGATAAAAAAATTGCATCTGCATATGCATCATCATCATCTTTTCAAAAATCCATAAAAAGTTCAAAACATTGAAAATTGCATCACAAAAATATTTTCTGCATCGCATTACATAGCGGCTATTGGAAATCTCATTAATCAAAGGCTGCTTCGACCAGTATTGCCACTTTTTCTCTGTGCTCAGAGGTCAGAGTTCGGAACCTGAAAGCTCCTTTTTGTCTGATATAGTAATAGGTCGCTCGACGATTTTCTAGTATTTTCAGCGCGGCGACAGATATTTAGAATAATAGATGGCTTTGTTACTTCCTCAATCTTGGGAGCAAAGGCTTGATCTTTAACTGAAGAGGAAGGATCCCCGGGGAAGACACAGACCTTTCCCCGGTGTGAGCTAAAAGAAGAATGCGCTCCTTGGCTCTTTCTTTAGCCTCACCGCTCCCTACAGTTCGCTGCCCGCCTACCTCCGACCCTTAGGGAATGCATTGACGGAGGGCCATCAGGTAGTTCTCTTTCCCCAAGGCTCAGTCAGAGAGAAGGGAGGGAGTCTTTTCCGGGATGTTCCTTTCACTCGAGCAGGGTCCCTTTGGCCTTCGGAAGATCCGACACACATCTTGACTATCATAGGCCTGTGTGGCACTTGCCTGCCCGAATGTCCGAGCCCTAAGTCCAATGGGCTTTTCTGCATATATATCTGGTCTTCAACTTGTCCATCTTCCGTGTCTGTTGAACCGGATAGTGTCAACTATGGCCAGACTGGAAAGAGAAGTCCAGCGGGCAAGGGCTAAGAGGGGCTATTTCGTCATGGGCCTCGAAGACAGCTTGATTCTCCGCAAGATCATATACTAGGTTCTCTCTTTGGCTATCGCGATAGTCTTGATTCTAGGGTTTAGTAGGACTACTACAAGTCAGGCTTCCTTCTTTTTTTAATGAGAAATATGGGGAAAGCCAAAGCCCTGAGAGCCGACCAGTCCCAGGATAGTCGACGTGCGACTAGAGCTGAGATCTTCTTTCAAGGCAATCTACAAGGTGCGTCATTAGAGGGGGAAAGTCCAGTCAGCAACATCATTCAGGTTTAGAGAGTTGGAAAAGATTCTCCCGATCCTCTCTCTTCCAATCGACTTCGTACCTCAGGCTTGGGAATACCTGGTCTCCCGGGAGAGGTTTTTCCTCAAGTGAACCTTGACTTATTATGCTGATCATATAAGCTGAGGAGAGGATCCGAGGGAGGGCTAGCGGACTGAGACTTCCCCTATATATAATGCTTCTCATATCAGCTGTGAGACCCTCTAGATATCCGGGTCTGGACCTCTTTCCAATTACTTCCCAGTGCGTCAAGTCCTAATATAAGGAAGTTGGGGGCCGTTCACTGAGGTCTCAATTCGGAATGAGGAGCCTACCTGAAGAATGCCCAGAAATCAATGGGCATGAATATCTAGTATACCCTTCTGACCTAGCCTCAAGGTTTTCTCAAGGAGTATCGCGATTATATTGAACTACTTGCATTCGCTTTTTTGAGATTTTTGATAGTTGGAGCGGATGCGCAAAGGAAGGTGCATTTGACCTAGTAGTCGACGCCCGCATGCCCTGTCCCAGCGGCCGGTAAGCCGATCCTCACAAGAGGAGGAAGAAAATGAGACTGTGCAGGCGAGACTAGGTGAGGGCAGTTGGCCAACAGAAAAGAGGTGCATAGAAAGATGTCAAACATCTGGAACAAAAAAACGACGGGAGTCAGAATCAGAGAACCACTACTAGATACAGGAAGAAGTGAACCATATGCAGTGGCGAAAGTGGAGAAGGCGCACATGAGCATTTTTCGGATAGAGTTTGATAGTTGAACAAGTCTAAGTAAAATCCAGAGATTGGAGCTTGATTGGGCCTTAAAATCTACCTAATAACAGGAACCTTATTGGAACTGGGTTTGAGGTACTTCAGGTCTAGTTGACTTAATTCTTTGAGGATCACGGGACTTGGTTCAATGGGTTCTTGACTGCCTAAGTAGAGTATTTCGGAGCACACGCACGACTCTTGTTGATAATGACCTAACTTGGACACCTGCACCTTTCACATGACTCAACTCAGTTGGAGTGGTGAGGGGATTGGATTCGCCGGTATGAGACGCACGCAAGTGGAAACATTTGTCCTCCTCTAGGGAGGGAAGTGCACCCCAATCCGTTCACTGATTAGGAAGTCTAAAGACAGGAGGTTGTGGGTTGCAATAAAGCTTTAAAAGAGGTATAGTCTACTGGCTCAAGAGGAAAAACTCCTTATGTAAATGCTGCTGTGAATAGTATTCAAAAAAAATGTTCAGGCATGTACAAAAATAAAAAGCCTGCAAAGTATGTACAAATGTTGTAAAGTCAATAAGCAAGCTTGAGTTCCAAAGTCTGGATGACTTGACTACACTGGTCTTGCATCCCAGGATAGGTAGCTACACTGGCTACCGTCCATTCTTCTCTTCACCCCATCCTCTTGAGCTGGTTGCCACTTGAACTTAGAAGGGAATACCCCGCTCCTCGAGGATGGAGTTATTGGATTGGGGAATCATTGAGTTGTCATACTGGAGAAGTCAGTTTCTTTGCCATTCTAGTTGGGGAGAGCCACCATCACTTACACTGTACGAGTCAAATTCATAGTCGTAAGGGTTTGCGTATGAATTGAGATATTTCTGACCTGGCTATTGAGGAGACTTGAACAGAGTTTTGGGATTCTCAAGGACTGTTGGATTTCAAATTCGGTTCTCATTAAGGTTCCGCCCGCACTAAAATTCCAAAGGTCCGACTTAAGCTCCAAACTTTGATTTTGTGAAGACAAGTTTGATAATTAAACTAAATCCAAGTACTTCTTTTTTCTTTTCTTTCTTTTTCTTTTTGCACTTATTGCATAAGTGTTTGCTAGGGACTAGCAAAGGTAAAGTATAGGGGGATGATGAATCCACATTTCATCATCTTTATTCTATCATTTTGGCCTCAAAAACCCTAGTAAATGCCTGTAAATACCCTTAAATAGATCATCTTAGCATTCATGCATGTGTATGTAAATAGTGTAGAAAATACTGTAATTAAAGACAAAATTATAGAATAAATAAAAGAAAAGAAAAAGAATAAAATATTGTAAATATTTTATGACCGAAACCCCGAGACCTAGGCATCTTGATGAATAGGTCGACAAGGAAGAAAGTAGGGGGAGATAAGGGTCAGATACCTATACTATTCCATTCATTCTTTATTCATTTTGGGACCTATTTTTGGTTCCACTTTTATACCTCAAATAAAGAAACTTTGTACATGAAAGTTGTAGATAAATTAATAAAGAAAAATACAAAATTGATTTCACTGAAAAATAGTATACAGATAAAAAGTTACGGTCTAAATGAAAATCCATAATCCCAACTTGCCAGACCCGTATCTCACAGATGAAAACTCCAAATGCAACAAACTCACCTTTAATTGTATATAGAATAAAATAATCTATTTAATGGCAGTGGTTTCGCATTTGGCGGAGCTACGGTTTGAAAGTTGAGTTTTGGACCCTCATTGTATACTTTTACAGATTAAAATATTCAATTTATTCTTTATTCATTATTTTTATATTTTTATATTTTTATAATTTTGTCAATATTACTTATAATAATTATGTACATTAAAACATGAATAAAAACCCAAATAAAACTCAAAATAAAAATATATGTATATAAAATACACAGGTATTATACCTATATACATACCTATACAATACCTACTTATATTTTATTTAATATACAAAGTACTTCAGAAAAATAAAACAAAAATATAATTGCATGTATAAAAGTATTTTACAATACACATAATTAAAGAAATTAAAAATACCAAATAAAAATAAATTAATAAAATACATAGGTATATGTACCTATATAGGACTAAAAAGACAACTTGTAAAAATATATCTCATAAAAATAATTAAAAATCAGAATAAAATACTACATAAAATAATAAATATTTTTTATAACCAAAATTTAATTCGTTCTTTTTCGATTTTTAAATGAATTAATAATTCTTTTTCCAGGGATTTCTCCTGATTGGTCCACATGGACCAATCAGGGGACAGTCAAAGTTGACCTTGGTCAACTGGCTGTCCTTGCCCTGGCAGCCTGTCAGAGCCTTGGTTTCGACCCCTTTTTGTTGATTTTTCCAGGCCAATCCTTGCATTATTTCATGTCGCACCCTTCTTGACTTTTCATCCCCCATGATCGAGGGTGCCCGCCCAAGTGATTCCTCGGTCTATGTATCAATGATCTGCTCGATATGCCTTGGTCTTTGGACCACCTCAGTCGTCGGGTCAAACAACATATATGGACCCCGACCTTTTGATTTGAATTTTGAACACCTTTGGTCCACCCTTCCTCGCTCCTCTCGTGCTCCAAGCATTCCTGGAGGTGACAGCTCCAGCTCCGTGCATTCAGCTAGGGAGAAGGAAGTCGGAGGCGTCTCCATCACCTCCCCCAACTCCGGCGGTCGAGGTACCCTCCCTCCAGTCCTTGACCGTTGAGGCAGCCACATCCACCTCTAATTTTTCGTGCATTAGCTTCGCCTTAGCTCTAGGATCATTTCGCCTCAATCAATTTGCATCCCAATCGATCAAATCATCACATCCGACCCCCTCGCCGGAGCGCACCTCCGGCCGAGCGCCGCCCCATCGTTTCGCGCCACCTTTTTGCCACTGCAGGGTCCAGGCAACTTGCCCTGGACCCTCTCACTTTTTTTGCAGGTCAAACGCCTTTGACGCGTGCCTGGGAGCATTTTGGACCCTCGTCGGGGTTTGGCCGAGCTCCCCAGCTCCGCCTTCCTCCTCCGCGACCCTCGACCACCGCCGAGCTCTTTTGAAGCCCCCAGGAGGAAGAAGAGACCTCAGGGAACCTCCAGCCTCATTTTGAAGCTAAGAACTCCACCGGAGGAGGAGCAGCACCTCGGAGAACCTCGGCTCGCCGGAGTTCTTCCGCGGTTCTTGCTCCAGCCTTCACAGCTGTCGGATCGAGGAGGAGGCCCAGTCGCTACAGCCGCCGGTAGATCTGGGATGCCCAGGACCGTCCATCGTGAGGAGATCTTCTAATCTCTGGCGTCCAGATGAACCGGCATCGCGCAAGGAGGTCACGCCACGTGTCCAAGTGAAGATCCTCAGCCGTTCGATCTCCTGAGCGAGAGAAATTTTGCAAGTATACCCCTCGTGCTTTTGTAATTTTATTTTAGTCCATAAACTTTAAATGGTAGTTTAAATATTTTGTAAAATTTACATTTAGGCCCTCGGACTTTAAGTATTTGCAGATAGGACCTCTGCCACGTCACCTTACGTGACCTGTTCACGTGAGGTGTGGGCTTTTTGCAGGGAGGCCCTTGGCCTTTTGTCTATTTTGTTTCAGTGCTCTAAGTTTTGTATTAAGCATTAAATTTTTGGGAAAATTGCATGTATGCCCTCGGGCGTTTCTGAAATTACATTTGAGTCCTTCCCAGGCGCGTGCAAGTCACGCGCCCTGGAGGACATTTTGCATCGATACCCCAGCGGGTCTGAGAATTTGGAATTGGTCCTTTAAATTAATTATTAAGTGTTATATTTTGTGGAAAATTGCATGTATGCCCTTGGATGTTTTGATATTTGCATATATACCCCTGCTAGGCTATGAACTTTTGTGTGCTTGTCTTATTTATTTGGAGCCTTATTTTAATTTGAAAAATTCTACAAAAATCATGTTAAGCTCCTGTGTGCTTGTACTTTAACATCATATTTTTTCATTTGCATTTTATTGCATTTTAGCATTTATTAAGAATAAAAAACATGCCATTTCAGTACTGTCTAGCTTATAAAATACCAAAAAAATATTAAAATACCTCGAAAAATTCCAAAAAAATCACCTACTGTGTGTTTATCCTATTTTAGTGTCAAACCAAAAATCATTAAAAAATTCAAAAGAAAAACCTTAAAAATCTAAAAATACCCAAAAACTTCTAAAAAATCTAAAAAAATTCTAGAAAACTCCAAAAATTACAAACTCAAGTTCTGTAGTTTCCTCTTTTTTAAGATTAGTTTGGAAAATTTTGGTTGATGTTTGAGATTTTTCATTCATAGTTTTACTCACAACCAATAGCTTACTCACTGTTTTAATTTATTTTGCCTTTTAAAAGTAACAAAAACATTTTAAAAAATACCCAAAAATCACAAAAATAGTAAAAAATGATAAAACACCAAAAAGATTTTATTTTTGAATTTTTGACTATTTTCCATATTTTTCTAAATATTCTATCCCCTCTTTTATTATATAGCTTATAAATTCCAATATTGGAAAAAAATATAAATATAAAAATATAAAAATCAGAAAATTAAAAATCAAAACACAAAATTAAAAATTAAATAAATATAAAAAATATTAAAAAAAAAAATTAAAAACGCACAAAAATATTTGCATTGCATAGTGCACACACACACACGCACGCACGCACGCACGCACGCATGCACGCACGCACGCACGCACAACACACACACACACAGACACACACACACACAACACACACACACACAGACACATGTTTGACCTACCCTGTCTTGCTCCCTGTGTTCGAACTCTCTGCATACTTGCTCTATACACCATTTATGTAGAGTTAAAAATAAATTTTAACTTCTCATTTATTTCTTATTGCTTGATCTATAGTGTGGGTTAATTGTTGATTAAATACATGATTTTGTAGTGGTCACGACACCGACTGTTGACTCGCCTTGTGAGTCAATACGACCGCTCTCAATTCTGTGTTTATCACTGCTCTATGCAGATAATTCCCTAGAAACGCCTTTACCAAGTCACTTGGTGGCACACATACAATATTCGCCATATGTTGATGCATAAATGACCTGCTATATGGATAATTCCCTGAAAACACCGTTGTCGCTTCTAGTGGTGCATATTATAAACCTGTCATATGGACAGTTCCCTGCAATCGCCTGGCCTTCCTAATCCATCCGTGACTTGTTTGAGTTGTGTTATGTTGACGATTCCCAAGATTGCCAATGGAAAAGGTTATTCCATGGCTTAGTTCTTTGGGATGCATTATGAGCTCCATAATAACATGAATTCAATCTCATATATGCAGAAGTAAAACAAGCATAACAATAACATGATTTCAATCATCATCAATCATTTAATTTGGCTGTAAAAATACATTTATAGTCAATGTTAGATTTCAAATATACTGCATGCCCATCCATGTTAAGTGTAGTATTACACATATTTCAAAGTTGATGTATTACAAATGTTTGGATTACATAACTATTTTCGTTGCCTCCTCTGATATGTTCTTGGAACCTCAGGTTGTTCAAATGGCATCATGCGTACTCCATGATTAATCGTTTATGTTTGAGAACTCCCTACACCTTCATTATCATCGAAGTTTGGCACCTGCGGGTTGAGTTCACCTATCTTCTTCTCCCATCTGGTTCCTCATTAGTGCTTGAGGTGTTTGCATTTCGGTAATGGGTTGCTTAGTGATTGGTGTGTTGAATTGTCTCTACATAACAAACTCAGGAACGGGGTAAACACATTCCAGAACAACCTCGTATTCAACATCGACAGCAACCTCAGCTTCGATATATGCTCCACGAGCCCTAGCACGACCACGTCCGTGGCCCACCCCACGATCCCAATCTCGACCACGTCCTCTCCCTCATCTCACTCTCTTGTGTACCTGAGCATACTCTACATGTTCCTCATGTAAGATGACTGCATCAACAAATTGTAACGCTAAAGAATGCTCCATTTCCGCCTTGGCTTACACACCAATATCTATGAACTTGTGGTATGCAGGGTTGCTATCTGCTCTCTGGATGATGAGGTCCCGCATTAAAAGCTGCACATTATTATAGAAGCAATATTTTCTGTTAGTGCTACTAATCAGAGGCTTAATAGAACAACGGAAATGCAAAACTTACATTGTATGCAAGACATGCACCTAACCTACCAATGAACCTCCTTGTAATTCATAGATACCAGTCCATGCAGGTGGGAGTTACACAAATTTCGTTCGATGTGTCCACCTCTTCAACTTTTTAGTGGTGTGCTTCCCATTCACGTATGTAGAGGCCGTGTCTTTCTCTCCAATTTATGTCCACTTTCCCCTCAAGTCTATAGCATGCATGTCCACATATGTATCGATTCCTAATGGCATGCCTTGGAAACTGCCAAACTGTCGTAGAACATGGTCCGGGAGATGAAATTCGTCATTTTGGAAGTAAACGAGTGCTACTTGTGACCTCCAAATATCACATCCATCAATGCAGTATTATGGAAGTGAAGCTAAGATTTCATCTCCATATGGTACCTACATCACATGCATCGTCATTATACACCATTATTATTAAAAATGAGTATATTGTAATCAATTATAGTTACAGACACAATCATTTATCTGCTCCGGAGTTTGCATGCCAAATAAATTGCGATAGGGTCTCACAACATGTGTTGGTTGCCTATGATGCTTGAAGGCAGCGGCCCGATGTACTCCCAACGGTCTACTGTCCCACTGCAGTCTCTCCCTAACTACTGAAGCTCTGTGTAGAAAGTGTTCCCAAGCCCACAACTGCACCAATATAACGGAACTATCAATCTTCTCTGTCACCACATCTGTCGCATAACACAAATGCATGTATAAATAAGCCAAGACTGCCAACCCCAACTCAACGTACTCGTACGACCCATGTCATACAGTTGACATACTGTGATTAGTGAAATCAATGACCTCGAATTGTTTGTGAAAAAAAACCCTGCCAAACAATTGAAATATATACGCCCTAGCATATCGTCGTAGCATCATCCGACAAATTCCCGAACTCCCCAAAAAGCCACATGGTGAGGACCCTGCTCCCCAAAATGTCCATCACTGAAAAGCACACTCCTAACAATTGTTCGCAAATATTTGCCCATTTTCCAGTGATTGTCGTCGTTCTAGTAACCACATGCCCATCGACTTGCAATCCGATAAGCATGCCACATCGTGCAGATTTATCATCATATCCCCATTTGCCATGTGGAAAGTGTATGTATCTGATCTCCAACACTCAACCAAGGTTGTGATGAGATGACAATCAAGGGAGATAAACTCAAAAGTCAACAATGCTGCCAATTCCCGCATGAACAACGTATGGGTGAATGTGATCATCTAGGGGTATGTGTTGTACATGGGTCGCCCGTCGTCGACATCTGAGCCATGAGGAAACTTGCAATATCATTATCGTTATATATTAGTCATCCACCCCATGAAATAACATTGAAGTTATAATTTTAATTTGCAAATCACCCACATCGTCGTCCCATACATGTCGTGAACTGTCGCGACCCTGATTCCTGGGCCGTCGGATCCTCCCATATCCGGATCTGGTTAATCAGCAATAATTTATTCAGCAATCACAACTAACATTCATAAACAGACTGCAAATAAAATACTCAGAAGAAAGTATTTCAAGACTTTTCCATTCATAAAACAAAGTTCACATGATACATTATCTCATTATAATCATTTACACGTACATCAGCTGGAAGGAAATACATAGAAAGAATACTAACTACCTTACAAAGGAAAGCTACTGTGGCTGGCTGGATGTCTACTATGTAAGATGGCTGGATTACTAAAGTTCTTGCTATGGCTCACCGACACCTGTTGGGTTTTCCATAAATCATAGGATAAAAATCAGCGAATGCTAAGTAACGAAGAAGGGAAAAGCAAACAAATGGGTAATTTTTCAAAACTTGTTATCACAAAAGTTTCATTCTTTCTCGTTAATTTAAGTCCTATTCCTTTCTATTGCACGCCAGGGATTAGTCCAGGGCGAACCCCACCATTCTTGGACTCCGAAGCTATGGACACTTCGGGATTGGAGATTGTGTTGATCTTGGTAAGCTTATGCCATCGCACGTCACCTCAACCAATCTCCAATACTACCCTGACAGTTTCCTTTTCTTTTATTAATCAAGGTCTCAAACCCTCAGCCTGGAACATAAAGGAGCACACCATCCTCGAGGACCCGGTTGCTTAAAACCTCAGGCTAACCTTTAATCACATAACCTAGCGGCCTTAAATACATGTTATCGTGACCCAGCCGCTATTGAACCACCTGTGCCTTAACATGGCACGACCACGTCTTCCGTCGTTCAACCCGAATATATTGGCACCCGATACCACGCGTTGCAAATCATTCATTTCGTGCGCACTTATCAAAACAAGGCAACCGTGTATCACCTAGTTAGGGTCACACCAATACGGGTTCCTTCCGACAAATCTACTGGTTGCATGCCCGACCTGTAGTTCTACTCCCAACCATTTCTTAACGTAACACATGATCTTTTTCATGATCCAAACCAACAAATATCAATTCCCATGATGTAATTCCTCAATTCAGCCTTATATTTGCATAACCATAAAATACTGAATATAGACTTACACATATATTAATTAATATATTTATATACCCATAGTTATGCTTATTTTGACTTCTAAACCCTAACTTTCCAAGCCACTGCATCAATTCGATGCTTAGACCTTATTTTAGTTGAAATCACAAAGCAACTTTTCATATTTTTTTGAAAATAGCCAAATTAGGATTCTTTGTAGCAAAGAACATAAAATCAGAAATTTCAACGATCTCATATGAAAACCCAACAACGAAACGAAGGATTTCGTTACCTAATCGAGCTCTCTCTCGCGTATGCAATTCTTTATCGTGTTTCGTTTTCAGAAAGGATGTTTAAGGCTCCTGAAAAGATTGCATTTCATTTTCGTATCAAAAACACTAAGAACGTGTCAAGAATGTGAAGAACAAACGAAGAACACGAAGAACACTAAGAACATATTTTCTCTTGAAATTTCAGCAGAGCTTCCCCTTATATGGGGTGATATTTCTAGGAAAAAATTCGGCAGAGTTTCTCCTTAAATTGGGACATATTTCTCGGAAAATTTCTGTAGAGTTTCCCCTTATATCAGGATATAACTAAAAATAAAAGGAAAAGAGTTTCCTCTATAAAATCAATCGAGAGGAAAATAATAGCGAAACTAAAAGAATATAATTAAACTGCAAGCGATGGAGAATCGGTAGACACCATGCGTCTTAGGTGATTGAATGTGTGACGAATCACATGGTTCTCTGACATGCACAGTCGCCCGCACCTAAGTAGGGTATCACACAGATTTCTCCATCAAAATAACTATAAAAAATGGAAACGAAAGAACAATAAGTAATGGAGAATCGGTAGACACCACACGTCTTAGGTGAGTGAGTGTGTGACGAATCACATGGTTCACTAATGTGCACAGCCGCCCGTACCTAAGTAGGGTATTACACATATTTCTCCATCAAAATGACTATAAAAAGTGGAAAAGAAAGAACAATAAGCAATGAAGAATCGGTAGACACCACGTGTCTTAGGTGAGTGAATGTGTGACGAATCACAGGGTTCACTGACGTGCACAGCCGCCCGCACCTAAGTAAGGTGTTACACAGATTTCTCCTCGAACCACAACAGGAAACAAATCGGAAAGAAAGATGAATCAAGAACAAAACTTGGAAGAAAAGAGGATGAATTGAAAGCCTAGCTTACAAAGCAAACTAAGAGAGGATCATACCTTCCTCCTCCTCATTCTCCCAGCAACGCTTCGCTCTCTGCCTCCCACTCCTCCTCCCGACCTCTCAACCCTAGCCCTTGGGTGGTGGTGGTAGTGGAAATCGTAGAGAATGAATGAGTAGGTAGAAAACCACTAACCATGGTTAGAGAACCATGGTTTAGCCCTTAACTGCGGTTAGCGGTCCATGGTTTTGACCCATGATTTTGGTCAAAACTTATCCGAAACTTAGGGCTTAAGTTAGAACATTAAAGAGGATTCTAGATTCGCTAATGATGCTTAATTAACACTAATCGTGATTAACTTTCACTAATCACGATTTAACTTTCACGGCGCTTACCTTTTGCTAACTATTGATTAGTGTTTGCTAATGATCATTAACAGTTTTCAATCCGTCATTAGTTTCTTTAATCATGCTTAACTAGTCTTAATGACAATCATTATGGGTTAACGACATCTTAAACCTCCTTACTTCTCTTTCTTCCGAAAATCATAACAAATCTAAACGAAGTCCGATTCACACGAAACAAATTCCGTTGGTTTTCTCTTGACGAGTCGAATCTTATGATATAGGATCTGAGAGAGACCAAGTTCAAGGCTTTACATGAACGATGTCCTGCTAAAGAACATATGCATCAAGGGGACCTCAATCCATCTATAAAAGCAAGTAGATGTCAGCAACAATTCTAAAAAGAAATAACGATAATAAAAAAAGTCATATTTTGTTACAATTATGATACCGAAAGAATTATGTAAGCCACTCAGTCAAAATGGTGCATTTTTTAGTGCGCCCTTCACCTCCGCATAGCCCACTTGTTTTTGTTTCTACATGCAGGGGAAGGTTGTGATGCAGATGTAGACACTTGTGAATTTTTGGTTGGACACTTCCGTTTAGTATGTCCCATTACTCCACAAAACCCACACAAATTTTGTTGCAAGACCTCCCTTACATCCATCTCATTGTGAATCCTCATTGAGTGTGGCCTTCCTTTAGTACATTTCAGCTTCTTACATGATCTTAATTCAGGATAGGTCATTGTGTGCCATGTCTCCTGATCCCAAATAGAAAAGAACCTCCCTTAGTAGAAAAGAAACTAATGCTCCCAAGTGTCAACATATTCACCATTTCTGGCATGTACATGTTTGTTGGCTCAAATCAATGGTGTACTTTTTGTGTCCCCTAATACCAAAATGGGTTCAAAGAATACCAGTCACAACCTCGAAAATGAAATTTGGTTATCGTTGGATTCGTATAACCATGTGACCATTAGCGGAAGCCATCTATGGTTGTAATTTCGTAGTTGCCCATTTCGTGAACTTTTTCCCATTGTCCACTAAGGCAGAAGCCTTAGTTATGCACTAATTGAAGTATAAGATGAAATTATAAAACGTTTTCTCAATCAATCTGGTAATGGGCAGACACCGTGTATCCCTAAGGACTGCGTTATAACTTTTACTAAGATTGGTCGTCATCTTCCCGGATCTAACACCACCATTATATGCTAAATTCCATTGATCTCTATGGCAATTATGGGTCGTAAATCATCTTGCGACATTTTGATCACACTCCTGCAGCTTCCTCATGAAATAAGTGAATTTCTTTTTGTACGTATAAAAAGACGCAACAATAATAAGTGCCTTCATGGAGCCATTTTGAACACAGTGTTGAAATTGTTTGCAACATACCTGGAACAGAACCTCCATTGTGCAAAAGGTGGACGGAGGTCGGGAGGTCGGCATCGATATTATTTAAAGTGGATTTGATTCCTGGGTGACTGTATGAGATTATTCATATTTACCTGGATGTATTCCTACGATCTTGATGCGTAAAAGGTAGAGGAACCACTTCCACGTTGGTCCAGACTCTTCATCAATTATAGCAAAGGCCAAGGGAATGGTGTGTTAACCCCAACAAGGCCACATGTTATGACTAGATTCTCATTGATACTTATCAGTGGCCTACAGTATTTGAAAGTTTGGATTCAAGGGCCAAAAAACTAGAAACACTATTGAAACAATCGACAATGGGGCTTCGAGTGGTCGGAGTGTTCAATATGCATAACCTCTATTTCTATTCCGGTTATGTTGCCTTTAACACGTGTAACAAGTTGTAGCATCCCGGACTTAGGTCTCAGGTCTATTATCGAGGAAAACTGGCCCTGACAACTTGTTGGGTTCAAACCCATATGGACCCGTTGACAACCACCCAAAATGCTTAAGCCCAAGTTGTCAAGTAGTAATCCCCACAACTTATAACCTACTCTCACACTTTGTGAGTTTTAGATGTGAGACTATGTTTGGGGATATGGGTGTTACAACCTCCCCCACTTATATTCACAACGTCCTCATTACGACATGGCCCATCACTTATTTCCAGTGACAGTGGCGGTTGCACGCTCCGGGTAGCCATTTCCTCCTATCTCTTTGTAGGGGTGGATCCACCTCTCGGGTGTCAATTTCCACTATCAGAGGGAAATTGGCTCTGATACCATTTGTAACATCCCAAGCTTAGGTCCCCGGTCCAGTATCGAGGAAAACTGACCCTGACAATGGGTTCAGGCCTAGATGGACCCGTCGACAACCACCCAAAATGCTTAAGCCCAAGTTTGTCAAGTAGTAATCCCCACCACTTATAACCCACTCTCACACTTTGTGAGTTTTACTTGAGGGACTATGTTTGGGGGTATGTGTGTTACAACATACCATACCCCCATACCCACAAAGACACCCCTGACTTTGCATGATAATTTGGACATCTTTCTTACATCATTTATTTTAATGAAAAATGGCACATTATTGAGCAATTAATTCTTTATCATTTGGATATTTATTTACATTTTTATCACATTAGATAATTTAATAAAAATTAGAGTTTGAAATTCAGTGACATTTTACCTATTTATGCTATGAAATTCACACATAATTAAATATTGCTCCAAAAATTATGCAAAAATAATAGTTGATGCCTCTTGTTGTGCTTTAATTACTATCCAAATTTCATCAAAAATGGATGTGTCGTTCGCATAAAATAAATTATTGAGTGATTTCTATAATTGTTTTTTATTTAAATCCATGAATATCATTTTTATGAAATTTCAAGTCTCATGGATTTGTCATTAAAATATCTATTTGAGATAATTTTTCTTCTGGATAAATTGAGTTTGTGGATTAATTAGCAATTAAATACTCACAGTCACTCCGTTTTCAATAAAAATTCAAAAAATAATAAATTATCATAAAGTTCCAAAAAATGTGTAACTTCATTTAATCATATTTAAGTTTCAGTAAAAATTTCATAATTTTTGCATTCTTTTTGTACGAAAAATAGCATAAAAACCCCTAAAAAGTTTGCATTTCCATTATTGCATCTTAACCCCAAAAATTCTAAAAAAATACATTTTGCATTCACCATTGGAGTAGGTTTCTAGGAAAATTATAACTTAGTTAATTTGGATTAATTTTATATTAAAATTAATTTGTCTAAGTTGTTTATTTTCTTAATAACCTAGTTCATCCACATATGTGCATTGGCATTTATTTTACATAAAAAATTACCAAAAAATCCTGCTTGGAAAACCGTGAGCTAATTTATCTAATTCCATCCGAAGTTGTTCCTTTGACTCCTTGAGTCAACTCTAGGGCTTGCCCATGTTAAAAATACATCAAACTACACATTAATTCATTTTTTTAATTATTCGATTCGTGCGATTAATTTTTGATAAATCCAAATTTTGCCCGACTGCAACGAACGGGCATAAAATTTAATCATTAATCCAATTGAATTAAAAGGGTAAATTTCAGGTCTATCAAATGGCGTCGTTACCGTGGAGGCAAACATCTTAGGATCATTTTAGAAAAATTAGATTTTGGTTTTCCATTCACTCGGGTAGTCTGACCCCGGAACCACTTTGTAATTATTTCATTTTTTCCAATCATTTCTCTACTTTTTTCTGTGTCTCTCTGGCATAAAGTTCCATCTTTTTGTGCGAGGATCCGATGGACTTAGAGCAGCTTTCTTGAAGTCGACGCATGTCGAAGTGCATTAGAGGCTGATGATTCGTGGATCAAGTCAGCTATTAAGATGCCAAAAAGATTTTCATTTTCGTTAATTTGTAATAATTGCATTTAAAGCGATCTCCGTTTGGGTTCTCACGTATATAACCGAATAAAAAGGCTCTCTGTGTTGTGTGGTTGCTTGCCGTAGAATAGATCATGTAATCACGCTCTTAGAGCTTTCTATGACTGTTTGTGCTCGTAATTTCTAGGACTACACCTCACCATTAAAAGATGCACTTAGACCGCATGACTTTAGCCAAATTTAAATTCATTCTTCACTCGCTAATAGAACTGCCTGTCTATGAGCGACTTTTCATCGCTTGCATTAATTTATGTAAAATTTCAATTCAGTATTGCAACCTGCATTGTAGAGAGCTTGAGGCACTGTAAGTCTTCTTACTCAAGCATTCATCATCGTTTTCTCGATTGCATCGGCTTTTTCCGATTCACTCTCTTGGTTTTTCTAACTTAGGATAAAGGAATTAAGACTGGACGGTGGACGTGATTGCTTGTGTGGATTAACTTAAGTGACAACTAATCTCTAAAACCGGTACTGCTAATTGAATTGGACCAAAAAAATTGACTAAAATTAACCCCTGTTTGCGGGAGAGCAACCCCAACCTTGATTTCAGGCTGAGTTAGGATACAGAGAATGTGTGCACACACACTATGATAGAGCCCAAATCTCCGCCTTCCATATCAACGTACCCCACTCTTAGTGAATATCACAGGCTGAAGTATTCGAAGTTCAACTGACCAACACTAAGTAGCCTCCGCTTGCTTCGGCAAGTATATAGGTGTGAAGCAGCGGTTAATGAATCTCGTATTCATCATGCTAAAAGCCGCAAATTAAACCCCTGTCTTGACTAATCCAATAAAAATCACCTTTAATTCTTTATTTTTATCCTGTATTATATTGTGTATAATTTACCATTTAATTATTGTATTTAATTTCTCTTATTTTTCTTTTATTTATTTTATCCTCAAAAACCCCTAAAAATTAGGTAGAATAATTGTCCATAATTCACTGACCATTAAAAAGACTAAAAAAATACAAAAACAAATCAAAGATAAAAAGCCGGTGTTTTTATCCCCCTAAAAATACCCCCAAAAATGCTTGTTGTACAAATGACCTCTTTTGGCTTTTTAACCAACATGAAAGTTGTAGATATCGTCGACACGAGCAACTTTCATGTTTTGACTTTTTCTAATTTGGCCTCTAACTATTTATTTTAATAATTCTTTGTAATTTTTACTTTGAATTTTTCTGATTGGGCCACGTGGCACCCACTGGGCCGCCCACATGGCCCACTCCTCTTTCCGCCACCCGGCACCTCCCCTGGCTGTTGGATCTGCCCCTGATCGCCCTCATCTCCTCCGTCCATCACCGCTCCATCATCAGCCGTCAGATCTCTGATGAGATCTGATCTTAGCCGCCCACCCCCGCCCCAATCTCAACAACATGATTCTCTCCATCATCCAACGCTCCTCCTCGCGCCACGTCTCCCTTCAACCTCCACCGTTCGATCATATCCTATCCTACGCTTACTCAAGTGCCACGTCACCCCCTCACCCCTCGCCGTTGGATCTCACCCAACTCTCCATCTGGGCCGCTCTTTAGCGCCCATCCCTCCACCACACGATCAGATCCTAAGGATCTGATCGTGACCCTCCGCATGCGCTCCACTCCTAGCCGTTGGATCGTTAGATCCAACGACTGTGGTTCATCGTCTACCTCCAGCCTGGCATTCCCTCTTGTAACGCCTCTGCCCCCTTCCTTTTTTAGCACTCTCGTCCGGCCACCTCACCCTCTCCTAACGGCCGCCTTGCGTACCCCACGCCTCCACCATCTTCGCGCAACCCCCATTTGACACCGCCATTAATCCCCTTCGCCATCATTCCACTTGCAAAAATGCCTCGACCGCATGTAACCTCCGACTACCTTCCCCTATAAAAGCCACCCTCCACCACATTCAAACTTCGTCCACCATTATTGGGCTTGATCCTAGCCTCCTCCGCCCCTTCGGTGACAGCGGAGAGGCCGAACGTCGAGGCGAAGATGGATTTTGCCCGGTGTCGACCCACGGCCAAATGGCTGTGCTACGGACGCCACCAGGCTTCGCCGAGCTCCGAGGCCCAGCTGACCTCGCTGGGCGAAGATCGGAGTGCATCCATGGCGCTCATCCCAAGCTCTTCCTCCACCGGGTTCCCCTCCCCGACGAGGTCTCCTTCCCCCTTCTTTTCTTTGAATTTTGCCAATCACCTCTGATCGATCCACCCTCACCTGACCACCCCTTGAGCTTCACCAATGCACCCCCATCCACGCTAACGCCTCCGTTCATCCATCCCCGATCTCCAAACCCCCATCCACTCCGACCCATTTCTTCCCGTGCTCCGCCGGAGAAGATATTCAAGGCCACCGCTTCCCGTCTCCCCCATGGCCTCCGACCACCCCATTTCACTCGCACTTCACGCACACACCCTTCGGCTGTAACTGACCCTTGCAGGTACCTCGATTGGCCGGATGTTGCGCCGAAGTTCCTTCGAGCTCCTCTACTCCGGCGAAGCTTCACCGAGTTTCACCTCCAACCATCCCCGAAGCTTCGCCGGGTCTCCAGGACCTTTGCCAGCGCTTCCACTAGCTCTCCGCACCTCCGCCTTGCACGGAGGGGCTCGGTGGAGCATCCAGCTGTTCGCCGGAGCCCCGCCTCCTGCAGTGACACACGGCAGAGGTTGAAAGTACAGATACCGTTCGATGATTTCGATCGGACGGTCTTGAATCTGCCACGTGGACACTCCAAGCCTCATCAGGAACCAGCAGCTTCGGGATATACGAGACAGGACCCGAGCCCCCAATTGCTGCCACGTGGCCTGAACCTGAGGGCCATCCCGAGCCTAGGCGCCTCGCGTGCTCCGCACGTGAGGGCCTGGGAAAATTGTGCGAAAGACCCAGGAAGATCTGATATTTGCATTTTGGTCCCTAGGCACGTGCCTCACGTGCGTGCCTGGGTATTTTACAGGGAAGCCCTCCAATGTTTTGAAAATTGCATAAATGCCCTCGCGCTATGATAAATTTACACAAGGGCCCATGCGGTTTTTGGTATTTATCTTTTTATTTCTTGCATTTTTATTACAATTATGCCCCTGCATTGTTTTCTTCATAACTTGAGCATCGTAGGTCCAAATTGCATAATTTTAGTGTTGTTTTGATCCTTGTTTTGTCATCTACATCTTAGCATGTCTAATTTCTTCATTTGCCACTATTGTTAAAGAAGTGATTTATTATGTGACAAATGTGACCCTGCTCTTCTTGTTCTTGCCTGGATTTGATGACTGCTTTTCATGTTGTGATTAAAATGACACTAATTTCCAATTCTATTCTGTTGCTCATATTTTTAGGGTTTAATTGTAATCTTTAGCTTAGCATACTTGTATCATTGCACAATTACTCATTAATCATTTTAAATTGCATAAAAATTAACTAAAAATTGCATACATCATGGCATTGCTTTGTAAATAGCATAGTTCATCATGTGGACCTGAAACTGAAATTATTTCTCACTCGTGCTTCATGAATCGAAATTCAATAAATAAATTAGGTAGTCGTGTCCCTTTGTTCGACCTTGGTAGACTTGCCAAGTATAAATACTCCACATCATTCAAAAGACAGTGGTTTTTGCTGAACCAAATTTGCCTCCTATACTACGACTATTTTAGATTATTAAAGAGGTGAATTCGACGATCATCAAATGGCATCGTTGCCGGGGACACAGCTTAACTTAATTATTGAATTTTGATTTTATTTGTTGAATAATTTCAAAAGTTTTAGGTCCTCATTTCAGCATCATATTTTTTGTGTTATATCTGCTGATTTAGCTTCTCCAAGTATTCTAACTTTTCTCTTTTGTGCCAGGGCCCATGTAAATCGAAGACGCTTGATTCTCATGGCGGCGTGAAGTCGGGAGCTTCCGCTGAAGAGGCCACAGAAGAATTCAGAAAGAAATTTTAGGAGTCTTAGATCAGACAGTCTGCATTGCATATTGTAAAAAAAAATTGTGTGTGCATATTTACTTCTAGTTCTTGCGTGTTGTAAAAAAAAGAAGTAGATCACTTGATGATCTATCCCTCCCCCCACACACACCTACACTTGCACATACGCACTCACCCCCACCATCTCCCCCTGTAAATTTCACTCTCTCTCTCTCTCTGTCTCTCTCTCTCTCTGTGTATATTTCACGATCCCCCTCCCCCTCACCCTTGTATCATAGAACAACCCCCCTAATTCAGACCTGACTTACGCTATTTGTAGCCTAAGTATAGGGGGGACCTGCCTGCTCATCCCTCCCTCATCCAATCTTCTTGTAATTAGGTCAATATTGACCTGAGTATAGGAGGATCCTCCTCCTCAGTTCTGCTATATCACCCTATATTTGAATCGAGCCTTGGCTTCATGGCACTTGTGCTATGATGACATAGCAAAATTTAAGTATAGGGGGGTATACCGTATATTACTGAATATTTAATTTAGCCTTAGCTCGTGCTTTTAACTTTTTAAATTTTATTTTCGGGCTGGGTTTTGGTAAACTTGTGAACTGAGTAAAAACCTTGTAAAAATTGTTTATTAAAATTGAGGGATTAGTTTTTATAAATATTCCTTTTCAAAAAAAAAAATAAATTAAAAATTAAAAACTCTTCTTGGAATTAGACTCTGACTACTAGGCTTAGTAGACATTTTCAGTGAGGGAACTTCGGTCTCCCTTAGCAGAATGGGTGGTTTAGAGGACATCGCATATGGCTTCGTCCTTAAGGATTACGGGTCCGTTTATCGGCCCGTACTTACACCCATACTGGCTGAGAGTGGATACTTTTAATCATTTGAGCCTGGGCCAGTCATTGTCTCTTCAAAGAAAAATCAAAATTAAAACCCATAAAAATCTGCAAAAGCCAAAAATCACGCAAAAAAATCAGTAACCAAGGAGTTGGTGTATTCCTGACACATTCACTCACTCAAGGCTTGAGGATTTTGAGGGCACTGGATTTCTGTGATCTTGAGAGTCTGAGTTAACATGCCTTAGTCATTAGGGTTTTAAGCTTAAATATCCACACTTCCCTGGTTTGAAAGATTTGAGCGCTATATTGCACTCTTCATCTTTACCTACAAGAAAAATATGATCATCACAATACTTCCACAACTGCATGATTGATGAGATGAGTTGAGATATCACTTGAGGAACTAGGACTAGAGATTTGAGTTTAGACCTGATCTAATGATATTCGAGGATGGGATAAAGTTAATGAAGGCTTTAGAAAACCTGAGTGTCAGCAAAACCCTAGCCAGTATGTGAAAAAGATTCATATGCTAACTCTTTGATATTTACCTATGTTCCAGGGTGTGATGAAACTTAATGGAAATTGTTGATCAGTGTGCGCCAACTTTTGGTAAAAGCAGTGGACCTAGCCAACAAAAGAAAAGAAATGTCAAAGAGAAAGCTCAGAATACCAAAGTCAAATTACAAAAGAGCTTCCACCAATGACGAGCGCTCCCAAACATTTTCAAAGTGTCCACTTGGACCAAGCGCTAATTAGGACCAAGGAGTCGGGCTGACACCACAAAAAGCGCCTTGCATCGTAAGCGATACAAGTCTGGGTGTCAAAGGTATCTTAGATACTCAGAAAAGACACACCCCGGTGTACTCCCAGGAAAACAAGTGCATACGACTCCAACTCTCTTGACGGACACATTGATCAACAGTATAAAAATTTACATGTGTTGAGTAAAAGGCACTCGAGAGGCCCCTTGTTCCAATGTGAGGGTGAGAAAAATAGACACAATCCCAATACCCACCATCTGGCCGTCCATCAACATTTCAAGTCTGACAAACTAATGAGACGTTGACTGAAGCAAGAATAGACTTATTCCCTAGTATTGAGAATTAGGTCTAGAGGAGAGTCTTTGAGACTGGAACTTTGAGTGATGCATCGACTCGACTCTCATGAAATGCAGTACACTAAATTTCATATCCTTATGCTATATGTACAAAAAGAGAGTCTGATAATTAGAGAAGTTGGATTCCTTCTGACTATAGCATGGATAAGCTAATAATTTTAGGATCACTTAGGTCAAGGATCTTCGAAAGATCGAGCCTTGAAAATTTCACGCGCACTGTCAGGAATTAATCTGACTCCTTCATTCTTTAGATGCTCGAGGACGAGCTTGGTTTAAGTATAGGGGTATGATGAATCTCGTATTCATCTTGCTAAAAGCCGCAAATTAAACCCCTGTATTGACTAATCCAATAAAAACCACCTTTAATTCTTTATTTTTATCCTGTATTATATTGTGTATAATTTACCATTAAATTATTGTATTTAATTTCTCTTATTTTTCTTGTATTTATTTTATCCTCAAAAACCCCTTAATAATTGTCCATAATTCACTGACCATTAAAAAGACTAAAAAAATACAAAAACAAATCAAAGATAAAAAGCCGGTGTTTTTATCCCCCTAAAAATACCCCCAAAAATGCTTGTTGTACAAATGACCTCTTTTGGCTTTTTGACCAACATGAAAGTTGTAGATCTCATTGAGACGAGAAACTTTCATGTTTTGACTTTTTCTAATTTGGCCTCTAATTATTTCTTTTATAATTTTCTTTGTAATTTTTACTTTTAATTTTTCTTATTGGGCAACGTGGAGCCCACTGGGCCGCCCACGTGGCCCGCTCCCCTTTCTGCCACCTGACACCTCCCCTGGCTGTTGGATCTGCCCCTGACCGCCCTCATCTCCTCCGTCCATCACCGCTCCATCATCAGCCGTCAGATCTCTTGAGATCTGATCTTAGTCGCCCACCCCCGCCCCAATCTCAACCGCACGATTCTCTCCATCATCCAACGCTCCTCCTCGCGCCACGTCTCCCTTCAACCTCCACTGTTCGATCATATCCTATCCCACGCTTACTCAAGTGCCACGTCACCCCCTCACCCCTCACCGTTGGATCTCACCCAACTCTCCATCTAGGCTGCTCTTTAGCGCCCATCCCTCCACCACACGACCAGATCCTAAGGATCTGATCGTGGCCCTCCGCACACGCTCCACTCCCAGCCGTTGGATCGTTAGATCCAACGGCTGTGGTTCACCGTCTACCTCCAGCCTGGCGTTCCCTCTTGTAACGCCTCCGCCCCCTTCCTTTTTAGCACTCTCGTCCGGCCACCTCTCCCTCTCCTAACGGTCGCCCTGCGTACCCCACACCTCCACCATCTTCGCGCAACCCCCATTTGACACCGCCATTAGTCCCCTTTGCCTTCATTCCACTTGCAAAAATGCCCCGACCGCATGTAACCTCCGACTACCTTCCCCTATAAAAGCCACCCCCGCCACATTCAAACTTCGTCCACCATTATTGGGCTTGATCCTAGCCTCCTCCGCCCCCTGGTGACAGCGGAGGGGTGGAACGTCGAGGCAAAGATGGATTTTGCCCGGTGTCGACCAACGGCCAAATGGCCGTGCTACGGACGCCACAAGGCTTCACCGAGCTCCGAGGCCCAGCTGACCTCGCTGGGCGAAGACCGGAGCGCATCCATGGCGCTCATCCCAAGCTCTTCCTCCACCGGGTTCCCCTCCCCGACGAGGTCTCCTTCCCCCTTCTTTTCTTTGAATTTTGCCAATTACCTCTGATCGATCCACCCTCGCCTGACCACCCCTTGAGCTTCACCAATGCACCCCCATCCACGCCAACGCCTCCGTTCATCCTTCCCCGATCTCCACACCCCCATCCACTCCGACTCATTTCTTCCCCTGCTCCGCCGGAGAAGATACTCAAGGCCACCGCTTCCCGTCGCCCCCATGGCCTCTGACCATCCCATTTCACTCGCACTTCACGCGCACTCACTTCGGCTATAACTGACCCTTGCAGGTACCTTGATTGGCCAGATGTTGCGCCAGAGTTCCTTTGAGCTCCTCTAATCCGGCGAAGCTTCACCGAGTTTCACCTCCAACCATCTTCGAAGCTTCGCCGGGTCTCCAGGACCTTCGCCATCGCTTCCACTAGCTCCCCGCACCTCCGCCTTGCACGGAGGGGCTCGGTGGAGCAACCAGCTGTTCGCCGGAGCCCCGCCTCCTCCGGTAACACACGACGGAGGTTGAAAGTACAGATACCATCCGATCGTTTCGATCGGACGGTCTCGAATCTGCCACATGGACACTCCAAGCCTCACCAAGAACCAGCAGCTTCGGGATATACGAGCCAGGACCCGAGCCCCTAATTACTGCCACGTGGCCTGAACCTGAGGGCCATCCCGAGCCTAGGCGCCTCACGTGCCCCGCACGCGAGGGTCAGGGAAAATTGCACGAAAGAGCCAGGCGGATCGGATATTTGCATTTTGGTCCCCAGGCATCTGCCTTACGTGCGTGCCTGGGTATTTTACAGGGAAGCCCTCCAAT
This sequence comes from Ottelia alismoides, assembly GCA_037367405.1. Taxonomy (NCBI): domain Eukaryota; kingdom Viridiplantae; phylum Streptophyta; class Magnoliopsida; order Alismatales; family Hydrocharitaceae; genus Ottelia; species Ottelia alismoides. Next base: position 233,797 of record JAZKJV010007574.1, on the reverse strand, counting down.
GTTTTGAAAATTGCATAAATGCCCCCGCGCTATGATAAATTTATACAAGGGCTCAGGCGATTTTTGGTATTTGCATTTAGGTCCCTACATGGACCTAAATGTAATATTTATCTTTTTATTTCTTGCATTTTTATTACAATTATGCTCCTGCATTGTTTTCTTCATAACTTGAGCATCGTAGGTCCGAATTGCATGATTTTAGTGTCATTTTGATCCTTGTTTTGTCCTCTACATCTTAGCATGTCTAATTTCTTCATTTGCCACTATTTTTAAAGAAGTGATTTATTATGTGATAAATGGGACCCTGCTCTTCTTGTTCTTGCCTGGATTTGATGACCGCTTTTCATGTTGTGATTAAAATGACACTAATTTCCAATTCTATTCTGTTGCTCATATTTTTAGGGTCTAATTGTAATCTTTAGCTTAGCATACTTGTATCATTGCACAATTACTCATTCATCATTTTAATTGCATACAAATTAACTAAAAATTGCATACAACATGGCATTGCTTTGTAAATAGCATAGTTCATTATGTGGACCTGAAACTGAAATTATTTCTCACTCGTGCTTCATGAATCGAAATTCGATAAATAAATTAGGTAGCCGTGTCCCTGTGTTCGACCTTGGTAGAATTGCCAAGTATAAATACTCCACATCATTCAAAAGACTGTGGTTTTTGCTTAATCAAATTTGCCTCCTATACTACGACTATTTTAGATTATTAAAGAAGAGAATTCGACGATCATCAACGGTGCAAGGAGACAAGTTGCTAGTAACCCTCTGGGGCAAAGTGATAAGCCTTGTTAGCCTCCGCCTACTTCAGTAGGTAGATAGGGGCATGTCCTTGAACTTTATCGGTATTAACCGAGTAAGCAAGTGATAGGAGCTAAGAGAGGAAGTGTGTTGGTAGCTGATGAACGCGGAAATCGACGGTCTTAAGTTCAACACAAACGTGAACTCAGTCGAAGTGTTGACCAATCAAAATCCGCACTCAATCAACAATTAACCCACACTAAAAATCACTAATGAGAAATAAATGTGGAGTTAAAATTTATTTTTAACTCTGCACAAATGATGTACATGGGCAAGTATGCAGAGAGTTCGAACACAGGGAGCAAACAGTGAAGTCCTAGCAAAAGCTAAGTGTGTGAGTGTGTGAGTGTCTACACTAAGCAAGCAAACAAATGAATTTTTGTGGGTTTTTAATTTTTAATTTTTAATTTTTTTTTTATTTTTAATTTTGTATTTTGATTTTTAATTTTCTGATTTTTATATTTTATATTTTTCTGTTTTCTTTTTTTTTTTTTATATTGGAAGATAAAAACAATATAAGACAAGGCAAGGTAAAATCTTTATAAAAATGCACAAAAATACTCAAAAATTCAGGAATAAAATCTTTTTGGTATTTTTAGGGTTTTTTACTGTTTTTGAGATTTTTGGGGATTTTTCAAGATGTTTTTGATATTTTTTTAAAGGCTGAAATAAAGGGAAACAGTGAGAATAAGGCTGGCTGTGAGTAAAATGTAATTTAAAAACAGCAACCAGTAGCAAAAATATTTCACACTATTTTTCTAATAAAAAGAACAAAATAAGTGATAAACAGAAGCTGAATTTGTATTTTTTTGATTTTTCTACTATTTTATATATTTTTTTGAAGTTTTTGAGTGTTTTTAAATTTTTAATGTTTTTCTTTTGAAATTTTTAATGATTTTTGGACTGACACTAGAATAGGGTAAAATAGACACTAGGTGAATTTTTGGGAATTTTTGGAGGTGTTTTGATATTTTTTTGGTATTTTCTAAGGTAGACAGTGCACAAAATAGGTGTTTTTGATTTTTAATAAATATGAAAATAAAATAAAATCAAAAACTAAAATATGGGCGTCAAAGTACACCTATCCAGAAGCTTAGTCCTATTTTTGTGGGATTTTTGGAGTTAAAATGATATTTTAAATAAATCCAACAAACATCCAAATGATAATCAGGCCTGGCAGGGGTATTTATGCAAAAATGAAAACATCCAGGGGCTCATATGCAATTTTCCACAAAATATTACACTATATATTCAAGTTCTGGAATCAAAAAGAAATTACAAAAACCGCCAGGGACACGCCTACAAATTTCCCACCAGGGCGCGTGACTTGCACGCGCCTGGGAAGGACTGGAATGCAATAATACAAAGGTCTGGGGGCTTAGTTGCAAAATATCCCAAAATATTACACTTAACGCCAAAATTTTAGGACTAAAAGGAAATACCCAAACATACAAGGGTGCCTCTGCAAAATGCCCACACCTCACGTGAACTGGTCACGTGAGGTGACGTGGCGAGGGACCTAAACGCAAATAAAAGAAAGTTTGGGGGCCTACTTGCAAATATTACAAAATTTTAACGCTACAGACGAAAGTTTGAAAACTAAATATTAAATACAAAAGTTGCGAGGGTGATGGTGCAAAATACCCTCGCTCCGGCGCTCTGGTGAGGACGCGTGGCGCGCATCCAACGGCTGGGGCGACGGGAGACGATCCAGCGGCTGGGCGCGCTTCACTTATCCACGTGGCAAGCTCTGGACGGCCGATGACGCTTCGAGGATCAGCGGCTGGGATTAGATCCTCCTGAGGTGATCTGACGGTCGAGGCCGAGGAAGATCCAACGGCCGCTGCTCGATCTGGAGCTCCTCCTCGATCCGACGGCTGGGAGAGGGGTTGCAAGAACGGGGAAGAACGCCTGCGAAGGCGAACTTCTCCGACCTCGATCTCCCTCCTCCGGCAACGATAGGTCCTCAAAATGGACGAGGGGCTTCCTGGAACGGTCCTTTATCTCCTGGGGGCTTCAAAATGCCTCGGCGACGGCCGAGGTGCTCAGACGAAGGTGGCGGAGCTGGAGGGCTCGGCCGAGCTCCGGCGAGCCTCAAAATAGCTCCCAGGCGCGATTCAACGCGCGTTGACCCTGCAAGAAAAGTTAGACGGTCCAGGGCAAAGTGCCTGAACCCTTGGTGGTCCCTAACTAAGCGAGAGGTGGAGTGGTCGATGATGGCCGGAGGTGCGCTCCGGCGAGGTTGCGTGAATAGGTGATTTACTTGATGAATGTCACGATTTTTTTGGGGTTTTTAATCCTAGAGCTAACAGGAACCTAATGCAATAAAGGAAAGGCGAGATGGAGGCCCTCAATGGCCGGAGCCAGAGGATAGAAGTTACCTCGACGCCGGCAGTTGGCGGAGGTGCTGGAGGCTCCCTCGACCTCAGACGCCCTGGCTGAAGGGCTCGCGGCGAAGCTGTCACCTCCGGCGAGCGATTGGAGCACAAGAGAGGCGGAGAGGGGTGGACCAAGGGGACTCAAAGTGGATTTGAAAATGGGGGGTCGGTTTTATTTGGTTTGACCCCCGATGGCAGAGGTCCAAAGACCAAGATTTCTGGGGCGATTCAGAGGTTCTCAGCCCAAGAAAATCCTTGGGCGAGCAAGAGGGGTGTTAGGTGAGGAAGTTTGCAGGAGGACTCGAGCTCAAAAGATGAAAGCTCGATCCTCGAAAAATTTGAGAAGATGGGGTCAAAGGCCGGTTCTGACAGGGGCTAAGGGGGTAGGGTACCTAGTTGACCGAGGTCAACTAGGGTTTGCACCTGGTTGGTCCACGTGGACCAACCAGGAAAAACCCTGAAATAAAAGTTTGTTAATTTAATTAAAAATAGTAAATGGCCGAATTAAATAAAGTGTATAAAATAAAAAATGTTCAAAATTTTATGTAGTATTTTATTCTGATTTTTATTTATTTTTATGACATATATTTTTTTCAAGTTACCTTTTTAACCCTATATAGGTATAATACCTATGTGTTTTAGTATTTTATTTTTATTTAGGTATTTTATTTTATTATTATTTATGAATTTGTAAAATTATAGCATACTTTTATATACATAAGTATATTTTTATTTTATTTTTCTGAGATGTTTTGTATATTTAATAAAATACAAATGTATTCTATACAGGTATAAGTATATATGGTATACCTATGTATTGAATATATACAAGTATTTTATTTTTATTTCTCTTTGCATTTTATTTCAATTTTAATGCGCATATATACTATAAATAATATTTACAAAATTATAAAAATATAAAAATGAATAAATAATGATTAAAGAATAAATTGAATATTTTATTCAGTACAAGAGTACAATGAGGGTCCAAAATTCAACTTTCAAACCGTAGCTCCGCCAAATGCGAAACCACCACTATTGGATAGATTATTTTATTCTATATACAATTAAAGGTGAGTACACTGCATTTGGATTTGTCGTTTGTGAGATACGGGTCTGGGAAGTTGGGATTTTGGATTCTTATTCAGACCATATCTTTTCATCTGTACCTTCTTTTTCTGTGAAATCAATTTTGTCTTTTTCTTTATGAAATTATCTACAACTTTTATGTACAAGGTTTCTTTATTTGATGTACACAAAGTGAAACCAAAAATAGGTCCCAGAATGAATAAAGAATGAATAAAAAGTATAGGTATTTTCTCTGTGTTTCTGACCTTATCTCCCCCTACTTTATTCCTTGTCGACCTATTCATCAAGATGCCTAGGTCTCGGGGGTTTTAGGTCATAAAATATTTACAATATTTTATTCTTTTTCTTTTCTTTATTTATTCTATAATTTTGGCCTTAATTACAGTAATTTACACACTTGTTGAGATGCATATGCATGGATGCTAAGATGCTCTATTTAAGGCTATTTACAGGCATTTGCTAGGGTTTTAGGTGCCAAAATGATAGAATAAAGATGATGAAATGTGGATTCATCATCCCCCTATACTTTACCTTTGCTAGTCCCTAGCAAACACTTATGCAATAAGTGCAAAAAGAAACAGAAAGAAAAGAAAAAGAAGAAATTGGATTTTATTTGGTCATTAAACTTGTCTTCGCAAAATCAAAGTTTGGAGCTTAAGTCGGACCCTTTAGAAATTTAGTGCGGGCAGAACCGTATTGAGAACAGTGTTTGAAATCCAACAGTCCTTGAGAATCCCAAAACTCTGTTCAAGTCTCCTCAATAGCCAGGTCAGAAATACCTCAACTCATACGCAAACTCTTACGACTATGCATCTGACTCGTACAGTGTAAGTGATGGTGGCTCTCCCCAACTAGAATGACAAAGAAACTGACTTCTCCAGTACAACAACCCAATGATTCCCCAATCCAGCAACTCCATCCTCGAGGAGCGGGGTATTCCCTTCTAAGTTCAAGTGGCAACCAGCTCAAGAGGAGGGGGTGAAGAGAAGAATGGACGGTAGCCAGTGTAGCTACCTATCCTTGGATGCAAGACCAGTGTAGTCAAGTCATCCTGCTGCAGGCTCACATATTTGACTTTGGAACTCAAGCTTGCTTATTGACTTTGTACATACTTGCAGGCTTTTTATTTTTGTACATGCCTGAACATTTTTTTTTTTTGAATACTATATACAGCAGCATTTACATCAGGAGTTTTTCCTCTTGAGCCAGTAGACTATCCCTCTTTTGAAGCTTTATCGCAACCCACAGCCTCCTGTCTTTAGACTTCCTAATCACTGGACGGGTTGGGGTGCACTTCCCTCCCTAGAGGAGGACAAATGTTTCCACTTGTGTGCGTCTCATACCGGCAAATCCAATCCCCTCACCACTCCAATTGAGTTGAGCCATGTGAAAGGTGCCGGTGTCCAAGTTAGGTCATTATCAACAAGAGTCGTGCGTGTGCTCCAAAATACTCTACTTAGGCAATCAAGAATCCATTGAACCAAGTCTCGTGATCCTCAAAGAATTAAGTCAACTAGACCTGAAGTACCTCAAACCCAGTTCCTATAAGGTTCCTGTTATTAGGTAGATTTTAAGGTCCAATCAAGCTCCAATCTTCGGATTTTACTTAGACTCGTTCAACTCTCAAACTCAATCCGAAAAATGCGAATGCTATGCAATGCAATGCAGAAAATATTTTTGTGATGCAATTTTCAAAGATTTTGAACTTTTTATGGATTTTTTTTTTTGAAAAGATGATGATGTATGCTAATGCAGATGCATTTTTTGTATTTTTCAAAGATTTTTTCAAATGTTTTTGGATTTTAATTTTGCAAATGTTTTTGGGAATTTTTGAAAACAAAAAGATTTTGGCTGAAAACTAGGCTAAAATATGTACACGGGAGTGCCTCTTCATATATACAAGAAGTGGATTTTAAGAATTTACAAGGGTAAGTGGTTAATTTTATACATATACATAAGCTGGATTTTGGTGTGATGTGTATATTCCTCAAACTTATTTTGAAAACAAGCTTTCACACAATTTTTGAAAACTATAGTCCAAAAAAGTTTTTACAAACATTTTACACACATTTGAAAATCATTTTACAAAGGTTTTCAAAACAGTATATATAGGTTTTTCAAATCATTTTTGCACCCATTTTTCAAACCATTTGCAAATCATTTTTCAAACATTTTTATTTCACACAAAGAAAAGAAATTTTGCAAACCACACAGGTTGAAAACACCGAACAAAATATTTTCAAAATAGTTTTCAATAGATGTTCACAAAGATTTTCAAACTATTTTTCAAACATTTTGCAAAAAACATTTTCACCTGATTTATTAATCAGTAAATACAAAAAGAGTTTGAGGAATAACCACATCTTTTTATTAAGAATTTTTTAATGACTTTTAACGAATTTTTAGCCATATTATTAGGAAAATACGAGTTATGGCTAAAGTATATACATAGTATATACGACCCCCTATACTTAGCTTGAGCTATGTCCTCATAGATCGGAGAGAAAAGAGAAGACATAACTCGTACTAAGTATAGACAATTCTAAAGAATAAAGAATAAATGAATCAATCAACGAATGAGAAGTTGACCGTCCCTCCTATACTTAGGATCAAATAATCCTAAGTATAGCAGACTGTACACAACGCAGGGAGGGTCAAGGGTGGGAATGAACAGATCGTACTCAGATTGTCTCCCCCTATACTTAGGGTAAGGTATCCCTAAGTATAGACAAGAAGAGGAGACAATGGAGAGGACCGAAAAGAATAGAAAAACTCGGGGTGCCAACCCCCCTATACTTAGGACAAAGTGCGTCCTAAGTATGGAAAACTGTCTACAAGGGCGGCACCTTTTCGGTAGATATAGAAAATAGCAAAGGAAAAGAAGAAAAGAAGAAAAGAGGAAAATAAATCAACAGATAACAGAATGATATAAACAGATGGATCTGTACAGCGGAAAAAAGCATTGATCACCATGTATGAGATGTAGATGATGAGAGTCAAGAGACACATCTCATACCAGAAGAATGGGGGCAACGTCAATGGTCGGTGGATCATGATCAAGATATAGTTTCAAGCGTTGACCATTGACGCGGAAGGTAGCGGAAGATGACGGTTCGGATATGTCTATGCTGCCATTGTCATGTACCTTCCTGACCACATACGGTCCTTTCCACTTGCTCTGTAATTTCCCTGGGAATAATTTCAGCCTGGAATCAAACAGCCATACTCTCTGATCTGGCTCAAACTGTTTATGGCTGATATGTGAATCATGCCATGTCTTCACTTTTTCTTTGTATTGTAGGCTGTTGGAGAAGGCTGTATCTCTCAATTCCTCCAGGGCTGCCAATTCTGCTCTTCTCTGGTCTCCTATACTCTCTGGATCTATCAGCAACTCAGTAACTGCCCAAAAAGATTTGTGCTTGATTTCCACTGGCAAATGGCACGGCTTGCCATAGACGAGACGAAAGGGAGATGTCCCTAATGGATTCTTGAAAGATGTCCGATACGCCCACAAGACCGAGTCCAAAAGCTGTGACCAATCCTTTCGGTCTGGGCGGACAACTTTCTGCAAGATAGTCTTTATCTCCCTGTTCGATACTTCGGCAAGACCATTAGTCTGAGGGTGATAAGGAGTGGCAACCCGATGGTCAATACCGAACTCGTCTGCAAGGGCCCTGACTTTGTCATTGATGAAGTGAGACCCCCCGTCTGAAATCAAGACTCTAGGTACTCCGAACCGTGAAATGATATTTTTCCTCAAAAATTTGCAAACAGTTTTAGCATCTGCGGCTCGGGCGGGGATGGCCTCAACCCATCGGCTGACATAATCCACAGCAAGCAAGATGTGCTCGAATCCCTGACTTTTAGGAAATGGGCCCATGAAATCAATCCCCCATGCATCAAAAACCTCACAGAAGTGAATGGGTTGCATGGGCATCATGTCTCTCTGTCCGCAGGTTCCCATCTTCTGACAGTCAGTACATCTCTTCACGAATTCATCAGAATCCTTGAAGAGAGTAGGCCACCATAGACCGGATTGAAGCACCTTCTGTGCTGTTCTCTTTCCTGAATGATGTCCTCCTGCCTCAAGCTTGTGGCAGTATGTGAGGACGCTATGCTGCTCTTCTTGAGGAATGCACCTCCTCCAGATACTATCCCCTCCTTCATGATAAAGGACGGGATCCTCCCAATGGTAAAACTTGGCCTTAGCTAGGAAGGTCTCAAGTTTCTGCCTGGGCCAACCCTGAGGGACTGTCTTGGCAACAAGATAGTTTACAAAGTCAGCATACCACGGGAGTGAGGTGACAGCCAAGATCGCCTCGTCTGGAAACGTCTCTGTGATAGGTGCGCTGGGCTCAGATTCCTCAAGATTCTCCAATCTGGAGAGATGATCCGCCACCACATTCTTGACTCCAGGCTTATCCTTAATTTCAATATCAAATTCCTGGAGCAGAAGGATCCATCTGGTGAGACGTGCTTTGGCATCCTTCTTGGCCATTAAGTACCGGATGGCGGTATGATCAGTGTATATTGTTACTCTAGATCCAAGAATATATGATCTGTACTTATCAAGAGCGAAGACTACGGCCAGCATCTCTTTCTCAGTTACAGTGTAATTCCGCTGCGCAGCATCCAAAGTCCGGCTGGCGTAGTGAATGGCAAATGGTAAACCATCCCTCCTCTGTCCAAGCACAGCCCCAACGGCAAAATCTGAAGCATCCGTCATGATCTCAAATGGAAGAGACCAATCGGGTGGCTGAAGGACAGGAGCTGAGACAACCATATTCTTGAGAGTCTCAAATGCTTCAAGACACTTATCATTAACAATAAACTCAGTGTCTTTGGTTAGCAAGTCAGTTAGCGGTCGGGCAAGTCGACTGAAGTCTTGAATAAACCGTCGGTAGAAACCGACATGCCCCAGAAAAGACCGTAACTGACGTAAATTGGACGGCGGATTGAGTTTTCTGATGATATCCACCTTAGCCGGATCGACCTCCATGCCCCTGTTGGAGACGATATGACCAAGGACCGTCCCTTGAGTCATCATGAAATGACTCTTCTCCCAGGATAAGACAAGATTGACCTCTATGCAGCGTTTGAGCACGCGGTCTAGGCAGTCAAGACAAGCATCAAACCCGTCGCCATAGACTGAGAAGTCATCCATGAAGACCTCTAAACAGTCACCCACCATGTCCGAGAAGATGGACAACATGCACCTTTGGAATGTCGCCGGAGCGTTACATAACCCAAAGGGCATCCGTCTGAAAGCATAGGTCCCAAACGGACAGGTGAATGTCGTTTTCTCCTGGTCTTCGGGCGCAATGGCCACTTGGTTATATCCAGAGTACCCATCAAGAAAACAGTAATGGCTCTTCCCGGCTAGCCGCTCGATAATCTGATCAATAAATGGTAGCGGGAAGTGATCCTTCTTGGTGGCCTCATTCAAGCGTCTGTAGTCCACACAGACCCTCCAAGAAGTTGGTACTCTGGTAGCGATCTCCTCTCCAGACTCATTGACAACTGTAGTGATACCCGTCTTCTTAGGTACCACATGGAGTGGACTAACCCATTTAGAGTCGGAGATGGGATAGATGAAATCAGCGCTCCACCACTTGGAAATTTCTTTCATGACTACGTCTCGAAGATTCGGGTTCAGCCGTCGTTGGAACTCACGCGACGGCTTAGCGTTATCTTCAAGATAGATGTGGTGAGAGCAAAGCTTCGGGCTCAGCCCCTGGAGATCAGCTATACTCCAACCGATTGCCTTGCGGTTTCTTTCAAGAACCTCCATCAGACGAGATTCTTGTTCTCCAGTCAAATCTGCTGAGATAATGACTGGGTGCATTTCTGGCTCTCCCGCAAGGAATCTGTACTTCATTGACTGCGGCAGAGGTTTCCTTTCAGGACAACTGGGAGGTGGCAGATCTGGCTTCTGATATGACTGTGTAAAGGCTACCAGGTCTGCATGGGAGAACTCTCGTACTGCATGAAATTCTGACGAATGGCGGCCTGATGGATCATCAATAAACTGCACTGGCTCGCACTCTGTCATGGCTGTCGGCTCTGAAGGAATCAGACAAGGCAAATAATCATCAAAATCATCCCAGTCAATGTCTGAATCCGAGGGATCAGAAGACGATGAGCAAGATTGAAATTCCTCGGCACCACTCATCACAACACTGTCAGCTTCAGAGATATCCTCATCCAGGAATGTGCTCTCCCGGCTCTCGACTGCCATGAGCTTGAGATACAGTGAATCTGTCGGCAAGGCGAGGGTCGGTGCTACGGGATCTTTCCAGTTGGATTCATCATCAGTCATCTCGAAATCACAGACCTGGTGGATGTCTAGCTCTTCCTCTGTCATCTGCTCTGCTTCGCTGAACTGCTCGGAGCATTCTGCCTCTCTTGCTCTGATCTCTTCAATCGTCTCTATTTGTATGGTTTCGCCCTCTACGCGAAAGCATACCTTCCCACTGTCATGGTCGGTCACCGCCTTGGCTGTGGCCAAGAATGGACGTCCGAGAATGATGGGGGCATCAGTTACCGACTCAGGGATCTCCATGTCCAACACAACGAAGTCCACGGGGAATTTCAGGCCCTGAATGGTAACGACCACGTCTTTCAATAACCCCTTCGGCCTCTTAATCGACCTATCAGCAAACTGAAGGACGGTTCTGCTTCGAAGAAGAGGGCCAAACTCGAACTGCTTGAGTAAGGCTGCCGGAAGTAGGTTAATTGAAGAGCCGCTGTCTAATAGAGTACGATCAAACTGCTGCTCCTGAATCTCGCATCTGACATAGGGAGCTCCTGCGTCTGGTCGCTTGGCTGGCAATGTGTTCTGAATGGCGCAGCAAGTGTTGTGAGTGAGCATATGGATTTGATCTCTGTGCCTCTTCCTTCTTCGAACAGTAGTTGTTTCTTTCAAATTCTTCTTGAAGAAGGGGATATGCTCAAACGCTTCTCGTAGAGTCAGCTGGATATGGAATCTGTCAATCATTTCATTGCCAAACTCTACTTGCTGATTCTTTTTGGGATTTTCTTTTTTATTCCCCTTCGCTCGGCGGAGTGCCTCGGGAAAGGGGATGGTAGGTGCCTCCTCAGATGAGGGCCTAGGAATCGGTTCCTGTGCCTGTGAAGGTGGAGAATCCATACAATCATCATCATTCAACACATATGGATCTGGAATTTGAACAGAAACCTTTCCTTTATTCATATTTTTGTTGTTTTTGTTGTTCTTCCCACAATCTCTAGATACAAAATGTGGTGAAGTCACAGAAGTTGGCTCAACAAAAGTAGATGTGGTGGCCTCAGCACCACCACTAGCACCGGTCTTCGCGGCATCAGCACCGCGCTCTGGTTCATCTCCCAAAATGGTGGCATCAGCACCACCGTCTGTCTCTGGCAATACAACGGCATCAGCACCGTCGTCCTGAACTCCATCATTGGTGGCATCAGCACCACCGTCTTCGACATCATCATTAGCGGCATCAGCACCGCTCCTCTGCTCCTCTGGCGCTCCTGGTTCGGCTTCGGGTTGTCGCTCAGAAGAGGCGCCGCCGGCTGGTATCCTACCGCTCCTAGTAGTCACAAAATCAGCATCATGCACAAAAGAAGACATATCATTCAAATTGTCACTAGGAGAGGCACCCTCTATGAACTCTACCTGCTCAGCCTTTCTTTTGAAATTATTAGGGTTTGGTTCGATCTGAGCGGGTATGGCGGCCTTGCCTTTGATAATGTCCCGCATCTCCTGCCGGAACTCATCCATTTCTTGCCTGAAAGATGCTCGCTGTTCAGATAGCAAGCGGGCAAGATCGTCAAGGGCTGGGTTCTCATAGGCTGGACCCTGAGAACCGGATGTCTGTCCCTGCTGGACATGGGGCTGCTGCTGCTGGTATTGCTGATGATATTGTGGGGGAGGCTGGGCATAAGAATGCTGAGGCGGCTGACGCGGCCTCCACTGCTGTCCCTGATAGGCGGGACGAGGACCACTCTGATAATGCTGGGGCTGGTTGTATTGGGGCTGCTGGTGTTGTTGTTGCTGTGGCTGGCTGCTCTGCTGTCCTTGAGCAGGAGGATGCTGTTGGGATGAGGAAGCTCCATTACCCCAACGGAATCCGGGGTGATCCCTACGGATTGCGGGCTGAGGGTAGCGGTCATACCATATCCCGTTGACTTCCATCAACGGTTCCTGCTCGAAGGAAGGTGGAGGGAGAACTGCCAGTGGTTGCTCCAGCTGGTAAACCACCATCTGAGTCTCCTGAGATGGCGGTTGCTCTGGATGGTACTGCAACAATGGAACCGGCTCCGCCTGGATGTGGTTCACCTGGCGGTAAGAGGTGGAGGCCTGGTTGGGATTGTTGCTGCTGGAAGCAACCTGTGACCTGGGAGGCTGTTGTGAATGGGCCTGTGCCTCCTGAATACAGAGAATCTGAGTTTTCAGGTCACTCATTGTCTTCGTGAGAAGGTCCATCTGGGCTAGACCTTGATTCTGCTTTTTCTCAAGGATCTCCATGCGGTCCAGCTTTTCACTGATAATGCCCATGTCGGCTGCTGCTGATTCGGCTTGGGCCGCGGCTACCGACGGTGTGCTAGGACCGGCATCGATGCGGGCGATCCTCTGAAATGATCCCGCTCCCTGCGGGGGCTTCTGCTGGGTGTAGACTCTGGCCTGGGTCATCACTGTGGAGTTCTCTGCCATACCTTCATATATGGCCCAGACATCGTCTTCACCTTTGGAAAAATATGATCCACCGCAAGAGGCGTTCACAAGCCCCTGCAGCTCCGGTGTCAGCCCACAGAAGAAACTCTGCACCAGATGGGGCTTAGAGATATCGTGATGTGGACACCGGTCTATGAGCTCTCTGAAACGATCCCATGCTTCATGGAACTGTTCATTTGGGATCATGGTGAAATTGCTGATCATGGCTCGAGCTGCGTTTGTCCGGCCGAGAGGATAGTATTTCTTCAAATACACGGACCGGAGATCTGCCCACGTGTCGACGAATCGCCCCAGATGCTTGAGCCAATATGCGGCTCGATCAACCAAGGAGAATGGGAAGGCGATCATCTTGATCGTGTCCTCGGTCAACAACCGATCGTGGATGGTGCTGCATATCATCTCGAACTCTTGGAGATGGAGGTGTGGCTCTTCGGTCGGCAACCCATGGAACTTGGGTAGCATCTGAATTGTGTTATGCCGAAGCTCGAAGTCGCCATGGATAGGTGGGAGTCTGATCCACCGGTGAGTGAGGGATGAAGCTGGGTTATGCAATTCCCTCATGATGGTCTGTGGCGGCCGCTCACCGTCTGGGTCGCCTCCTCCTGCATCGGGTCCTCCTCCTTCTCCACCGCCACCGCCCCCAGGTCGGTGTTCTCTCAGCTGTGCTATCTCTCTCATTAGATCACCCATAAATGTGCCCTGGTCTCGGATCTGCCTCTGCATATTCTCCAGGGACGCTAGCAGGGAATTATTGATAGCTGCTTGATCAATAATGAACGGTGGGTGATCGTGATCATCTTGGAGCTCGCCTCTGTCTGCCATTGCTTGATTCTCTGAAAATGCAAACGAGGCCATTTCAGGTGCTGATGAATGAGCGGAATTCTGTGATTCACTGTACTCTGAAATAATTGGACTGAGGGAAGGAGAATGGGAAGGGTGGTCGAGGGGGAACAGGGTGGATGTGAACTCGGGCTCGGAGAGCGGACTCTCCGAGTTATTCCTAGATGAGTAGGGGGGAGTGCTGGATAGCGGTGCCGACAGGGTCGGCCTAAGAGACCTCCGTCCCATCATCTTGATTATTTGGAATGAGCGGGAAAATGCAAGAGAAAAAGAAGAGGATGAAATGCAACAAAATTGTGCACAAGTGTGCGGTATTTTTGATCTTGACCTTAATAAATCTAACAATCAAACACAAAGCAAGGGTAGATTCACCAACTCAACTCGTGAAGCCGTAAAGGTTCGGCTTTTATCTTGTCAGTTTTAACTTGTTTTTCAGGCAATTATCTTTTCACAAGTCCTTAGGGCGCTACGCCTATAGGAGAGAGAGTACTGCCGGGAGAGTATCCCCGTACTTGTCCTCCTCCTGTGTAACCTGTAACTTGCGCTTTTTGAGGTCCTTGTAACCCTTCCTGAATCCCTACTCAGCCAAAGAAAAAGAGGGAGGAAGCCGATAGGCGAAACCGATACTTCGGACCTCGCTCGCAACGGAATCACCCGTGAGCGTGCAAGATCCTACTCGGACGCAGCCGGTGAGACAGACACACCCGTGAAGGCGTGGCCTAGGCTCGGTACTTCGGACAGGGTCGGCGCTCTCACAATAGAGAGTCACCAATGGCGACCAAGTCCTACTCGACTACGTACGATAGTAGCGCCAATACTTCGGAAATCCAGGCGATACACAAGGCAGCCACAAGTTGGGTTTTGGGCTCTAATCCTTACGAAGCGCTCACCTCACTGGGAAGGAAACCTTCCTATGCAACCTGAAATCAAGTGAGGGTGTTACTCTCCCCAAGCAATGAATCCAATTACCGATTTTATTATGGTCAAGTTTTCTTTAGCAGTCCCTTTTTTAATTTTTTTTGGTGTTATCGCTTCTTTTGAGTCAATTCAAACAAGCGCCTAACGTTTTTGTATTTTTTCCTTTATTCTACTTTGTCCAAAAACAGAGGGAGAGTAGAGTCGGAAAAGCCGTGCAAGTCGACACCAAGGTGGAAATCTCACCTTTGTGCCTAGATGATGCGTGCAAAGTGAGAAGACTTACAGCGAATCCCAGCTCTCTCCATGCGGGATGCAAAGCAGAATATTTTAAACCTAATCTATATGGCGAAAATGCAAAGCGGAAATCGTCCTAGAACAGGCAATTTCTACTGATCGTGAAGAACTGTAGCTAGTCAACCGAATCAAGTCCGGAGTCCGATCTCGGGAGTCACTCGGTGCCCGCCACAACGGGTCCTGCCAGCGCTGTATGTGACTCCTAACGGCACGTGGTCTCGAATCAGATCAAACTAACTTTTTTTGTGGATTTTATTAAGGTCCAATTACGTTCTATAGGAACAGATAGTCTATTAGGTGTTGGGCCTTAATGATCTACGTCACAATCAACAGAAAATCCTAAGTCTAGGGGCTCAATCCACAAAAGAAAGTGAAAAATGAAACTCAAATCCGGAAAATGACTGCGATGAAAACACGAAGAAACGGCGGTGAGCCCCCGGGTGAACAAACACCCGGAAATTAGGCCCGAATGTCTAAGTCCAAGTCCAAGTCCTAGTGTACCTGTATTATTACAAATTAAATGAATCACTCTCTCACTAAAAATAAAAACTAATCTAAGCCTCTCTCTCACTCTCCTTGCTCTCTCCTGCCGGCTTGGCTTAAGAAAAGCCGGCTCCACGTCCCAAGGTTGCGTCGGGTCACCTAAGCCACCCGCCTCGCTCCGCGGTCCCTCGCAAGAAGACAAAAGAGAAGGTCAGATAGTTCACAAAGATATATCAAAAATGTGAGAGAAGGAAAACAAAGCTATGGTAAACAAACACACAAACAATAAAAATGAACTACAAGCTGTTGCTCCCCGGCAACGGCGCCATTTGATGAACGCGGAAATCGACGGTCTTAAGTTCAACACAAACGTGAACTCAGTCGAAGTGTCGACCAATCAAAATCCGCACTCAATCAACAATTAACCCACACTAAAAATCACTAATGAGAAATAAATGTGGAGTTAAAATTTATTTTTAACTCTGCACAAATGATGTACATGGGCAAGTATGCAGAGAGTTCGAACACAGGGAGCAAACAGTGAAGTCCTAGCAAAAGCTAAGTGTGTGAGTGTGTGAGTGTCTACACTAAGCAAGCAAACAAATGAATTTTTGTGGGTTTTTATATTTTAATTTTTAATTTTTTTTTATTTTTAATTTTGTATTTTGATTTTTAATTTTCTGATTTTTATATTTTATATTTTTCTGTTTTCTTTTTTTTTTTATATTGGAAGATAAAAACAATATAAGACAAGGCAAGGTAAAATCTTTATAAAAATGCACAAAAATACTCAAAAATTCAGGAATAAAATCTTTTTGGTATTTTTAGGGTTTTTTACTGTTTTTGAGATTTTTGGGGATTTTTCAAGATGTTTTTGATATTTTTTTAAAGGCTGAAATAAAGGGAAACAGTGAGAATAAGGCTGGCTGTGAGTAAAATGTAATTTAAAAACAGCAACCAGTAGCAAAAATATTTCACACTATTTTTCTAATAAAAAGAACAAAATAAGTGATAAACAGAAGCTGAATTTGTATTTTTTTGATTTTTCTACTATTTTATATATTTTTTTGAAGTTTTTGAGTGTTTTTAAATTTTTAATGTTTTTCTTTTGAAATTTTTAATGATTTTTGGACTGACACTAGAATAGGGTAAAATAGACACTAGGTGAATTTTTGGGAATTTTTGGAGGTGTTTTGATA
Source organism: Ottelia alismoides (assembly GCA_037367405.1). Lineage (NCBI taxonomy): Eukaryota > Viridiplantae > Streptophyta > Magnoliopsida > Alismatales > Hydrocharitaceae > Ottelia > Ottelia alismoides. The sequence continues at coordinate 217,059 of JAZKJV010007574.1, read as the reverse complement.
TTTTTTTGGTATTTTCTAAGGTAGACAGTGCACAAAATAGGTGTTTTTGATTTTTAATAAATATGAAAATAAAATAAAATCAAAAACTAAAATATGGGCGTCAAAGTACACCTATCCAGAAGCTTAGTCCTATTTTTGTGGGATTTTTGGAGTTAAAATGATATTTTAAATAAATCCAACAAACATCCAAATGATAATCAGGCCTGGCAGGGGTATTTATGCAAAAATGAAAACATCCAGGGGCTCATATGCAATTTTCCACAAAATATTACACTATATATTCAAGTTCTGGAATCAAAAAGAAATTACAAAAACCGCCAGGGACACGCCTACAAATTTCCCAATAGGGCGCGTGACTTGCACGCGCCTGGGAAGGACTGGAATGCAATAATACAAAGGTCTGGGGGCTTAGTTGCAAAATATCCCAAAATATTACACTTAACGCCAAAATTTTAGGACTAAAAGGAAATACCCAAACATACAAGGGTGCCTCTGCAAAATGCCCACACCTCACGTGAACTGGTCACGTGAGGTGACGTGGCGAGGGACCTAAACGCAAATAAAAGAAAGTTTGGGGGCCTACTTGCAAATATTACAAAATTTTAACGCTACAGACGAAAGTTTGAAAACTAAATATTAAATACAAAAGTTGCGAGGGTGATGGTGCAAAATACCCTCGCTCCGGCGCTCTGGTGAGGACGCGTGGCGCGCATCCAACGGCTGGGGCGACGGGAGACGATCCAGCGGCTGGGCGCGCTTCACTTATCCACGTGGCAAGCTCTGGACGGCCGATGACGCTTCAAGGATCAGCGGCTGGGATTAGATCCTCCTGAGGTGATCTGACGGTCGAGGCCGAGGAAGATCCAACGGCCGCTGCTCGATCTGGAGCTCCTCCTCGATCCGACGGCTGGGAGAGGGGTTGCAAGAACGGGGAAGAACGCCTGCGAAGGCGAACTTCTCCGACCTCGATCTCCCTCCTCCGGCAACGATAGGTCCTCAAAATGGACGAGGGGCTTCCTGGAACGGTCCTTTATCTCCTAGGGGCTTCAAAATGCCTCGGCGACGGCCGAGGTGCTCAGACGAAGGTGGCGGAGCTGGAGGGCTCGGCCGAGCTCCGGCGAGCCTCAAAATAGCTCCCAGGCGCGATTCAACGCGCGTTGACCCTGCAAGAAAAGTTAGACGGTCCAGGGCAAAGTGCCTGAACCCTTGGTGGTCCCTAACTAAGCGAGAGGTGGAGTGGTCGATGATGGCCGGAGGTGCGCTCCGGCGAGGTTGCGTGAATAGGTGATTTACTTGATGAATGTCACGATTTTTTTGGGGTTTTTAATCCTAGAGATAACAGGAACCTAATGCAATAAAGGAAAGGCGAGATGGAGGCCCTCAATGGCCGGAGCCAGAGGATAGAAGTTACCTCGACGCCGGCAGTTGGCGGAGGTGCTGGAGGCTCCCTCGACCTCAGACGCCCTGGCTGAAGGGCTCGCGGCGAAGCTGTCACCTCCGGCGAGCGATTGGAGCACAAGAGAGGCGGAGAGGGGTGGACCAAGGGGACTCAAAGTGGATTTGAAAATGGGGGGTCGGTTTTATTTGGTTTGACCCCCGATGGCAGAGGTCCAAAGACCAAGATTTCTGGGGCGATTCAGAGGTTCTCAGCCCAAGAAAATCCTTGGGCGAGCAAGAGGGGTGTTAGGTGAGGAAGTTTGCAGGAGGACTCGAGCTCAAAAGATGAAAGCTCGATCCTCGAAAAATTTGAGAAGATGGGGTCAAAGGCCGGTTCTGACAGGGGCTAAGGGGGGTAGGGTACCTAGTTGACCGAGGTCAACTAGGGTTTGCACCTGGTTGGTCCACGTGGACCAACCAGGAAAAACCCTGAAATAAAAGTTTGTTAATTTAATTAAAAATAGTAAATGGCCGAATTAAATAAAGTGTATAAAATAAAAAATGTTCAAAATTTTATGTAGTATTTTATTCTGATTTTTATTTATTTTTATGACATATATTTTTTTCAAGTTACCTTTTTAACCCTATATAGGTATAATACCTATGTGTTTTAGTATTTTATTTTTATTTAGGTATTTTATTTTATTATTATTTATGAATTTGTAAAATTATAGCATACTTTTATATACATAAGTATATTTTTATTTTATTTTTCTGAGATGTTTTGTATATTTAATAAAATACAAATGTATTCTATACAAGTATAAGTATATATGGTATACCTATGTATTGAATATATACAAGTATTTTATTTTTATTTCTCTTTGCATTTTATTTCAATTTTAATGCGCATATATACTATAAATAATATTTACAAAATTATAAAAATATAAAAATGAATAAATAATGATTAAAGAATAAATTGAATATTTTATTCAGTACAAGAGTACAATGAGGGTCCAAAATTCAACTTTCAAACCGTAGCTCCGCCAAATGCGAAACCACCACTATTGGATAGATTATTTTATTCTATATACAATTAAAGGTGAGTACACTGCATTTGGATTTGTCTTTTGTGAGATACAGGTCTGGGAAGTTGGGATTTTGGATTCTTATTCAGACCATATCTTTTCATCTGTACCTTCTTTTTCTGTGAAATCAATTTTGTCTTTTTCTTTATGAAATTATCTACAACTTTTATGTACAAGGTTTCTTTATTTGATGTACACAAAGTGAAACCAAAAATAGGTCCCAGAATGAATAAAGAATGAATAAAAAGTATAGGTATTTTCTCTGTGTTTCTGACCTTATCTCCCCCTACTTTATTCCTTGTCGACCTATTCATCAAGATGCCTAGGTCTCGGGGGTTTTAGGTCATAAAATATTTACAATATTTTATTCTTTTTCTTTTCTTTATTTATTCTATAATTTTGGCCTTAATTACAGTAATTTACACACTTGTTGAGATGCATATGCATGGATGCTAAGATGCTCTATTTAAGGCTATTTACAGGCATTTGCTAGGGTTTTAGGTGCCAAAATGATAGAATAAAGATGATGAAATGTGGATTCATCAGTAGCTTAGGCGACATGTTAAATAGAGGAGACACATCCAGCATTGAGCCGACTTCCCTATAGGACATCATGTAATCCTTGCTAACTTTGCTTTAAAATCACACTTAAAATCAACCAGATTAATCGGACCTGGCTTCGGGTCCTTCACCGTGTTGAGTGTGAACTCAGGGTTTGCTCTTACATTTGTCTTAGTGTCTGTTTGTGAGTGTTCTCGCCCTGTAATTTGCATGTTTTCACATCAATCCTCTCTCATTTCTTCTCAAAGATGTCGTCTCATCAGTTTTCGCATCGACCATCTTCATCATCTTTCTCCTCCATGCACCCTCTCTTCGAGATAGTTTCTCCACAGCCACCCTTCTTCTCTCTATCTCACCCCGATTATGAAGTCATAACCTCAACTGACTTCTCCACTTATTCGCATTTCTCACGTACTACATATTCTAACACTCCGGATCCACTTCCATCTTGGGCTGATTGTTCTTATTCTCGAGAGCTTGCTGGAATCAATGAGCCATACAAAGAGCAAGCCACTGTTGAGACAGTTGTCTGGAAGAATTACCCATCACCACATACTTCATTTCCTTTTTGTATGAATAATTAGACAAGTCAACGGATCATACATACACATCATGACTTGACTTTAGGGTACAACTTGGTCGATCGAACAACCCAAATGGAGAGGCATGCACATCATGATTTCCCAGACTTGATTGACTTTAGTGATCAAGCTTACATCGACCAGCCCTCATACCAGCCATTTAGAGAGCCTACACATTCACATGATTGGACTCATGAGCTAGACTTACCAGTCCGCCGTTCATTGACTCCATTACATGAGGCTCTGACCAATATCTGGCACACAGATGATCCATACTCGACCCAGAATTACATGCCAGAGTCTAGGTATGTTGAGTACGAGACCCCAAGTTATCAGCAGTATCCTCCAACTGAACAGATTTCTCCCATTATTTGTAATGAGAACTTTATGGAGGATGACATTTCGAGACTTATTGAGAAAAATGAATCATTTGGTAACTAGTTGAGAGATATCACTCAAATGTTGCACTCAATTTCTGCCAGCCTGGGCATGAAAGTGGGGAACACCATGAGTAGATTTGATGTTGAAAATCGAGTGAACATCAGGGAATCCACATACTTTGTACAACTGGAGTCTATTCTACCTTCATCTTCTACTAACTACTTACCCTTCAATCCAGAGTCTGACCATTCGTCCATTAAAAACATAAAAAAATTTGAAAAACTCAAAAAGATCAAAAAAATTGAAAAACCAGAAAATCTCATAAAAATAGAAAATGAAAAAGATCTAAAAAAATTGATCCCGCCCTAAGGGAAGCACTCGATGAAGAACTGATTTTTAAGCTTCCCTTAATAAAGGCCATAGATCAGTTCTTCGACCTCAAATGATTTGTGAGAAGTAAATTGATGCCTAAGAGGCCATGCAATAAGAGGACATGGACTGAGAGGCACACAGTGTCTATGGCCACCTCCTTGGTGATGGGGAGAAAAACCAAGAGCCGCAGAGTGAAGCATTTGCGTAGGGTTGAATGTGAAATCAAAGATACTATCTTTACCCATGCGAGAATCGATGATGACTCTCCGATAAATATCCTTCCGACCTCTGTGTTTGACAAGCTCAAACTCAGGTCAATCAGAAAGTCGAGAGAGATCGTTCAGTTGGCTGATCAATCTATCAAACGGTTGAGGGGAACCATTTCAGTCATCATTACCTTCCAAGGTGCTCTACTCCTGGTAGACTTTATGTTCTTTGACATTGAGCACCAAGGAGAGTTTACCCAATCTCCCATTATTCTCGGGAAGCCGTTCTTAGCCATGGATAAGGCGACTATAGATTGCGAGACTCGGGAAATTTATTTTTACAACATTGGGAGCACTTTGATCTCACTAATTCTTTGACACACTCTACTCTATGGTGACCCACAAAGCTGCTGATAGTCGTGACCATCGAGAGGTAGATGAGTCCCACCTCTCTGTTACACCTGAAATACCGACTATCGAGACGACCGGACTCCCCACACATCCATGACTCCCGCTTCTTGCATCACCACCATTGTGTCAACTTCAATAAAAGACTCACAACCCGAAGTTGTCATTGAGTCGGACACGATTTTCGCTGATTGTCTTGACTGTTTCGATGATCCGACATCCACGACTAATAATGCCAAGCCAACTGAGATCACTAGCACCTTCCCGAGACGTACGTTGACCCTTCAGGAATATTATACTCTATATGGTGACTCATCTGATGAGAAACCCATGGTCACCACATCACATCCTGAACCTTCAAAGCAGACAACCAGAACTGAATTGACCCCACCCAAAAACACGATTGCTCCCTCATCTAGTCGGTTATCTAGTCAGAGGAAGTCAAGAATTGATTCCTCGAGCTGTTCCCCCGAACCCCTCAAGGCACATCGCTATCCACTCTCTCTTAATGATCCAGGTTCTAGAAAACTAACTAAGAAAGTTTCCTTCAACATTCTGGAGAAGGAATTTTTGGAGGAATCCTCATCGGGTCCAGATGAGGTGATTTATATGAGTGAACTCAGTTCGGCTGTTCTCAAGACTTATTTGAGCAAGCAGCCATGTGTCGACCTTCGTTGGATGATCCCTATACCTCACTATTATTCATCAGAGGACGATTCAGACAGTGACACATATGTATATTATCCACCTCCTCGCTCCCGCAAGAAGGGTTCGTCACAAACCTTCTTGATCCTCGTATATTCTCACTCCTACTTGTATATATTTTCTTTCCCTCCCTCCCCAGTGATTCGAATCACTCGCCCTAGCTCCATATCCTTTCATTTTATGGCTATACTTAGGATGACCAAATCCTAAGTATAGGGGGAGAGTGACCCGAGTCTCTACAACATTCTCTGTACATTCTCCAGATCTCATCGGTTATCACACTCACTCCTGTCCTAAACTTAGGATGACTAGAGCCTAAGTATAAGGGGGGACCGATGCCCTTCATGTATGTATACTCATCCATTTCCCCTCGTAACCTTTCTTGTCCCATTTTCGATCTTCTTCTACACTTAGGCTGCCAGAGCCTAAGTATAGGGGGGCAGAGTGACTTCTATACTTTTTGTTATTTTAGCTCTCCTATGCTTAGCAAGAGCTCTGTCTTTTTCCTCGCTTCTCGTGTTACGAGGACATAACACATGCTAAGTATAGGGGGCATGTATATATTACATATATACTTTACCCATAGCTTGTACTTTCACGTAATTTTGTATAGATTATGCAATAATTGCGGGGTGGGTAAAAATTGAAAAAAAATCCTTTTTAATACATGTATACTTGTATAATATATTACTTGTAAAACCCTTGTAAAATTTGTTGTAAAATAGGAGGTATACCAAAAAATATAATAAAAAAACAAAAAAATAGGCTTTTTATTTACGCTGCAATCATCCTTGCATTAAAAAAAAGTCTCGCACTTCATCTATATATCATGTCATCTGCATCTCATCTGCATATCTAGCATATGCAAAGAAAAGTTACTGGATTCTGAACCTAGTTATGAATAGAAGTCGAGGATTGATTTAATTTGACCTTAATCTACCTAATTTCAGAGGAACCTTATAGGAACTGGAGTTAAGATTTTTCAGGTCAAGCGACTTAATTCTTTGAGGCCGCAAGTCTATGTTCATATGTCATCTTAATGGGTCTAAATAGAATATTTCGTACACGCATGAATCTTTTAGACAGTGACCTAACTTGGACAAGCACCATGCACGTAGCTCTTCATTGATGAGGTGATGAGGTGGTAGAATCCTTTGGCTTGGAGTAGCACACGGGTGGAAACATCCGTCCTCCTCTAGGGAGGGTAGTGCATCTCAACCTAGTCTAGTGGTGTTGACATCTAACGATGTGATACTGTGGTTGCAATAATGCTTCAAAAGAGGGATAGTCTACTGGCTCAAGAAGAAAAACTTATGATGCACATGTTGCACCTTGTATATATGTCAAAAAAAGAAAAAGAAAAAGAGAGAGAAAAAAATACAGAATCTCCAAAAGTGGACAAGCCTGATTGAAAGTAAAATGCTTGCCGGAGTGTATATACAATTATAGAAAAATAAGAAGAGCTTCAAATCTTGCAGCTGGATGACTTGGCTACACTGGTCAAGCATCCCAGGATAGGTAGCTACACTGGCTGCCATCCATTCTTCTCTCCACCCCCTCTTCTTGAGTTGATCGCACTTGAACTTAGAAGGAATGCCCCGTTCCTCGAGGAAAGAGTTGCTAGACTTGGGAATTAGAGTTACCTTGTTAGAGGAGGTTGTTTCTTTGCCCTTTCTGATGTGGAGATCTATATTTCACTTACACAGTACAAGTAAGAATCATAGTCATCAGAATTTGTGTATGAGGATCTGTTCTGACCTGACTGTTGAGTTGACTTGAATAAGAGACTTGTGGAACTGAAAGGCTGTTAGGTCTTAAATTCAATTCCCAATAAGGTTCTGCCACACTATTAATCCAAAGGTCGAGTCAAGCTCTATTTTCACCTTTTTTCATGACCTTGGTATGGAACCCAAAATCATTTCACTGTTGCATTTCATTTTAGTTGCTCGGGGATGAGCAAGGCTTAAGTATAGGGGGTTGATGAATCTGTGATTCATCACTCTAAAGTTGAAAATAGAGATTCATTCCCAAGTGATTAGCTGCATTTTCCCATTTATTTTGCATTATTATCATTCATGCACCTGTAAATAATTTATGCATTTTAGCATGCATTTTCGCATTAAAATAAGAAGCCAAATCCCCTTGTAAAATATCACTTATAAAATATAAATTTCCCTTATTTGTATCTATTTTATACTAATTCCAAATCCAATAAAATTAACTCTATAGTGTATATATTACTAACACTAATAAAGAAAAAATATCAAAAAAATACTAACTTGCAAAATTGACCAATAAAACCCAAATCCAAGTTTGAGATTAAGAACTTTAAAATGTGCACATCTCTCTCATACAGTGTCCGATTTAGGTCTACTCATTTTTAAAGTAATATACATTCAAAGACCTTCAAAACAAGATCAGTTTCATAAGAATCAGATATCGTATGTGAAACTTGGGTTTTGGGCCCCTATTGTATATTGTACATATTGACTAAACTGTCCTTCATTTTATCTTTATATTTTCTTAATTATTAGAAATCCAGAAAAAGATTAAGTTGTAAATATTCCTTCCATATTTTCTCTAAATTTGTTTTGAATTTTCTCGAATTAAAAATGAAAATTTTTTTGCAAAAGATATAAATACAATATTTTATATCTATAAGGTACCCCCGAAATACTTTTTATACATATGTCTTTCTTTTGATTTTTGATCCTTTATAAAAGTTGTAGATCTCGTCGAGATGAGCAACTTTTGTGTTGACCACTTTTTGATTTGACCCCCTTTGTTATTTCTTTTTTATTTTCTTTTTATTTAATTTTTGATTTTTCTAGGTACGACACGTGGTAGCTCTTAGAGACGCCACATGTCACCATATTTTTTTACTAATTTATTAATTTAGTATTTTATTTTATTTATTTATTATTTTATTTATTATTATATTTTTTAATTAGATAATATTTATATTTATTTGTTTATTTTGTTTTATTTATTTTCCCTTTATTATTTTAGTAGCCTACTTATTTACTTGATTTATTTTATTTTCCTTCTCCTTTTACTTCTTCTCTACTCCAACTTCTCATCCAAGTCACCACTTTCTCCACCACTCCTCCATTTTTTCCATTTCTTTTCCAACTTTCTCCTCCTCCTCTTTTTATTCCCACCATCCCCTTCATTCATCTTCATCCGCCGTTTCGAGAGAAGAGAGGTCGAGCCCCTTTAACCTTCAGGTGATAGCTATAGGAGACGAGTTGAGCGACGACAACCTCAAGGCGAGATCCGATGGTTTGCACTACTGTCACGAGCTTCACAATGCTCATTGAGCTTTGGAGCACCTGCCATCTCCTTGAAGCGACGATAGAAGTTGAGGTCCACCTCCTCCGATATCCAATGAATCCTAGGTAAGTATCGCTCTCTCTTTTCCTTTATTATTTTATTTTATCTAAATATTTTTTGTTGTTTATCACCAAAACATTTTCATAAACACCACATCCAAATCACAATCACAAACATCATTGCATTTCATCACCACGTTATTTTTTACCACCAAATAACACCACCAATCATCATCATACATCATCATCACCACCCTTTCATTTCATCTCTACATTTTTCCAATTTATCGCAAACTTATGTAACAAAAATCATGGCCATTGATTGAAAGTACAAAACAATCTAAACCAATTGATTATGAGAGCACATGGATTAGGATCCATGGACATCCAATTTGTTATAAAAGAAAGGGCAACTCTAGATATTCTTTTTTAACAACACAATTACAAGAGCAAACTCTCTATCCCATTCTCTCTACATTCCCCCTCTCTCTTTCTCAAGTGTGTCCATCCACATCTTGACCTAGAGAACATTGTCGTCGTCGCCACGCCGTTGTGCTGCTAGATCGATTGTTTGTAGATCTCCAACTTCTTTAGTGCTCCTTGCTCATGAAGAAGGCATCGAATTTTGTGAGGTGAAATCAGAAGATTCATTATTCAGATCTTTGACTTGGATTGCGAGAAGCACGCATCTCATCTACGCGCTCGCAAGCGTCTCCTCTGTTGGATCAGACTTGAGAACGGAGGTCTCTTACTTTAGAGAAAACAATCACAACCATGCTTCAAGAGGTATTCCTATAGCTTGTTTGTGATCTTGATGAAGATATTTTAGAAGTGTTCCCCAATCATGCGGTTTTGTCTCTTTAAAATTTTTAATTTCCGTTGCCGATGCAATTAGTATGACTAGATGCCCTTGGTCGTACGTGATGCAACCTACACGCTTCCGTGATGCACTCAGTCATAAATCCTAGACTTTAAGTGGTATCAGAGCCTTGGTCAATGGTCTTTTATGTGATCCAAAACCCTAGGGAATAAGATTTTGCATATTGGTTGTGAAGGGAATCATAGTTTGTGCATATGATGCACGTTTCAATTTGTTTTGCGCTAAATTTAAAAACCCTTGTTTATACACTATTTGGATTATTTTTTAGATAATAATAAATATATAGAATTTCTAAATATGTTCCCAAAATAGTAGCCAATTGTTTGGCACCAAAAGTGCATGAATTAAAATTCGAAAACTTCCGGTGGTGAAATTATTTCATGTATTCAAAAATCTATAAGAAATTTATTTTTGCTTACCGTTTCCTTGTCATGAAATGTGAAATAAATATCTTACTTAAGTATAGAATTAAACTTGCAAAACTCTTGAATTTATTTCACACGGTTTCGACTATATTTGCTCTAGATATTCCATATTTAGTGGTGATGGGTCAAATGATGATTGGATCATCAAGTCTTCTTGCTTAGTGTATTTATCATTCAATGTAAATCATGGATTTATGAATTTTCTTTGATTAAATTGATGCTTAATATTTATGAAAATAAATGATTAATCATCAATGACCATTGAATGTATGTTTTATGACAAAACTCTAGTTTATCCTATAATAGTTGTAGGACAACTTTTACGTGCAAAACCAAGAACATGTTTGCTTGATATGCTTAGAAATTTAGGATATAAAAAAGTATTTTAAAATGCCTAATATTTTTGAGTTATTACTATATAGTATAATGTCGATCATCAAAATTGATCTATAAAACCGCAAGTACATTGATATTGTTTTGTATTGTTCTCAATCAGAATGGTGAAGGTGTTTAATCCAGCTATGCTAGCTTGGTTCCTTAATTAACACCTTGCAAGTCAAGGAAATGCTCGGCATAAATCGAACGTATTGGGTGGATCCATTTTTTGAGGAAAGAATAATATCAGTAAGTCAAGTTGTACTCTAATTATTAAAATACAAAATAATACGGTATTTGTGAGAGCTTATAATATATGGTAATATCAAGAAAACCCTAATTATTTATTAGTTGATTGAATTAGATTGTTAATTAATTAATATGATTAAAATAATTAGATCCAATTAAAATAAACACTTCATTATGAATGGAGATGTAATTCCCTTTGAAGAATTAATCGTAATGAATATGATTCATAATGACTAATTAAAATTTGAATGGGATATGGGGAATCATATAAATTGACATAGATGATCTTCCGTCAAGGCGAATGGTTCCATCTCCATGGATTGTATGTTGGAGATGCCTATTCGAAGTGATAGCTTCTGCATACAACTGCACATGGATCAGGCTCTTTGCTTCCCGAAAGAGTAAGGTCGTAGGGTAGTGACCCCAATATTGGTTCTCCATATTATTGAGGTGATATTAGATTGTGCATAGCGAGTTCTATTCTTGTTGAAAGTTGATTTAATTACCAATGGGTCGACATCACCTTAGGAGTAGTGGGTCCAGGTGTTAAAAATCGAATTGGAAAATGCAAGTTGGACTTGCAAGACTGAATGAGTTCCCGCTTCTTTTTATCTGAGTTGTAGTTTCTTATATTATTGGGATGTAACAAAGGTAAAAAAGCGATCCCAGATCTTGCTAGAGATATATCTCTTACTTTGAAAGTTTAATAAGGGAATGGACTTCTAGAGTTTAAAAGCCTAGACAACGTTGATTTAAAATATTAATATCCTTAATCAGAGTAACATATATTTATGAAAATTATCTTAAAGATAACCTTCATTAAATCCACTTAAATCTATACTCAATCATAATCAGTATAATCTCGTGGATTGGATCCATGATTAAGATATAATACTTTAGTTCAACGCATAATGTATGTGGTTTTAATGTGCAAGTTTCCTCATGACTGTGAGGATTGACAATTGTAGACAATAGGACACGAACCTATGGTTTGTGTGCCTCTAAAGTCTTGAACTCTCATCGAGTGTGCTTTGGAAGTAACATATCAGTGATGATCATAATTGTCAATATCATTCTTAAAATCGAAGAAATTATTTTGATAAACATGTGCTCTCAACATTTAATCATGAATGACATGGCTTGCTACATTATGCAGAATGATGGCTCGATCAGAGATGATGTACTCAAAATATTTGAGTACCTGCCTGAACCAAGTTCTTTTTGAGTTAAGATGAGTAAGGATGAATGTCATCATTATGCTATCTCTATTCAAGTCATTCATGAAGCATAATAATATTCATGATGTATGAATGTATGAAGCAAGAATAAATATTTAAATACTCTTATATTGAAGTCCTTTAAGGACATGTTCGATTGAATATATCCTTTGTCTTAAGCAATGGTTATTTAAATGTTGAGGGAGCGCGGTGGAAGTATGTGTCTGACCAATGTAAGAGGGAGAGTCAAAGAGTTGACCGTACTGTCGTGACTTCCATACATATGACATCCAAAGAGTTGGATGAATGCCAATACTGTAATAAGTCGATGTATTAATAGTATGACTATCTAGACTATCTAAGATCCTTAGAGAAGGACTAGATAGTGCATCGGGATATTATATATATATACATATCATCATTGAAATTGACTTACTTATTAGATAAGAATAACATCCAATAATTGTATCTCCTTCTAATAACACTTGCAATTGGGTGCATATGTTTTATAATATTAGAAAATTTGATATTAAGGTTTAATAGTCATCCACTGGGAGTTGATGCAATTGTTGCAAAATCTCCATTGGATAGAAAGACTACATATTTTCAGTATCAGAGCCATCAATATTAGAGAATGTCTCTATAACCTATATATTAGAATACATTCATTGTTTATTTCTAAACTTACTAAAAATGGACATATATTATGGAATAAACCTATCATAAAAAGTTATGATGGATATATTTCAGATTGTAATATAACGTCTAAAGGGCTCTAATAAATTAGAATACTAATGAATGGTTCATTAACATTTCTAATACTGAAAATTTAAACCTTAAAAGATCAACAAGAGTACGAAGATCATTTGATAATGATATGGCATCAAGCCTTAGACATATGTCTATTGGTAAGTTCAATAGACTAAGAGATGGAACTTTAGATTGTCAGAAAGGTCAAATCTTACATACATGTGAATATAGTATTCAAAGTTAAAATGTTTGATGCATTCTTCTCTAGAAATGGTGCAAGATGCTGAGGCATTCATGACCTCATACATATTGATGTATGTGGATCCTTTATACCATAATGAACATTAATGATATGTGATATCCATTAATGATTATTCACGGTATGAGATTTCTTCCTTCACACATTAGAAACCCTTGAAATATTCAAATATTTCATACATTTGGTTGAGAATCAAAGTTAGAAGGAAGATGAAAATTTTGATCTAACCTAGGTATTTAGTACCTATTAGATGAATTTTAGGAATAGTTGGACTTGTAAGCCCTTGGCGATCAATTAATGCAATGAAAGTTATTGTTTTAAAATGTCCATCTGAAATGAAATACTGAAGGAATGCACTTTACTATTAAGGTCCCTTTGTATAATTAGGTTATGTACCACGACCATATTGAATACCATGCAGTTAAGAGGACACGTCTGACTTCAAACATGTGATATTCAATAAAGATCTCCAGTCCGAGAAAGAGATGGCAATCTTTTTCTAACGTCTGATTTCCAACTAACTTCTTGATGCAGGTCCTCTGCATAAGAATGGGGATTCAAAAGTGTTGGAATAATCAAGTCAAAGAGTTGACTTGATGAGGTCGAGATAAACTAAGACCTGAATCATAACTGCCATGATCGGGCACACATCATTTGAACTGAGACAAATATGCATCTATATGATTGAGTATGCACATTTGACAGACCAATAGGTTGGTGACCTAGCCAAGGTCCATATACCGATGCATTGGTGTGCATATGAAGTCATATGAGATGTATGATCTTCGAAGAAATCATGCAGGTTCATACTTGATGAACTGGGAGATAGAGCTCACTCATGGGGTGATTTGAGGTCAAAATGAAGTCCATGCATGGTCGTCTTATTTATGAAATAAGACACGAATTAGAGATATTGATAAATGATTTTGGAATGTATATGATTAATATTGTCGTCTAATTATCGAATGAGAAATCTATTGATACATTCCGAAGAAGACAGTTGATGAATACCTAATTCTCACTCTTTATTCGTTTATTTTAGCTCTTTTTCTTGGCAATACATCATGTAAATACTTGTAAATACAATGACATGGCAAATTGCATGCTTGTGTTAATATTGCATAATTAGCATCCTTTTGTGCAAAAATAAAAGAATAAAGGAAAAGAAAAAGGAATGAGGTATTTAGAATAAATACATAATGACCCAAACCCCAAAAGAGGGTCAAGCCTTGACCTGATCACAAAATAAAATAAGTAGAGAGATAGGGTTCATTATGTGTTTTGCATACTACCTATATTTGTACATATCTATTTTTGACAAAATAAAATTAGATTATTATTTTTACTACCTTGTATATATTTCTATAAATAATATAAAAATAAAATGAAAATCAGAAAAACTAAATAAAAATAAAAATAAAATCGTTCATGCATTGTGTAAAATAAACTTTTATGTATTACATTCCCTATTTATTATATATATATATATATTAAATAATTTATAAAAATAAAATAAAAATTATTTTACACTTCTAATATTATGATGTAAATAAATAAAATATAAAATAAGGGTATTTGTGAAAAAAATAAAAATAATAAAATATTTATACGTAATACATACGTATATTATACCTGTATATAATACTATATATTGTATATACACTGGTTTATTTTTCATAAAAATAATTAAAAATCACAGAAAAATACTTGAAAAATAATAAACATTTTAAATTTTGAACACTTTTTATTTTGAACTAAGTTGTTATTTTTTATTGAATTTGTAATTATTTTGTATATTCCTTTTTTCTGATTGGTCCAGAAGGATTTGTTGACTCCATTAACGCCTCCTTCCAGACGGGTCAGACCCGATTTCTTCTCGCCGAACCTTCTTCTCCCCATTTCCCTGCCCGACTCCAGCTGCCTCGTGCCCCGATTTCTCGCCCGAGCCTCGTCCTAGGATCCGTGACACTCGCAGATCCCTAAGAAGGTGCGGATCTTCCTAAGGTTGTGCGCTCTTGCTAGATCTTTCCAAGCTCCTGGAGTTGTCTATAAAAGCTCTCTTTTACCTCCGGTTGTGGTATTCGTTGGAAGGCACCTAGTGACTCATAGCTCACGACATAGCCGGAGCTCCGCCGCGTGAAGCCTCCCAGCCAGTCACAGCTTGGTTGAGGCCAAGACTCGATCGCCCAATGCTGTCTAATCTTGTTGAGCACCTCAGTAGCTTCAGGTATAACATTTGTCCTCTGTGTTTCACTCTTTGATCCAATCTCTTCATTATACACTACCGCACGCTCACTTGCTCCGACTAGCTGGTTGGAGCTTCGTTTCCATCAGACAACCGCAAAGATTGAACCCTCGACAAACACCCCATCTTCCCTCGCAATCGGATCTTCCTAATGCTCAGCCATACGAGTGAGATTTGGTCCGGGTTTCCTCCCCCCGTCCTCATCGGAATCCCAACGCTCTGTTTACCCTCGCTTCCTCTATTTTGCGCTCAATAAATATCGTCGGAGCTTCGCCTCCGAGCAGTGTATCCTTTGTAGGCTTTGGCTCACATAGCAGATCCAATTTGGCCCACCAGCTGCTCAGGTGGAGCCGCTCTAGGCGAGCTACCACCGCTACGTCCATCCGGCCGTTCTTCTTCCCCTCGGAGCAACCCACCTGATGCGTAAAGCTTCCCCGAGCTTACCGGATCCTTCAGGTCTTTCATCGATTGATGGATTTCCTCCATTGCTCGATCGAAGGTTGCCTATGGGTGTTCTTCCAGCATCCTCCTCTACCGTCGGATGAATCCCTCCTGTGCTGAATTTTATCCCAGCCGCCGACCGCAACAGCTTTCCTACCGTTAGATGTAATACCATCCGATCGCACATCCCCGACATTCTTTGGACATCGGATCTGCGGTAGCAGGAGATCAGGCCCGTATGCCAGTGCCTACACCCGATCCCGCCACGTGTCCCCACGTGCCCCGCACGAGCCGAGAAGGGTATATTTCCCTTTTATCCTTGTTTATTTTCATATTTAGTTTTAGTCCAATAAATAAAGTTGTAGCGTCCTACCTAGACTAGTTTAGCATTCATCGGAGGAAAACAATTATAGTTAGCTAATCTTGGTTTTCGTTTCCGGACCTGGAAGAGGAGGAACATGTCAAGTATCTGCTTGGGGCCATGTTTTCTTAGGTCTATTCTAGATGTACAATGCTATTTCGGTAGTAATATTCTGGAAAATGCAATCGGATGTTTGGGGTACTATAAGTGAAAAAGGGGTGGTAACTCATCCCTCTCTGTTTCCACCATCCCTCTTCAGTCAGTTTTGAAAAAATTTACAGTTCGAACCTTGTAATTTTGATATTTGCAATTTGGTCCCTCTCTGTGTATAGCATGTGGATGTACACGTGAACTTTAGAGTTATTTGCATTCTCTGCCATGTGCTTATCTTTGTTATGGAATGAATGGAAGGTTTTTGATATTTGCATTGATTCCCCTGTGAGTGTGGTTCATGTGTTGCGCGCGTGTTTGGTTGGACATTTTGGAACTTAGGCCTTGTATTTGTTAACCGTGTTACTGTTTGGCCCAAAAGTTTATTTTAATTACATACAGGTCCTTGCAAAGTGCTTGTCTTTTATTTAACATAATAATTATCAAAATAACCCTAAAAATTCTCTAAAAATTACCCTCAACTCATGTTGTTGTGTAGTATTTAGTGTAATATTGTGGGGAAATTTGTTTACATTATTATTTTTGAAAAATAAAAAACTTATAAAAGTGTCTTGTCTCTTTTTGAAAAGTCATAAAAATCGAAAATTGCTTAAAAATTCTACAAAAAATCCAGCTAGTTTGTTTTTGTATGTTTTGACTACAACAGCAATTTTGTTTGAAAATTCCTTATAAAGCCCTAAAAATTGCAAAACACCTAAAATCTTATTAAAATTGTATAAAATTCAGAAAAAATCCAAAAGCTCTCATTCTTGTTTGTAGGATTTTATTCATAGTTTTTTCATAAAATTGCTACCCAGGATTTTAGGGCATTTTAAATATTTTTAACTTGCAATTTAATCTTGGATGTGTACTATTTGAATTTTAGGCACTATTTGATTATTATAAATTCATAAAAATATTTGCAAAACCCTTTGAAAATTACAAAAAAACACTTTAAAACCTTAAAACTCCAAAAATATTTTTAGTTTGATTTTTTGAGCATTTCTAACCTTAAAGAAAAGTCTAAAAAGACTTATGTGTTGCCTTGTTTTCCTCGTTTGTTGATTTTATTCCTTTTTAAAAAAATAAAAAAAATGTAAAATTAAAAACCACTAAAAAATATGTTGTTTATTTCTGAGATTTGACTATTTCGTAGGTTTACTCATGCTCCTTGTGTTCAACCTTGGTTGCTATACCGGGTAAAAATAAATAGCGAGATCGCTTACATTTGTTCTTGATTCTTTTTAATCCTTCTAAGTGGTTTTATTTCTTCTTGTTGACTGACGCTTGGTGATGCCACGAAGACAGATGCCGTGGGTGGTGCTGATGCCATCGTTTCTACTTCAGTTGTGTTACCTTCTGTTGTATTTCGGGATAGTATTAGAAAAAACTCCAAAAAATGGATAAATAGAAAATACCAAAAATATGAATAGAGGAAATGTTCTTGCATATTCTTCAAGTCCATATGAGTTGAATGCTGATGATTGTATGGATTCTGTCCCTTCACATACACAGGAGCCTATTCCTGACCCTCTTTATAGGGAGGGTCCAACTATCCCCTTGCCTCAGGCTCTCCGTTTATCGAAGGGGAATAAAATCAAAAATCCAAAAAAGAGACACTAGTTAGAGTTCAGCCAATAGATGACCGATAGATTCCAGATTCATCTAACTCTACAGGAGGCACTAGAGCACATCCCTCTCTTCCAGAAGAATTTAAGAGAGAAGACCACCATTCACAGGAAGAGAAGAAACCACAATGCAGAATCCATGTGCTCACTCGTGCCACCTGCTTCGCCATCTAGAACCGATTGCCAGCCAAGAGGCCAGATGCAGGAGCTCCATATGTCAGATGCCACATCCATGAGCAGCGGTTCAATCAGACTCTATTAGACAACGACTCTTCCATCAACCTTCTTCCGACAGCCCTACTCGACCGATTCGAGTTTGTCCTCTTCGATAGAGCAGGACAATCCATCAGTTTACGAATAGATCTATCAAGAGGCCGAAGGGTTTGTTGAAGGACATGGTCATCACAATTCAAGGCATGAAATTCCCCGTGGACTTTGTTGTATTGGACATGGAGATCCCTGAGTCTGAGACAGATACCCCCATCATACTAGCACGAGCATTCTTGGCCACAGCCAAGGCAGTGTCTGATTATGATAGTGGGAAGGTATACTTTTGCGTCAAGGCCGGGAGTGTACAAATAGAGACGATCGAGGAGACCAAAGCTAGAGATTCAGCCTGCTTCGAACTGTCAAGCGACATAGAGCATATGACAGATACAAAGTGAGACGTCCACCAGGAGTACGACTTTCTGATTACTTATGATGAAGATGTATGGTCAGACCCAGTAGCACAAACCCTTGTCACGCCTACCGATACAGAGGATTTACAGATTATGGCAGACGAGACTTCAGAGAGCACGTTGTTGGCAGAGGACACATTTGAGGGTGACGATCGCGGGCAGGATAGCAAGGCAGCGTTTATTTCTTGTTCTTCTAATTCAAATACCTTGGATTCAGACATTGATTGGGATGAGTTTGATGATTATTTGCCGTTTTTGATTCCCATAGAACCGACAGCTAGTGTGGATATTGAGCCATCATAGATTACAAAGATATCGACAGGGTTGTCTTCACCAGATTTTCATGCACAACGAGAGTTCTCCCATGCATATATGGTTGTCTTCACTTAGACTTTTTAGAAGCCATATTTGTCAGCTCCCAGTTGTCCTGAGTTGAAGACCTTGCTGCAGTCGATGAAGTACAGATTCCTTGCGGGTGAGCATGAGGTGTACCCAATCATTATCTTAACGGATTTGACTGGAGAGCAAGAATCTTGTTTGATAGAGGTTCTTGAAAGAAACCACAAGGTGATTGGATAGAGTGTAGCTGATCTCTAGGGGATAAGTCCGGCCCTGTGCTCCCACCATATTTATCTCGAAGAGGATACTAAGCCATCGCGTGAGTTCCAGCAACGGTTGAACTCGAATCTTTGAGATATAGTCATGAAGGAGTTATCAAAATGGTGGAGCGCTGATTTTATCAACCCCATCTCCGACTCCAAGTGAGTTAGTCCATTACATGTGGTGCCCAAGAAGACATGCATCACTACATTTGTGAGTGAGTCGGGAGAGAAGATAGCTACTGGGTACCCACTTCTTGGAGGTTCTATGTGGACTACAGACGATTGAATCAGGCCACCAAGAAAGGATCATTTCCCACTGCCATTTATTGATCAGATTATCGAGAGGCTAGCTGGGAAGAGTCACTATTGTTTTCTTGACGGGTACTCCAGTTATAATCAGGTGGCCATAGCGTCCGAAGACCTGGAGAAAACGACATTCACCTGTCCATTTGGGACATATGCTTTCAGACGGACACCCTTTTGATTATGTAATGCCCTGGCTACATTCCAAAGGTGCATGTTGTCCATCTTTTTGGCCATGGTGGGTGACTGTTAGAGGTCTTCATGGATGATTTTTCGATCTAAGACGACAGGTTCGATGCTTGTCTTGACTGTCTAGACCGTGTACTTCAGCTTTTATCGAGGTCCATCTTGTATTATGTTGGGAGAAGAGTCACTTTGTGGTGACTCAAGGGACGGTGCTTGGCCATATCATCTCCAATAGGAGCATGGAGGTTAATCCAGCCAAGGTGGATATCATTAGGAAACTCAACCCACCATCCAACTTGTGGCAGTTGCGGTCTTTTCTGGGGCATGTTGGTTTCTACCGACGATTCATTCAGGATTTCAGTCATACTGACCGACCGCTTACTGATCTGCTGACAAAAGACATCGAGTTCATTGTAGATGATAAGTGTATAGCGTCATTCGAGACTCTCAAGGGGTTAGTTGTTGAGGCTCCTATCCTTCAACCACCTGATTGGTCTCTCCCATTCGAGATCATGACGAATGCTTCTGATTTTTCCATAGGAGTTGTGCTAGGATAGAGGAAGGATGGATTACCTTACGCCATTCACTATGCTAGTCGGACTTTGGATGCAACTCAACGGAACTACACTGCTACAGAGAAGGAGATGCTAGCAGTAGTATTTGCTTCAGACAAATCCAGATCTTATATTCTTGGATCCAGTGATGATTTTTACAGATCACACTGCCATCAGGTACCTCATGGCAAAGAAGAATGCCAAAGACAGATTGACCAGATGGATCCTTATACTCCAGGAGTTTGACATTGAGATTAAGGATAAGCCTGGAGTCAAGAATGTGGTGGCGGATCATCCCTCCCGATTAGATAACCTTGAGGATTCAGAGCAGATGGCACATATTACAGAGACCTTCCCAGACGAGGCGATCCTTACTATCGCCTCGCTCCCATGGTACACTGACATTGTGAACTATCTTGTTGCCAAGAAAGTTCCACAAGGTTGGCCCAGGCCGCGACTTGATACCTTCCTTGCAAAGGCCAAGTCATACCATTGGAAGGATCCCATCCTCTATCATGAAGGAGGGGATAGCGTATGGCGTCGGTGCATTCCTTAGGAGGATCACCACAACGTCCTCACATACTGCCACAAGCTTGAGGCAGGAGGACATCATTTTGGGAGGAGGACATCACAGAAAGTGCTCCAATATGGTATGTGGTGGCCTACCCTCTTCAAGGATTCTGATGAATTCGTAAAGAGATGTACCGATTGTCAGAGGATGGGCACTTGGGGACAACATGATATGATGCTGATGCAGCCCATTCACTTTTGTGAGGTTTTTGACGCATGGAGCATCGATTTCATGGTCATTCCCTAAGAGTCAGGGATTCGAGTACATTCTGCTTGCTGTGGATTATGTGAGTCGTTGGGTTGAGGCCATCCCCGCCCGAACCGCATATGCTAAGACTGATTGTAGATTTTTGAGGAAGAATATCATTTCACGGTTCGAGGTTCCTAGAGGGTTGATATCAGACGTGGGAACTCACTTTATCAACGACAAGGTAAAGGCCCTTGCTAACGAGTTCAGCATAAACCATCGAGTTGTCACTACATATCACCCTCAGACCAATGGTCTTGATGAAGTATCGAACATGGAGGTCAAGACTATATTCCAGAAGGTCGTCTGTCCAGACCGAAAGGATTGGTCACAGCTTTTGGACTCGGTCTTGTGGGCCTATCGGACTTCCTTCAAGACACCTTTGGGTACATCTCCCTTTCGTCTCATTTATGGCAAGCCATGCCATTTAGCCATGAAGATCAAGCATAAATCACTATGGGCAGTCACTGAGTTATTATTAGATTCCAAGAGCATAGGAGATTAGAGGAAAGCAGAGTTGGAAACCCTGGAGGATCTTAGAGACACAACCTTTTGGAGTAACCTACAATATAAGGAGAGAATGAAGATATAGCATGATTCTCATATCAGCCATAAGCAGTTTGAGCCAAACCAGAGAGTATGGCTATTTGATGCTAGGTTGAGATTTTTTCCAGGGAAGTTGCAGAGCAAATGGAAGGGACCATACTTGGTCCGAAAGGTGCACGACAACAAAAGCATTGATATATCCAAGTTATCATCTGAATCCACCTTTCGAGTTAACGATCATCGCCTGAAGCCATATTTAGATCATGATTCATTGATCATTAACGTTGCCCCTATTCATTTTACATGAGATGTGGTCTTTGACTCACATCATTTGCTTCTCATGCCTGATTATCACTTCTCCTCTGTAGTTGTATAGGTCCAGTTGTCCATATCACACATTCTTTTGTCTAACACCCCGTCTTCATCTTCTGAGTATGTTGTACTTAGAGTGTACTTTACCCTAAGTACGGTGGGGTTTCAGACTTGTGTTTATCTGTTTGATTCTTTTTACCTTTGTTTTGCTGCCTATACTTAGGGATATTTTACCCTAAGTATAGGGGAGGTTGACCATGTACATTCTAACCTTCGGTTTTCCCCTTGTGTACAGACTTCTATACATAGGACTACTTGATCCTAAGTATAGGGGGATCATCGACTTCTATTCATTGCATTCTTTTATTCGTCGTTGTAGTATAGCGTTCTTTTAACTTCCCAATACTCAGCACGAGTTATGTCTTCCTTTCATCGCTCTTTTATCACTCTGAGGACATCATTCGAGCTAAGTATAGGGGGTATCGTATATATTGTATATATGCTTTAGCCATAACTCATACTTTATGTGAGTGTGTTAATATATAAAATGGCTACAAACCACAAATTAAAAATAATAAAATTTTTAAAAAAATTGCATATAAAATTCTTTCTTGCACATACATGTTTGTAAATAGTTCTTTTTGTAAAAATTATTTTGTACAAATGTTTGTAAAAATGTTTTGTGTGTAAAACTTTTGTAAATAATTTTGTATAAAAATTAGGTATATACTACAATTTTTTTGAAAAAAGTTTGAAAAAGAAAACTTTGCAAAAAATCTATTTGTAAATGTTTGTAAATATTTTGAAAAAACTTGCCTTTACTCCTTGCATTCAAACATTTTTTATAAAATTTTGCATATTTTGAAAAACTGCACAAAAAGAGTTTTGTACATATTTGCTTGTATATTCTTCTCAATCATAGTTGACATTTAAACTAGTCTAAAATTAAATTGGAAAATGGAGCTTGGTTAAGACCTTAATCCACCTAACTTCAGAGGAACCTTAGAGGATTTGGGGGTTAAGACTTTTCAGGTCCATTAGCGACTTAATTCTTTGAGTCCACTAGGCTATGTTCATATGTCATCTCGATGAGCCTAACTAGAATACTTAACAACACACGCATGACTCTCAGAGACAATGGCTTTACTTGGACCAATACTTTACACATAGCTCCACACGGATGAGGTGATAAGGAGGCATGATTCTTTGGCTTGGAGTAGCATAAGAGGGTAGTACTTCTAGGCAGAACCTCTCGTCTTCCTTTAGGGAGGGATATGTATCTCAACTTGGTCTAGTAGCATTGAGGTCTAAAGACAGGAGTTGGTTGCAATAATGCTTCAAAAGAGGGGTAGTCTACCGGCTCGAGAAAAAAAGGTCCTTATGTATATACTACACCATGTAGATATGTTGTACATATGCACATAAAAAAGTGCAAAAATCAAGAAAAAAAATCCAAAAAAAGTGGACATGCCTGATTGAAAATAAAATGCATGCCAGAGTGTATATAATCAATAAAGCAGAGCTTATGAATCACTCATTCTCATCTCATGAAGCTTGCAACGGGAGACTTAGCTACACTGGTTAGACTCCCAAGGATACATGGCTACACTGGTCATAGTCCATTCTCTTCTTTCCCCTCTTCTGGAGCTTGTTGAACTTGAACTTAGAAGGGAATATCCCACTCCTCAAGGAAAGAGCTGCTGGACTAGGGAATTAGAGTTACCTTGTTGAGGGAGGCTGCTTATTTGTCATTTCTGAGGTGGCGAGCTACTTATCACTTACACCATATAAGGAAAGATGCATAGTCATTAGAGTTTGCGAATGTAGACTTGTTCTGACCTGGTTTATTAAGAAGTCTTGATCATAGAATGGTGGAACTTAGAGGCTGTTGAGTCTTAAACTTATTTCCCAATAAGATTTAGACAAACTAATAATCCAAAGGTCTGACTGAGCTCCATACTTCAATTTAATGAAGATAAGTTTAACAATCAACCTTGATTCTCTTTCTTTTTCTTTTCACTCTTTTCAAATAAGTGTTTGCTAAGGGACTGATAAAGGTAAAGTATAGGGGGGTGATGAATCCCTGATTCTCATTCTTTATTCTTTTAATTTAGCTCTTTTTCTTGGCAAAATATCATGTAAATCCTTGTAAATACAATAGCTTAACAAATTGCATGCTTGTGTTAATAGCACATAATTAGCATGTTTTTGTGCAAAAATAAAAGAATAAAGGAAAAGAAAAGGAAGGAGGTATTTAGAATAAATACAGAGTGACCCAAACCCCAAGAGAGGGTGAAGCCTTAACCTGATCACAACATAAAATAAGTAGAGAGAGATAGGGATCACTATGTGTTGTGCATACTACCTATATTTGTACATACCTTTTTTTGATAAAATAAATAAAATTATTATTTTTAATCTCTTGTATATATTTCTATAAATAACAAAAATAAAATAAAAATCAGAAAGATTAAATAAAAATAAAAATAAAATCATTCACGCATTGTGTAAAATAAACATGTAAATACCATATTCCCTATTTATTACATATATTTATTTATTTAAATAATTTATAAAAATAAAAATTATTTTACACTTCTAAAAATATGTTGTAAATAAATAAAATATAAAATAAGGATATGTGTGTAAAAATAAAAATAATAAAATATTTGTACATAATACATAGGTATATTATGCCTGTATATAATACTATATACCGTATATCCACTAATTTATTTTTCATAAAAATAATAAAAAATGACAAAAAAATACTTTGAAAAATAATAAACATTTTTTATTTCGAACACTTTAATTTTGAACTCATTTGCTATTTTTTATTGAACTTGTAATTAATTTGTATATTCCTTTTTTCAGATTGGTCTAGAAGGATTTGTTGACTCCAGTCAACGCCTCCTTCCATATGGGTTAGACCCGATTTCTTCTCACCAGACCTTCTTCTCCCATTTCCCCTCCTGACTCCAGCCACCTCGTGCCCTGATGTCTCGCCCGAGCCTCCTCCTAGGATCAGTGACCCTCATGGATCCCTAGGAAGCTGCAGATCTTCCGAGGGTTGCGCACTCTTGCTCGATCTTTCCATGCTCCTAGAGTTGTCTATAAAAGCTCTCTTCCACCTCCATCCGTGGTAGCTCGTCCCTCGTGCCCCCATTCCATCCTAGACACCTTAGTTGAAGTGACATCCATCGGAGGAGCCCTTCAGGATCGTTAGAAGGCACCTGGTGACTCGTAGCTCACGACGTGGCCGGAGCTCCGCCGCGTGAAGCCTCCCGGTCAGCCGCAGCTTGGTTGAGGCTAAGACCCGATCGCCCAACGCCGTCTGACCTTGTTGAGCACCTCAGTAGCTTCAAGTATAGCATTTATCCTTCACGTTTCACTCTTTGATCCAATCTCTTCATTATATGCCACTGCACGCTTCCTTGCTCCGACTAGCTGGTCAGAGCTTCGTTTCCATCACACAACTGCACAGATCGATCCTCCGACGAACTCCCCATCTTCCCTCGCAGTCTGATCATCCTAATACTCAGCCATACGAGTGAGATTAGGCCTGGGTTTCTTCCCCCATCCTCGTCGGAATCCCAACGCTCCATTCACCCTTGCTTCCCTTGTTTTGTGCTTAATAAATATCGCCGGAGATTCGCATCCGAGCAGTGTATCCTTTGTAGGCTTTGGCTCATGTAACAGTTCCCATTTGGCCCACCAGCTGCTCAAGCAGAGAAGCTCTAGGCGGGCCACCACCATTACGGCCATTCGACTGTTCTTCTTCCCCTCGAAACATCCCACCTGACGTGCAGAGCTTCCCCGAGCTTACCGGACCCTTCAGGTCTTTCATCGGGTCGACGGATTCTCTCCATAGCTCGATCGAAGGTCGCCTGTGGGGTGTTCTTCCAGTATCCTCCTCTACCATCGGATGAAGCCCTCCTGTGCTAGATTCCATCCCAGCTGCCGACTGCAGCAACTTTCCTACCGTTAGATTGACTCCATTCGACCGTACGTCCCTGACATTTTATGGCCGTCAGATCTGCTGTAGCAGCAAATCAGGCCCGTACGCTAGCGTCTGCACCCGAGCCTGCCATGTGTCCCCACGTGCCCCGCACGAGCCACAAAGGGTATATTTCCCTTTTATCCTCATTTATTTTCGTATTTAGTTTTAGTCAAATAAATAAAGTTGTAGTTGAAATAATTTGTAGTTTGGACCTTGTAGTTTTGATATTTACATTTTGGCCCCTCTCTGAGTGTAGCACATAGATGTACACATGACTTTTAGGATTATTTGCATTCTCTGCTCTGTGCTTTATCTTTGTTATGGAATGAATGGAAGGTTTTGATATTTGCATTGATGCCCTTGTAAGTCTGGTTCACGTGTTGCGCGCGTGTTTGGTTGGACATTTTGCAACTTAAGCCCTGTATTTGTTAATCACGTTACTATTTGGCCTAAAAGTTTATTTTAATTACATACAGGTCCCTACAAACTGCTTGTCTTTTATTTAACGTATTGATTAGCAAATTAACCATAAAAAATCACTAAAAATTACCCTCAACTCATGTTGTCGTATAGTATTTAGTGTAATTTTTATGGGGTAATTTGTTTGCATTTATTATTTTTGAAAAATAAAAACCTATAAAAGCGTCCTACCTATTTTTAAAAAGCCATAAAAATTCAAAAATTGCTTAAAAATTCTATAAAAATTCCTGCTAGTTTGTTTTTGTATGTTTTGGCAACGATAGCAGTTTTGTTTGAAAATCGTATAAACATCCTAAAAATTATAAAACACCTAATTTTTTTTTAAATTGTGTAAAATTCAAAAAAATCCAAAAATTCTCATTTCAGTTCATGTTTGTAGATTTTTATTCTTGGTTTTTTTATAAAATTACTACCCAGTATTTTAGGGCATTTTAAGTATTTTTAACTTGAAATTTAATCCTATTTGTGCACTGTTTGAATTTTTAGTCACTGTTTGATTTTTATAAATTCATAAAAACATTTGCAAAACCCTAGAAAATTACCAAAAACACTTTAAAACCTAAAACCCAAAATTATTTTTAGTTTGATTTTCTGAGCATTTTTAACCTTAAAGAAAAATCCAAAAAGACTTGTGTGTTGCCTTGTTTTCCTCGTTCGTTGATTTTATTCCTTTATAAAAAAAAATCAAAAAATTGCAAAATTAAAAACCACTAAAAAATGTTGTTTATTTCTGAGATTTGACTATTTCGTAGGTTTACTCGTGCTCCTTGTGTTCATCCCTGGTTGCTATACCAGGTAAAAATAAATAGCGAGACCACTTACATTTGTGCTTGATTGTTTATAATCCTTATGAGTGGTTTTATTTCTTCTTGCTGACTGTCGCTTGGTGATTCGGGTCACACCAACCCTTGATATTACATAACCCGAGTTGCATGGACTGTCTTCAACAGTCAAGCCAGGGGTTTGAACTTTGGATTTACCGAAGTCTTCTAGTGTGATGGATGGGTGCGTATTTGAAATACTCAGGGCTACTCTTTTTGTTGTAATGGATCATCTACCATGACACTTCCATACCGAAGAAGTGATGAAACAAGATCGATTTTAATGGCTCCATTTAGCTAGATGATTTGTAATTTAATTGGATTAAATCAAAATTGAATCACTTTGCAATTCCAATTCTGATTTCAATGTCCAAATATTGGAAACATAAATGGTCATGGAAATGAATATACACAAGCTCATTGAGCTCATTTCTTAGATCCAAATAGTTCAGACTATGATTAGAAATGGACAAGGAAGCTGGATTCAGCTTAGCGACACTTTCTCTGGCTTATGGAGAGTGTGATGCATTTTGTTGAGCTCACTGAAAGTGTAAAGCGTTGCAGCTCGAGCTCAACATTCGTAGGTGATAGTTTTTTTGCAAAAATGGTATAAATCTTGAAATTGGATAGTTATATGCATTTCAAGTCATTATACATGGATAGTATGATCTCCTCGACATTATCTCCATGTATCTCATGGGTCTTAATTGGATTAGGACTCATGCATGTTGATGCCAATATTGTAATAAATATGTTATTATCACAAGGATTTTGTGAATAAGATTCACAAATATATCTCATTAATTAATGTGAATATTAATCCACAATAATTAATATTTATATGGATATGATACATATAAATATTTATGTAAATATCATTTACATGATAATTTCAAGGCATGAAATTGTGTTAATTTGATTCACATTAATTTTGTAGATGTAATTTGTATTTACATTTAATTTTTGAGCTCGTGAATATGATTTAATTCATTAATAAATAAAAAGGCAACAACCTTAACTAATTTTAGTTAAGATAAGTTGTTGCTTATTTATTGTTAATTAATTAAGTTAATTAATTAATAGATAAAAAGACAACAACTTTAACTAACTTCAGTTAAGCTAAGTTGTTGCTTATTTATTGTTTATTAGTTATTATTAATTGGAGATAAAAAGGAGATAATCCTTATTGGAGTAGGACTTGTTCTAAGCCATTGCTTTAAAATCCAAGGGACTATAACACACTTGTTTGACATGTGGTTTAAGTATAAAAGAAGTTTATTCTATAATTTTGGCATTAAAAACAGTATTATTTACACAATAAACACAATAAATATTGAATTCTATTTTGTACAAATTAATGCTATTTACATGCATTAGCTAGAGTTTTTAAGGCCAAAATTATAGAATAAAGGTGATGAAATGGAGATTCATCAACCGGTAAACCATTCTTCATTCGAAGCACTGTCTCAACCTGTTTCCAGTCTTTAGATATCACTGTTACCAAAAGAAGTGGATTAGAATACTGGTGTCACCCTTGACGAAGTGACCTTGCGTCGTCCAGACTTTGACTCCAAGATTTTTCAACAGTCCATCTGAGTTGAGTTAACTGCTAAGTGCGAGATTTCCAGTCAAGTCGCTATTTCAAGAGTCTTACATATGATATGAAAGGTCATAGTTAAGCACACTTAATTGACTCATGAACATATTATTATGGAATCTAAAGAATTTATCAAAGTGACCAGAAATATCTCCACTTCCAGTCCTCAATGGGTTCCTCTGAAATTAAGTGCAATAAGGTCTATTCCAAGCTCCAATCTTCAGTATTAATTTAGACTTGTTCAATTGTCCATGTTATTTCAAAAATGTGAATGCTATGTACAATGCAAGAAAAATGTTTTTGTGATGTAATTTCCTGATTTTGAAATTTTATAGATTTTTGAAAATATTTTTCAAAATTTTATGAAATCTTTGAAAAGATTTTTGCAAATGTTTTTTGAGATTTTTGATTTTGCATAATTTTTAGGGATTTTTCAAAACTACAAGGTTTTTGGGAAAGAAGTAGGTACATATATTTACACGAAAGTGATTCTTGTTATTTACAAGAGTTGAGATTTGGGAATTTACAACTCCGTATATACATGGTTTTGTAAAGCATTTTTATTTTCTTTTGTTATGTACATAGTTCTCAAAATAGTTTGAAATGAATTTTGCAAACAATTTGAAAACTTTATTTTTACAAATCAATTTGACAAATAATTTTTACAAATATTTTATGAAATTTGAAAATCAATTTACAAAGATTTTTCAAACAATATATATATATACATTTTTCAAAAATATTTTTACAACCATTTTCCAAATAATTTACAAATAGATTTTTAAAACATTTTATTTCACACAAAAAAGAAATTTTACAAACAAAACAATTTTACAAAGGTTGAAAACATTTTATAAAACATTTTCAAACAATTTCAGAATATTTTTTTGAAGAGGTTTTAAAATCATTTTTCAAACATTTTGCAAAACATTTTTACCTGATTTATTAATCGGTATATACAAAGAATTTTAATGAATTTTATACAAGTATCGTATTTTAATCATACTTATTGAAAATACGAAAATATGAGTTATGGATGAAGTATATACAAAATATATACGACCTCCCTTATACTTAACTTGAGATATGTCCTCATAGATCAGAGAGAAAAAGAGAATACATAACCCGTACTGAGTATAACAGAGTCTAAAGAATAAGAAAAAAGGAACGAATGAACGAATGACTAAGAAGTCGGTTGTCCCCCCATACTTAGGATCAACTAGTCCTAAGTATAGCAGACTGTACACAAGGTGGGGAGGGCCAAGGGTGGGAATGTACGAAATCATCAGCTTGACCTGTCCCCCTATACTTAGGGTAAAATATCCCTAAGTGTAAACAAAGTGTCAAAAGTTGAGGGGACAGATGAGGGAAATAAAAATGAACAACTCAGGGTATACAACCCGCATGTACTTAGGAAAAGGTATGTCCTAATATGGCAATGATGAAAGGGGTGACACCTTTTCAAAAGAAAAAGAAAATAAAGAACGAAAAGAATAAAAGAGGAAAAGCGGAAAGAGAAAGATCATTCAAAAAAATTTTATTCTACTTCGTCTAAGACTGCAGAAGTGGTTGCTTCAGCTCAAAGGGACAAAAGAAACATCTTGTTTTTTATTCAAAAATTTATGATCTCTAGTGGACCCCTCAGTAGGATTCGAACCCGTATGAAGTTCTAACCATTTGTCAGAGAAAAAAGAACGAATTGATCTTGTGGGATTCCCACGAAATTCTTCCATTTCTTCCGGAAGCGAATGATTACATCCATAATTTTCTATAGGAATGAAAATGCTCTTGGCTCGACATAGTTTGTTCTGTCTCGCAGTACCTTAATTTGTTTTAGGTTGTAAGTAAATAGTACATCATGGAGCTCGAGCAAAAAGTATTGATTTTTTATCAATCAGGAGGAAGAATGTAGGGTTAGTGCCAATCAATAAGTTGGAACAACTTTGTAAATATATTTTCTATATAGAATATCGTCCACACTAACAATCCATACTTCTCCCCCAAAGGAAGGTTTTAATAAATACTCAAATATTTCACTTGGGCTAAGGGTTAAGTTGGTAATTTTTCTTACATCTCCCCCTCCGGGAGCCCAGGTATCATATATACCACCAAAATAAAGAGCTTCAAATATTAGAAGAAAAGCACCTATATCTAACAAAATTAAATGAATACCTTAAATTGTGGTCATTTTATTTTACATAATCAAAGAATGGAAAAGATTATTCAAGAGTATCAGGTCTAAGAAGTGCATGATAAATATTACCAAAACCTAAGACTGCAGACAGACAGAAATGTATCACGTTATAAACAAGGCTTCAGTAGCTGCCCATTGACTACAAAGTGATGTGCCTCAGTTGACAATCCAGATATCATCACGCTACCATTATCGCGCACATGTGTTACTGTAAACAACCCAGTACATTTGCTTTTCAATTTGCCTGGAAGGCTATTATCATATGTGTGTGGCATCACACTGGATGAAGGGCCGTGATTAGAAGGGTCCCTTGATCTGATGGATGATAGGCTGGAGGATCCAACGGCTATGGCGCACCTGGAGCTCGACTTCTAATCATACAACATATGGGCGCGGAGGAAGAACGTCTGAAGAATGCATCCCTAGAAACCTTCAATCTTCAAAATCTCCATGCTATGAGCTCCTCTTTTGCTGTTTATAGTCCCAAAAGTGTCCTGAGGTCCTTCCACATTGATTAGAAACGTCAAAATGCCATGAGGGGCTCTGATGAAGACTGGCGGAGGAGCTCGACCTGGGAGTACTCATGCTGCTCCATGAGCCTCGAGAAGCTCTTTCTTTGTTATTTCCTGTAGGGGTTGGTGACGATCCGCAAAATCGGCCCTTTAAGGGTGCGTTCTTAGCACCTCAACATGTCGAAGCAGTCGGCCGATTTTGGTCGCCAAAAGATCACCTCATTTAAAGATATGCGATAATAAATCAAAATGAGGTGATCGTGATTTATTTTACTTGGCAAGATACCAAGGTCGAACTCAGGGACACGAGCCTCTCTCGTATTAATCGGATTTAAGTTTATTTAATTAAGTGTTGAATTAAAGGCCTATAGGTCAATACATGCAAAGATACAACAATGCATTAAAATTAAACATGCATTTTTTTATCAATTTTTATAATGCACATATATGCCATGTAATGCAATTAAAATATGCCCTAGGTGAAAAGGATGAGCAAAAATAAATAAGAGTTAATTTCGAGTCCAATTAAAAAGGCAGATGTGATGAATAATATTAAGAAAGGCATCATGTTGAGCTCAAATAGACACATTGCTATAAAATAATAAATAACAAAATCATCGGGTCCAAAATAGTAATTAAGCATGCCATTTGAAAGATCATCAAACCAGCTTTAAAACGAAACTGAAATCATCTCAATCGGATGTTCGTAGCTCAAGATATGCATAAAGGAACGCAAGGGCATAACTGAAAAGAAAACATGAAAATAAAATTGCATACAGGTCCCTGGGAGGGACTAAAAAGTAAATAAACAAAAGAGCGTGACCTTTCCTGTAATTTGCCCACACGCACAGGGGTATTTTTGCAATTTGGAAAACCCGCGAGGGTTTCAATGTAAATTACCCACTGTGCTCATGATCTGCACGTGACAGAGGACCTGCATGCAATATGGAGAAGTCAGCGGGGCCTCATTGCAATTAGCCCAGTGAAAAACGTGCCATGCATGTGCTACCTAGGCTCGGGATGGCTTGGAGGCTCGGTGCTGCTTCGGCCAGGTTCGGGGTTGCTTCGAGGCTCGGTGCAGGTTCGGGCGCTCCAGACCTGGAGGTTCGATGGCTGAGGCTCGGGGGCGCTCTGGTGTCGCCACGTGTCTATGCATGGACCATCCGATCGTGGTGATCGAATGGCTCTTGAAGTCGGTGACGTGGCCTCTTCTGGGCCGTTGGATGGTCGCTGGAAGGGGACCATCCAACGGCAAATGCTGCTCGTCCTCCACCTTCGGCTGGCGGCGACTAACGAGCTCCGGCGAGGGAGCTCTTCCTCCGCCGCTCTGTCCTGGGCCCGGTGGTGTTCGCCCGAGGCTCCTGAAGGTCTGTCGATGAAGCTTGGAGCTCGGGCGAAATGATGGACCTTCTGGCGTGAGCCGTCGGAGCTCGTATGTCGACGGCGAACTCGACGAAGTTGGCCCGGCGAGCTCTCCGGCCATTGAATAGTTAGGACACCTGCAGGGTTAGTAGATAGCTGAAGCAAGCAATCGTGGTGTGCGTGCGAAGTGGGATGAAGATGGGAGCTCATCGGGGACGGAGAAGGTGAAGAGCTCGGAGCTCCTCCGCCGCAAGGGCGGAGGAAATGGGTCGGAGATGGCTTTAGGTCTGAAGGAGGGAGGAGATGATCGGAAAGTGGCGCGAGAAAGGGGGTTTGACGGCGAAGCTAAATGGGGGGTTATCGGAGGGTGAACATTACGGGAGGAGGCTAATTTATTCAACGAAATTAAACAAAAAATCAAAGGAGGAAGAGAGAGAGCTTACCCGGAGATTGGGCGGAGCGGGGCCTGTGCTTGAGCTCCTGGGCGGAGCTCCGGTCATCGCTGGACTCCCCCGGCTATGGGGAGCAGCTTGGCGGAGACGGGGCTCCGCAGGCCTGGCCTACCATGGCCAGGGGTCATCACCGAGGCAGACCTTCATCTTCGCGCTCCTCACCGCCCCCTCGCTGTCACCGGGGGGCGGGGACTCGCTGGGAGGTTTCCTACATAAAGGCAGACAGTCTGAAATGGAGGGGGAGGCGAGGTTTTTAAAGAGGAGGCTCGGCGGTTTGCTGGCGAAGACGTGGGGTTCGACTGTGGTCGTGGAGCGACTGGAGGGAAGTTAGGGATAGCTTAGTCGCTGGCGAGGGTCGTGGTTGACTGGGGAAGGTCGGATGGTATTTGGTGAGTGGAAGGGATGGCTGGTGCGGGTGAGAAAATAGGAAGGGGAAACGGGTTGCGCGAGGTGCTGATCGTGTGAGAGAAGGGAGTCTGGAGGTAGACGACGGGGCCTGACCGTTGGATCTGGAGATCCAACGGTTGCCACTTGAGCGCTGAAGTGACGGGCAAGATTGGATCGGGGCGATATGGACGACGGGCGTTGATCGTGCCACGTGTCGAGAGGGATATAAAGCGCGATTCTACGGATGTGATGAGAAGTGGGGAGTGATCGAACGGCAGAGGGAAGAAGCGGGAGCAGCGGCCTAGATGGAAGATCTGAATTGCGATCAGAGGGCATAGGTGGCGACACGTGGCACGCTCTGGTGAGAGCGCTCACGTGCGGTGTAGATTAGGTGCGGGTCTGATCGAAGGGTTGAAGGCTAGCGGCTGGCGTGGAGAGATGGGGGCCGTTGGATCTCAGGGGAAGATCTGACGGCCCAGATCGCAGGCGGGTTTGACAAGGCGAGCGGGCCACGTGGCTCACCCAGATTGGGCCACGTGGCCCAATCAGATTATTCGGATGATATTTTTGATTTTTGGAGGCTATTTTGGCCGAATTTGAGAAAACTCAAAACATGAAAGTTGTAGATCTTAACGAGATCTACAAGTTTCATGTTGACCAAAACTGGAAATGAAATCAAACAAGGACCCAAAATATTTTTGAGGGTATTTTTGAGTCTAAAAATACCACTGATTTTTGTTTTGCCATTTTTTTGTGGTTTTTAATTTATTTAGAACTCTGTAAATTATAGGACATTAACATGGATTTATTGACAAACTTTTAAGACAGGGGGTTAATTATAAAAAATAAAGATGATGAAACTGAGGTTCATCACCCCCTATACTTAAACTATGCTCGTCCTCGAGCATCAAAAAGAATGACAAAGTTGGATTAACCCCCTTGTGCATGTGAATACAGGATCCAATCTGATCAAGTTGACTCGACTTTAGAGATCCAAAATTCTAGAGTTCAACCCAGCCTTAATCAAGAGGCTTCCAATTCCTCTATTTCTCTAGACTCTCTCTGATGTACATATAAACTAAAGGATATGAAGTTTAGTGTTGACTACAATTTCGAGAGTAGAGTCAAGTCTTCACCCAAAATCTTGGTCCGAGAAAATCTCCTAAGGACCCAATCCTCAGCACTAGGGAATAAATCAAATCTTGCATTCAGTCCACCGTCTCTTTAGTTGTCAGTCTTAGAAAATGTGGATGGCAGGCCAGAAGTGGAGGGCATGGGATTGTGTCAATTCTTCTCTCCCTCTCATTGGAACAAGGATTCTCTCTAGTGCCTTTTACGCAACACATTTTTTTGGTGTTGATCAGTGCGTCCGTCAAGAGAAGTTGGAGCCGTCTGCACTTGTTTTCCTGGGAGTACACCGGGGTGTGTCTCTTTTGAGTACCTATCGTACCTTCGACACCCAGACTTGTAGCATTTACGATGCAGAGCCCTTTTTTGGTGCAAGCCCGACTCCTGGTCCTAATAGCGGTGGTCCAAGTGGACACTTTGAAAAGTTTGGGAGCGCTCGCCTTTGGTGGAAGCTCTTTGATATTTGACTTGGTGGAATGAGAGCTTTTCTTTGAATTTCATTGACTTGTATAATTTGTGGCTAGCTCCACTGCTTTTACCAAAAGTTGGCGCACACTGATCAACATTTTTTTATTTTTCACACCCAGGCACATAGGTTAATGTCAAGAGATTAGTATAAGAATCAAGTTCTCATACTGGCTAATATTGCTGACACTCAGGTTTCATGAAGCCTCCAAAGATTTTATCCCATCCTCGAGCATCATTAGATCAAATCCAAACTCGACTTCCTCATCCCAATCGCTCAGGTGAAAAATCAACTCATCTCATCAAAAACCGCAGTCGTGCATGTGATGTGCTGATCATATTCTTTCTGTCTAAGACTAAGCATGGAATATAGCATGCAAATCTAGAAACTTAGGGGAATGTGGATGATTAAGTCTAAGACCCTGATGGCTAAGGCTGGTTAACCTATAATCTCAAAGACTTCAAAAAGCTAAGTCTCTTTGACCAATTCAAATCCTGGGTGAAAGTGTAAGTGTAGAGGACTAATCTAACTTCTTCATTCAAAAACAAGACACTTTTTTTTTTAACTTCAAGAGATATTAGAACTTTCTAAGCTCAATTGAGCATCCGCAATTCAGGAAGTATGGATGTAAGTACAGGCCGAAGCCCGTTGCTTGAGGACGGGGCCTTGCGCGATGTCCTCTAAACCATCCAATCTGCTAAGGGCGAACCCTCACTGAACGCGGCTGACTTAATTGGGTTTAGTAGTCAGCAATGACTCTTAAAGGGTTTGCGGTTTTTCTCATTTTTTTTTATGGATTTTAATGAAGGTTAAAACACAAGTTGGACTCAACTTTCCTTGAAAAGAGATGGCGATTTTTCAAAACCATGTCACACAAAATAAAAAAGTTTTCAAAATATTTTCAAAATCATTTTCGAAAATATTTTTATAAAAATAGCGTAACATAATATCGAAAAGCCGTGAAATCATTTGAGTTCTCTTAGTCCAACGATTTTTACCTTAGCCAAAAAGTTTTAAATTTTTCAAATTTTTCAGATTATAGCTAAAGTAAATATACGGTATATACGGTATACCCCCCTATACTTAAACTTTGCTATGTCCTCATAGCACTAGATGTTACAAGTACATAGGTCCATTTAAATATAGAAGAATATACGGGATCTAAGAGGGGCTCCCCCTATACTTAGGTTAGAAATAACCTAAGTATAAAGGCAAGAAAAGATGAGTAGAGAAAAATCACGGGGACTCGGGTCCCCCCTATACTTAGGCTGAGATTAGTCTAAGTATAAAGATGGGAATCGATGTTGGAAGGGACCCAAGATGAACAAAGAAGAGGAATGAATTTACACAATGAGCAGTTGAATCTTCGGAGATGAAAATGGAGGGACTAAGGTTCTAGGGTGTGTGTCGCAACAAAGGCTCAATTCAAGCAAGCAAACCCTTAGTTTCACCAACTCACACATGAAACCAACCAAGGCTGGTTGATTATCTTGTCGGTTTTATTGGTGATAAAATGTTAGATAATTACGCGAAGAAAATGTGAATTGAAAATCAAGGCGTATGCGCGGGTGTTGCTCTCCCAAAACCGAATTTTACTCCATTTTTTGATTGACTTGCAATTAACAGTCCCAATTTTATTTTGAATTATCACTGAATTAAGGTTAGCACATAAATCAGAAAATCATCGTCTACCGTTCATTCCATTTTCCATTAATCCTAGGTGATCAATCTAGGAAATGAAAGCCGTGAAAAACATGTATTCGATGAAGAAAAACACGATCTAGGCTAAGCGAGAAATCATGCAGTGATTTGACGATAAATCCGCGAAAAAACTGAGGCCGTTTTGAAAATCAAATCCAACATGTATGCAAGTCGAAAAAGCCGCACCTAATCATGCATCTATTAGCGGTGATTGATATCCATGAATTTTAGCTAAGTGATGCGAGATTATGTGCGTATAGAAATTAGTGTGTCCTACCTACGATCAAGCACGTAAAAATATGGAAAAATTAAAAAGAGCTCGGAGAGCCGCGTGCCTATCCTAGGTCGACACTCAAGTGGGGACGATCCCCACACAACCACGATCGTTCGATTACAATCGCGAGTCTTCGATCGAAGACCGCTGTAAAAGACGAATTATTAGAAATAAAATGCAAAAAAAAATGCGAGACATTTTTTTTTCTTTTCTTCCTCCTTTGCTCCAAGCATGCTCCTGCGGCTCCTCG
Organism: Ottelia alismoides; assembly: GCA_037367405.1. Lineage (NCBI taxonomy): Eukaryota > Viridiplantae > Streptophyta > Magnoliopsida > Alismatales > Hydrocharitaceae > Ottelia > Ottelia alismoides. The sequence goes on along the minus strand of JAZKJV010007574.1, from coordinate 179,441 downwards.
CAGCGGGGAGCGTCCTGCTCCTCGCCTCCTTGATCCATCAAGGGCCCTGCCACAGAAACAATAGTTAGATATCAAAATAAGAAAGAAAAATTTTATATGCAAAATATGTGATTATTTGACCTATAAAAAGGAACACCAAATTAAACAAACAAAAATCCAAAAAAATATAAGAAATGAGCCGTGTCCCCGGCAACGGCGCCATTTGACGATCCGCAAAATCGGCCCTTTAAGGGTGCGTTCTTAGCACCTCAACATGTCGAAGCAGTCGGGCCGATTTTGGTCGCCAAAAGATCACCTCATTTAAAGATATGCGATAATAAATCAAAATGAGGTGATCGTGATTTATTTTACTTGGCAAGATACCAAGGTCGAACTCAGGGACACGAGCCTCTCTCGTATTAATCGGATTTAAGTTTATTTAATTAAGTGTTGAATTAAAGGCCTATAGGTCAATACATGCCAAGATACAACAATGCATTAAAATTAAACATGCATTTTTTTATCAATTTTTATAATGCACATAAATGCCATGTAATGCAATTAAAATATGCCCTAGGTGAAAAGGATGAGAAAAAATAAATAAGAGTTAATTTCGAGTCCAATTAAAAAGGCAGATGTGATGAATAATATTAAGAAAGGCATCATGTTGAGCTCAAATAGACACATTGCTATAAAATAATAAATAACAAAATCATCGGGTCCAAAACAGTAATTAAGCATGCCATTTGAAAGATCATCAAACCAGCTTTAAAACGAAACTGAAATCATCTCAATCGGATGTTCGTAGCTCAAGATATGCATAAAGGAACGCAAGGGCATAACTGAAAAGAAAACATGAAAATAAAATTGCATACAGGTCCCTGGGAGGGACTAAAAAGTAAATAAACAAAAGAGCGGGACCTTCCCTGTAATTTGCCCACACGCACAGGGGTATTTTTGCAAGTTGGAAAACCCGCGAGGGTTTCAATGTAAATTACCCACTGTGCTCATGATCTGCACGTAACAGAGGACCTGCATGCAATATGGAGAAGTCGGCGGGGCCTCATTGCAATTAGCCCAGTGAAACATGTGCCAGGCACGTGCTACCTAGGCTCGGGATGGCTAGGAGGCTCGGTGCTGCTTCGGCCAGGTTCGGGGTTGCTTCGAGGCTCGGTGCAGGTTCGGGCACTCCAGACCTGGAGGTTCGATGGCTGAGGCTCGGGGGCGCTCTGGTGTCGCCACGTGTCTATGCATGGACCATCCGATCGTGGTGATCGAATGGCTCTTGAAGTCGGTGACGTGGCCTCTTCTGGGCCGTTGGATGGTCGCTGGAAGGGGACCATCCAACGGCAACTGCTGCTCGTCCTCCACCTTCGGCTGGCGGCGACTAACGAGCTCCGGCGAGGGAGCTCTTCCTCCGCCGCTCTGTCCTGGGCCCGGTGGTGTTCGCCCGAGGCTCCTGAAGGTCTGTCGATGAAGCTTGGAGCTCGGGCGAAGTGATGGACCTTCTGGCGTGAGCCGTCGGAGCTCGTATGTCGACGGCGAACTCGACGAAGTTGGCCCGGCGAGCTCTCCGGCCATTGAATAGTTAGGACACCTGCAGGGTTAGTAGATAGCCGAAGCAAGCAATCGTGGTGTGCGTGCGAAGTGGGATGAAGATGGGAGCTCATCGGGGACGGAGAAGGTGAAGAGCTCGGAGCTCCTCCGCCGCAAGGGCGGAGGAAATGGGTCGGAGATGGCTTTAGGTCTGAAGGAGGGAGGAGATGATCGGAAAGTGGCGCGAGAAAGGGGGTTTGACGGCGAAGCTAAATGGGGGGTTATCGGAGGGTGAACATTACGGGAGGAGGCTAATTAATTCAAGGAAATTAAACAAAAAATCAAAGGAGGAAGAGAGAGAGCTTACCTGGAGATTGGGCGGAGCGGGGCCTGTGCTTGAGCTCCTGGGCGGAGCTCCGGTCATCGCTGGACTCCCCCGGCTACGGGGAGTAGCTTGGCGGAGACGGGGCTCCGCAGGCCTGGCCTACCATGGCCAGGGGTCATCACCGAGGTAGACCTTCGTCTTCGCGCTCCTCACCGCCCCCTCGCTGTCACCGGGGGGCGGGGACTCGCTGGGAGGTTTCCTACATAAAGGCGGACAGTCTGAAATGGAGGGGGAGGCGAGGTTTTTAAAGAGGAGGCTCGGCGGTTTGCTGGCGAAGACGTGGGGTTCGACCGTGGTCGTGGAGCGACTGGAGGGAAGTTAGGGATAGCTTAGTCGCTGGCGAGGGTCGTGGTTGACTGGGGAAGGTCGGATGGTATTTGGTGAGTGGAAGGGATGGCTGGTGCGGGCGAGAAAATAGGAAGGGGAAACGGGTTGCGCGAGGTGCTGATCGTGTGAGAGAAGGGGGTCTGGAGGTAGACGACGGGGCCTGACCGTTGGATCTGGAGATCCAACGGTTGCCACTTGAGCGCTGAAGTGACGGGCAAGATTGGATCGGGGCGATATGGATGACGGGCGTTGATCGTGCCACGTGTCGAGAGGGATATAAAGCGCGATTCTACGGATGTGATAAGAAGTGGGGAGTGATCGAACGGCAGAGGGAAGAAGCGGGAGCAGCGGCCTAGATGGAAGATCTGAATTGCGATCAGAGGGCATAGGTGGCGACACGTGGCACGCTCTGGTGAGAGCGCTCACGTGCGGTGTAGATTAGGTGCGGGTCTGATCGAAGGGTTGAAGGCTAGCGGCTGGCGTGGAGAGATGGGGGCCGTTGGATCTCAGGGGAAGATCTGACGGCCCAGATCGCAGGCGGGTTTGACAAGGTGAGCGGGCCACGTGGCTCACCCAGATTGGGCCACGTGGCCCAATCAGATTATTCGGATGATATTTTTGATTTTTGGAGGCTATTTTGGCCGAATTTGAGAAAACTCAAAAGATGAAAGTTGTAGATCTTGACGAGATCTACAAGTTTCATGTTGACCAAAATTGGAAATGAAATCAAACAAGGACCCGAAATATTTTTGAGGGTATTTTTGAGTCTAAAAATACCACTGATTTTTGTTTTGCCATTTTTTGTGGTTTTTAATTTATTTAGGACTCTGTTAATTATAGGACATTAACAGGGATTTATTGACAAACTTTTAAGACAGGGGGTTAATTATAGAAAATAAAGATGATGAAACTGAGGTTCATCAGTTGGTCGAGACAGAAGCTAGGGCTATCTTCAGATGTCGAAATGAGCGGAAAATGGAAGGTATGGGGTCCCTCCGACGAACGACGGAGGAGGATAGACTAGATCTCTCGTTCTATGTAGGAACGAGGTGGATGGGGGTGCGTCAGGCATCGGGAAAATAGAGAGGGAGGCTATGGAGGTGAATTGAGCGGCGGAGTGTGTCAAGGGCAATCAGAATGAGGCAGCAAAGCTCAAACTTCACCATACGAAGAAGTTGGAGAGCTCGAAATTATAAATGAAATGAATTGAAAATAATAACTAAACTAAAATACTGACATCCTAAAGATAAAAAAGATGAAAGAAAAAATAGCTCACCGACAAGGAACAACCATAAGGTAGGTCTCTTATGAGGCTGATGGAGGACCCGGATCTCTTAGATTATACACCAAAGCATGAGCCTAAAGAGTGGATCAAGTCCATGCTGTCATTAGGAGCAAGAATCAACACTCGGATTTAGGGTTTAAGGGTGGAAGAAGGATCAAAGCATCTAGGTTTGGTAGAGGTGATGACTTATCGATGAAGACTTCGAGCGATGAACCCAAGAGGCATAAGGGTTCCTCGATCGAGGAATCGTCCCTCCGTGCATCTCCATGGATCAAGGCAAAGATGCGAGGTGATTTTGATCCAAAACAACTAAGATAGTGGGGAAAATCGAGAAAAAGGGGTACGACACTGGTTGGCGTTAGGACCAAGGGAGAGATCGGGGAGTTGACCTTGGTCAACTTGCCCTCTCCCCTGATTGGTCCACGTCGGCCAGATAAGGACAAAATAAGAAATGAAAAGAATTAGGAATTAGAAATAAGATGGAAAATGATTTTATTCAAAAAACTATAAACAAAATACCTTTATTATTTTATGTGGTATTTACTTATGATTTTTATTTATTTTTACAAATTTATTTAATAGGGGTTATTTTTAATATTATTTATGTATTAACTTAAGTATATTTTATGTCCTTGTATTTATTTATATACTTTGCTGTATTTTTATAATATTTGACATTTTATTTATTTAAGGTGTATTTAAATTTATATTTGCATATTTTTATTGCATTTTTATAATTTTATTTATTAGGTTAAATAAATATAAGTATATGTATAATAAGTATTTATATGTATATTTAGTTTGTGTTTTATACTTATTTATTTTATTTAATATATTTTACTTGCTTTCATTTTCAGTTCTTGTTTTGTTTAGTATTTACATATAATATACAAAATAATAAAAAATAAGAAGAATTTAAATGTAAAGTATATATTTATTGTATATTGTACAAGTCTGCTATACAATGAGGGTCTAAAATATAATTTTCACATATGAAGTCTGATTTTTGTGAAATCACCTTCATTAAATAACTTGTTAAAAATTATAAACTTTAAAGGTGAGTTTGGTGAATTTTGAGTTGTTATTGAGGAGATATAAGTATGTGAAGTTTGGTTTACGCCTTTTTATTCCGTGTGTCTCAATCACATTGTATATTATTTTTGAATGAAATCAATTTTATATTTTAATTTGTATTTTTATCTACAACTTTCATGTTCAAAGTTTCTTTATTTGATGAATAAATAATAAAGAATAAAATATGTCTGAAAATGGACTTATTGATGAATAAAATAATAAGGATTTTATTGGATTATTGACCCTTATTTCCCCCTACTTTGTTTCTTGTTGACCTAATCATCAAATGCCTAGGTCTCGAAGTTCAACGTCATAAAATACCTTTGGCATTTTATTCTATTTCTTTTCTTTATTCTATAGTTTTGGCATTTAAACAATATTTTATGTTCAATAAATGAATAAATGATGAATGTTAATTTATACAAAATAATGCAATATACATGCATTAGCTAAGGTTCTTAAGGCCAAAATGATAGAATAAAGGTGATGAAATGGAGATTCATCATGAGGCCTTTGGTTAAGCCTGCCTCATGCTTAGAAAGCTTATAAGGGAAAACATTTCAAAGTACATAATATACGAGAACTCTTGATTTAAAATATTAAATTATTTAATTTTCTTAATCATGATATTAAAGTGTATTCTATTTTTCCTTTTATTTTAGATGAAATATATCAATCCACTTAACAATCTACTTGAGGTCAATCAGTTGACCGACCCAAATTATTCGGTTTGGATCGATAATTTGGAACTCATACTTGAGACAGAACACATAGTGTATGTCCTCTTGTTTGTGAAGTACGAGAACCCTTAGATAGAGGATGTCTGTGAATTCAACAAGAAGTTAGATGAGGATCACTCGATCGCTCGTTGCTACATTCTTGGATCATTGTATAATGTGCTTCAGAAGCAACTTATAGACTTTGAATCTGCTCATGACATCCTCTTGATCTGAAGGAGGTGTATGGAGATGTGAATTACACTCTTTCTACATTAAAATCTACTGAGGATATTATGAAGAAAGAATTTCCCTCTAGCGGTGCAATGGTTGCACAGGTTAAAGGGAAGCACGAGAAGAAGCATAGATCTCGGAAAGGTCCAATCCAAGAGAAGAAGAAAGGTCAAAATATTGATTAATCTTCTAAAGATTTAATACATCTAACACCCATAGAGATGGCTACCGTCACTGCAATAAGCTAGGATTCTAAAATAATAACCATCCGGAATATTTAAAGTTTTTAGAGAAGGACAAAAATATAACACTGTCAAATAAGAAATCTACAATGATCATTGAAATCAACTTACTTGTAGAATGAGAAGGAAGTTGGATTGTTGATTCTGATACTTCTGTACATGTAAGCAAATAGTTGCATATATTTGAAGACACTAGAAATCTTGATGAAGTGGAGATAGTCATTCGGATGGGATTCGATGCAGCTGTTGCAATGATCACTATTGGAACATGTAGACTATCATTATCCAGTGGGAGAGTACTAGATATTAGAGATTGTCTCTATGCACCGAATGTTAGAAGGAACTTACTATCTGTATCTAAGCTTGCTGGTTATGGGTATAGTTTCCTTTTCTGTAATAAACTTATCATAAATCGTTATGGTAATTTTATAGCAGGTGGTACTCTAATAGAAAACAGTCTCTATGAATTGAACATGCATGAATGTATCATGAATCTCCATACCACTGATAACATTAATATTTATAGTAATATTAAAGTCCCTACATGTCAAGGGACGATGGAGATCATTTAACTATGATCTGACATCAAAAACTTGGACATGTGTCTGTTGATAGGATCAATAAACTGGTAAAAGATGAACCTTTGGATTTTAGAACTCGGTGAATTACAACTTGCAAACATTGTATTTGTGGGAAAATGTTTAGGACACCCTTCTCTAAGAAAGGTGAACGATGCGAAGGTATATTGGACCTAATACATACCGATGTATGTGGTCCCTTTCATACTGCGGCTCGAAATGGAAATCAATATTATGTGGCCTTTATTGATGATCATTCGCGGTATGGTTTTGTCTTCAAATTACATCATAAACATGAAACCTTTGAAAAGTTCAAAGAGTTCATGGCTTTGGTTCAGAACAAAACAAGAAAGAAGATAAAGCAGATTCGGTCTGACCGAGGTGGCGAATACCTCTCAGATGAATTCGAAGAATACTTTAAGGAGAGAGGAATTATTTCCAATCTCTTGCCTCCAGGTACTCCTCAACTCAACGGAGTTGCATAGAGATGCACGGAACCATGTTGGACATGGTGAGATCAATGATGAGTAAAGCAAACTTACCTCTCAGTTTATGAGGACATGCAATATAGACCGCAACTTATGTACTGAATAAGATTCTATCTAAATCTATGCCCAAAACCCTTCATGAGATTTGGTATGATACCAAGGCAAGTGTATGACACTTAGGGATTTGGGGTTGCTTGGTCCATGCTAAAAACGTGGTTGCAAGCAAGCTGAAATCTCATACTAGAGAGTGCTACTTCATTGGATAGGTAAAGAACGGTATTGTATACCGACTTTATGATCCTGAGACTCAATGGATATTCGTTTCTAGAGATGTCAAGTTTCTAGAAGATGAATTCCTTAGAAGTCAAGAAAATAATAAAGTTAATGAACTAATCGAATCAAGCGAGACCCATGAAGTTTCTACACCAGAAACTGAAGAGATAATTGAACATGACACGATCGTACCTCCTATAAGGAGTTGTAGGGTTGTAAGACAACCTAAAAGCTACGTATACCATGTATCAGAGGAGTCTAATAATAATCCAACCTCATTCGATGAAGCTTTAAGGGATCGTGACATGGATAGCTGTATGATGAATCTGTGATTCATCATACTAAAAGATGAAAATAGAGCTTCATTCTCGAGTTAATAGTTTCATTTCATCATTTATTCTACATTTTTACCAGTCAAGCATTTAAAATTAATATTTGCATTTTAGCACTCATAATTGCATCGAAAATCATCTTCACATTTTCATTCAACTTCATGCATTTTTAACTACATGCTAACTCCAATTGACCTCAAACCACCTCCATTGTGTACATATTACTAACAAGATTAAAGGAAAAATACAAAAAATACTAACTTAAAAAAATTGGCCCGTGAGACAAAACACCAATTTCAGAATAGATAGACTAAAGCACTCACTCATACAGTGTCTGATTTCGGTCTACTCAATTTTAAATTAACACATATTCAAAGACCTTCAAAACAAGACCAATTTCATAAAATTCGGAACTCATATGTAAAAGATGGGTTTTGGACCTCTTTTGCACATTATGTGTTTTGCCTGATTTTGACTTAATATTTCATATACATAATTAACCTTTTTATTTTATTTCTTTTTTATTTATATTTCTTGATGAAAGTTTTTAAAAATGTATAAAAATTCAAGTCCAAATTAAGACCGAAATCAAAGAAATTGACCGAGTCCAAGTGTCCCTTGTGAATCTGGTGTACAAATCTTCTACTTTTTCCATTTTATTTTATTCTCCTATTTTTTATTTACTAAAAATCCAGAAAAATTGAATATTATGTAAATATTTATCTTTGATTTTATCATTATTTTTCTCGATTTCTCTCTTAGTTAAAAATCAAAAAAAATTACAAAACCCAAAAATTAAGGTATTCTATGTACATAGAGTTCCTCAAAATATCATTTTGCATAGATGAGCTCTTTTGCTCTTGGTCCCTTTATAAAAGTTGTAGATCTCATTGAGACGAGCAGCTTTTGCAAAGAAAATGTTTCGATCCAGGGTCATTTGTTATTTCTTTCTTATTTATCTTCCTATTTATTTTTCCGATTTTTTGGAGTTGACACGTGGCAGCTCCTGGAGACACCACGTGTCATCCATTTTTGGTATTCATTTTAGATTATTTATTTTAAAAAAATTAAAAAATATTATTAATTAAAAAAACCACAAATGCCGCGTAGCAAAATTCTGTCCGCTCAATCTCGGCCGATCTCTTCCTCTTGTCAACAACGACCCCCCGCTATCCTCTCCACCTAACCCAAAACCTCTGCCCTCCTTATCTCTTCTACCGGCCTCTGCGCAATAGCCGTCGCGCACCCAAAACTTTGCAACTGTCGCTCGCCTTATCCCTTCTCCTGCCGATCGACTCTTCTCTCTATAAATCCATCGTCAACCCCCTTGTTCTAAGCATCCGCCATCACGAGAGAGAGAGAGAGAGAGAAAGAGACTCTAGCTTCATTTGCGACCCGGTGACAGCGGTGGTGCAACCTCGACGACGACAACAAGGGAATCCAGCTCCTCAGGAGAGATCCAAGGCATAGTGCTTCATTGCGGAGGTCTCATCCGACCTCGGCCTAGCTTCATCGTGATTCGTCGCACGATTTGAGGCCATGACCATAGCCGCATATCGTAGCTCCAACCTCGGTGAATCTTCAGGTATCTTCTTCTCCCTCTTCCTTCCTCCGTCCTCCTTTTTATCCCAGGCATATACCCCCAACTTTCTTCTCCTTCTGGTTTTCCTTCTTCCCATGTTTTCTCTGTGTTCCTCTGTTCTCCTGATCGCAACCTCGTCCACGTACCTGCTTCAACCTCCCGCCTGAGCCAACGCCTCCACACCACCTTAGCTCCGCACCACCGCTCCACAACCTCAACTCTAGCAACTTCACCTTCATCTCCATCATTGCGACTCTGCTGCTCCTTCCTGGAGCCCCATCGTAACCCGCACCTCCATCAACTTCCAGCCTTGCCCAGGAGCGCTCCCCTGTGGCCGACCGGCCACCCTCCAACAACTGCCGCTCGCAGCGGCAACCTTTCCACCTCCAGCGGCAACCTCCCACACACAAGCACCTCCAGCCTGGAGTTCCATCGCAACCCGCACCTTCCCCTGCAGTGTGTTGCGCTCCCTCTACCTCCAGGTTCCTGCCACAACGCCACCTTCGCCGTGGAGCTCCAGCGCCCCCATGCCGGCGTGCCATCTCGCTCACCTTCATCAGCAAAGCCACCACCAGGAGCATCCCCCGTAGCATCTCTTCTACCGCACCAACCTCGGAGCACCACCCAAAGATCAGCCATCGAGAGCCCGACATCAAGAATGAAGTCTTCCTCCCCTCACGTGACCCACACGCATGGAGAGGAAGTTTTTTAGTGAGGCCCCACATCTTCTCGTGATTACGTTCACATCCCTGCCAGCAACACCTCATATGCAAGACATCTGCCTAAGTAGAGAATTGCACATGACCCCCTGAGCTTATGGGGAATCGTTCTAGAGCCCCCAAGGACCCCAACTCATGTGCAAAGTACATGCCATGAAGTAATTTTTATTCTTAAGCCCCTAGAGATCCTGGAAATTACATTGATGCCCCCGCCAGTCTGAAGTCACGTGCGAGGCACGCACCAATGGGTGCAATTTGCACATCTCCCCAGTTTATAGGTAATTACACCTAAGTCTAGTCTGCATATTCATTTTATTTATTTTCTATATTGATAATCCCGTGTTTGCATATTTATTTGAACAATCACTTACTATCATTTTAATTATTCAAAAATAGTATTTTGTTCTACAACTAATTCTCTACATCGTGGATTATTCATGATTTTTTTATTCTTTGTGGATAATTAATTAATATTATTCTTGTGAGAATTTGCATGTTTCCCCAACTTGTGCTTAGAAAATCATATAAAATTAACCATAGCTCCAAAAATTGCCAAAAAATTCACAGATCCATTAATTAATTGTTAGTAACATTGGGCCTAAAAAGAATTGCATTTGCATGCATATTTTGGTATAGAAAAATTATTTTGCACATCTCACTAAATAATTTTTAATAGGTATTAAATTCAACAATTTTTGGTTTATGATTTTTTTGAGGTATATTACTTAGTGATATATGTTGGATAATTTTATTTCCTAAAAACAAATATATTTAATATTTATTATAATTAATTATTTAAAATCTCATTAACTACCTTCATAATTTATTATTTCTTCATCTTGCATCCAAAAATTCTAAAAAATTTACAGTAGTCTAATTTCAACATATTTTATATTATGGATAAGTTGAGGATTTTTTGATGTAATTTGATCGAAATTTACCTTTTACTCCCCGAACTTAGTAAAAATTGCACATTGCATTTAAAAATTAAAAAAATTCCTCTGTAAAAACCTAACTTCGTGATTGACTAAAAATCAACCTAAGGATATAATTGCCTCCCTAAGTTCGACCTTGGACTTACCAAGTAAAAAAATATTTAACTGCTCATTTTAGTTGACACATTAATTAAAATTACGGTTTTTGATTAACCCTTAATTACCGGACTACAACGAACGAACATATTTTAATTGTTAATTCGACGCTATTAAAAGGACAATTTTTGGGTTCTTCACTGGACGCTAGCAATGAAGTTCGAGATAGACTCCATGCACAAGAATGGTGTATGGACCCTCAAAGATCCACCTAAAGGGGTCAAACCAATTGGGTGCAAATGGATTTTCTATAGAAAGAGTGGACCTGATAAGAAGGTAGAGACCTTCAAAGCATGAATCGTAGCCAAGGGTTACACATAGAGAGAAGGCATCGATTATGATGAAACATTTTCTCCTGTGGCCATGCTTAAATCCACCGAGGCATTGATGGCTATAACTACACACCTATACTATGACATCTGGCAGATAGATGTCAAGACAGACATTCTCAATCGATACCTTGAAGAGGATATCTATATGGAGCAGCCACATGGCTTTATAACTAAATAAAGAAAAGTATGCAAGCTGAAGAAATCCATCTATGGGCTAAAACAGGCTTCTCGTAGTTGGAACATCTGATTCGATGAAACCATAAAGAGTTATGATTTCATGCATGATCCAGATGAGCCATGTGTGTATTAGAAGCTTAGTGGGAGTGTCATCATGTTCATTGTGCTTTATGTAGATAACATTCTTGTCATTGGGAATTATACCAAGATGATGACCATTGTTAAGGTCTGGATGTCCAATACCTTTGAGATGAAAGATCTTGGAGATGCCTCTTATATTTTGGGACTGTAATTGTTCAGAAATAGATAAAAGAGGATATTGGGACTGTCACAATAAGGATACACCAAGAAAACCTTAGAAAGATTTAGTATGGATAATTCCAAGAAAGGCTTCCTTCCCTTAAGACATGGTATTCACATGTCTAAGGGGATGGCTCCTCAAACTGTTGAGGAAAAGAAAACCATGGTTGGATGCCCTAACTCATAGGTTGTGGGAAGCCTGATGTATGCCATGATGTCTACTAGGTCAGACATCTGTCGTACAACGGGAATAAGCCTTTACTAATTCTGCTATGGAGAGAAACACTGTACTGCAGTGAAAAGCATCTTCAAGTACATAAGAAGAACTCAAGACTACATCTTGGTGTGTGGAGATAATAATCTCCACATCTTAAGGTACATGATTCGGTAAAAAAGCAAATAATAAAAACCAGATGATGAATTTATCGATAACCCCCTCGTGCAAGCGCATTTATGTAAATGTGGAGAGCCGACAGGGGTTGGATGCAAATGACCTAGCATCGCATGCATGAAACACATGTGCCCCTGGTTTGGGTGGAAAGCGATGGCTTGGGCCACGTGGTGGCGTGTTGTGCTTCAGCGGAGGCTTGGATAAATCCGTGGCTGCAGGCTTGGAGTTATCGATGTGTCTCTCCCATAATCATCAAATCACGCCCAAATGGTGCCGATCCGATGACATCTATATGTTGTCTTTGTTCCTCTACCGCCTTGGACGGTGACTGCAAGGTAGGGCATCAGTGAGAGTCACACTCCTCCTTTGTGATCCTGGAGACCATATAATGTTCAGAGAAGTTGTCTAACAACTTCGTGAAGGTCGATCGAGGCCTCTCAAGATGGAGAAGAGGTTTGAGATCGGACGATGCTCGTCTGGGCCCGATGATGGTTCACTAATAAAGGATGAGGATTAGATGCTCGTCTAAGATCGGACGATGCTGCTCCGACTGCTACTGTACACTTGGAAGAACTGGGCAGATCAGACGGCTCCGATAATGCTTGGAAGAACATGGAAGAACTCACAATCTTCCGAGCTTCGATCGGGTGTAGTGCGAGCCTTTTGACCACTAGGGAGTCCTGCAGTAGGGCCAAAATGGAGCTTGGGCTCCTCCACTTCAGGGGATGGTATCCAATGAGCTCCGGGAACGCTGACGTGTTCTGACAGAGTCGGTGATGAAAATGCTCCATGTGTCTTCATTTTGGTAAAAATCGACCCCCCAAGGGGTCCTTGGTCCCCTGCAAGCTGCTCAAACAAAGTCTCGGGTCGAGGACAAAGTGCCTCAACCTGATTAGGCATGCAATGGGGTGAAATGGGTGGAGGCGGTGAGGTCTCCGGTGAGGGTGAAGGAGTAGACCTCAATTAGAAGAACTACGTGGGTCTTGGTTGATTGGATGGTTCAGGAAGGTGGGGAAGGCGTTGGGGAAAGTGAGGAGGTGGTCGATGAAGCGGAACAAGGAGTGATAGTCAGTGAAATGGTTCGTCGAAGCTCTGCTCCGGTGAGGTGATTAACTTAATTGATGCTAAACTGCTAACTAAAACACAACATAGAATGCAAAAAATTAAAGAGACAAACTTAAATCTACCTACAAAATGTAAATGCCATAGCTCTTCTACTTGGACTGAAGACCAAGGAGTAAGGCGACCGAAGGTCCGCCGTGGGTGCATCTCCCTCCTCCTTCAGTCGTGCCAACACCTCAGGGGAACTCCCCCGATCACCGGGATTCACTCTAGACCGAGGGTGGTTAGTTTAGGGCTTGGAACGTGACCAAAGAATGCAAGAGAGACGGAGGTTCTTATTTATGAACATGGTGGGGCACCCTTATTGATTGGCAGTTTGACAAGAATCGAATTTATGTACCGAGGATCTAATGGGTCGACGAGACTCATGGAGGATGGATGAGTAGATATGGTGAAGAGCTTGAGGGTGATGGATGAACGGAGCAGCGAGGGAAAATGGCAGAAAAATAGGGAAAAGACACATTTGACAAGTCAGAACGCCTCGGTAGGTAGTTGACCAGAGATCAATGATGAATACTCATTCATCACTCTTTATTCTTTTATTTTAGCTATTTATCTTGGCAAATCAGCATGTAGATAGTTGTAAATTCAATAAATTACCAAAAGGCATGCATTTGTTAATATTCAATAATTAGCATATATTTGCGCAAAAATAAAAGAATAAAGAAATAAAGAAAAAGAGGGAAATATTAAGAATAAATATTGAGTGACCTGAACCCAAGAGAGGGCCCAATATGGGCCTGATCGTCAAATAAAATGAGTAGAGAGAGATACGGCCATTCAACCTTGCGTAAAACCCCCTCTTATGTATATATTTTATTTTATTAAAATAAAAATGTATTTCTCATAATTTGTATATATTTCTAAAATAAAAATGAGAAAAATAAAATAAAACCAAAAATAAAATACTTTCTCTCTCTACATTGTACATATACCATGTATATAGGAATAATATACCTATTTATTTCACCCTTGTAAATAATTAATAAAAATAAAATAAAAATTATTTTATATACCAAATTTTATATTGTAAATAAATTAAATATAAAATTAGGGTATTTGTACAAAAATAAGAAATTAAAAATAAAAGTATAAAATACATAGGTATTTTATACCTGTATATAATATTATATCATGTATATAACATAATTTATTTTTCAAAAAAATAAATAAAAATCACTAAAAAATAGTTTGAAAATAAATAAACATTTTTTATTTTGTAAATATTTTTAAATAAAATCATTTGCTATTTTATTTTTAATTTCTAAATAATTTTGACTAGGAATAATCTGATTGGTCCAGGGGGGAACGTTGACCCCCGGTCAACTGCCCCCCTGGACCACTCCTCCCGCGGATCTTGGTTCCAGCTCGATTTCGCCGATTTTTCTCGAATCAATCCGCCCATCTTTCTTTTCTATTTGAGGCTCCGAATGTTGAGGATAGATCCGTTATCCACGCCCGCCTATTCTCTTAGGGATCCGATCCTCGATCCGCGTGCTCGAGCTCCATCTTTATCGGACCGCATCGAGTATATAGCTTACAGGAGCTGCCATTTTCACGCATATCTAGCCATTGTCTTCGACCCCAGTGACCTCCATTCTCCTCCTTGAGTGACAACGAGTGTAGGGGAGTGTTGCAGTGAGGCCTTGAAGCCTTTAGCCCTAGGTCCGGCGAGCCGTCTCGCCGTGCTCCGCCACCCGGTGAGCCCGAGCCTCTGGAGATGTCGCTCCATCGATGCCAAGATCTCAGGAGGTAGCTGACCTCCAGCACATACGCCAACATCCATCAAGTAGCCTAGTTAGCTCTTAGTTTGCTTTGATTTCGAGTTTTTCTATTCCGGTCGCCCGAGCTTCATCGGACCATCTAGCGTCATCGGAACATCGATTGATCATCCCGACCATTCCATCGTTTCCACGAGACCTCGTTCCATCTTCTACGCCCCTCCGTTCCCCTAGTTCGCCCAGGAATAGGGTTCACGCTCTCCTCCGTTGTCGCCTCGCCGGAGAGCTCTGCTCCGCCTCGCCCTGTCACCACCTTTGTCTTCTAACAAGGTCGAGGCACTTTTCCCTCGACCCAGCAATCTTCTTGTGCAGGTTTGAATGAGAAAGGACTTCATCAAAAGGTCCTAGCACCCAGGCACAACCGCTCCAGGTCATTGACGTCGCTGGCGTCTTCTAGGACCTCCCAGCCTCATCGGAGCCCACCATTCGCTGCGACCATCTCCAGCGTCGTTTCGCCCATCAGAGCAGCCTCGGAGGAGCTCCCAGCCGTGCGTATCGGCGGTTCGAAGTTCACTGACAGTGAGTTCTTCGCCGCTCATCCAGGACCCTCCTCTGCCATCCGATCGAGCTCCTCCGCCAGGTCTAATCTCAACCATCCATCTACGGGGAGCTCGCATCCGTTGGATCCATCTGAGGATCAGATCTCGCCCATTGATCATCGAAGGGATATCAACTAATCAGAGTCGTTCGATCTTAAGTAAAGACTCCTCGACTATCGGATCTGTAATAATTAGGTAATTTATACTTAGGCCCTTAGCACTTTTCATATTTTAGTCTAGTCCTGTAAATATTTTTAGAAGTTGTTTTTATTTTAGATAAATTGCATTCAGGACCTCGTGTTTATTTTATTTGCAAATTAGTCCCTCTGAGTGTGTGGCACGTCGTCTGTCACGTGTTGTTAGGATTATTTGCACTTTCTTCTTGAGGATTATTGTTGTTATTATTTGAACTTTGATAAATAAGATTTGCATATATAACACTGTTTGTGTGCTTCGCGTGCCACCCTCGTGCGTGCCTGGGCTTTTTGCATTTTCAGCCCTATATTTTTTCCGCGTGTTATTATTTGGCCGGATAGTTTACAATATTTGCAACCGGGTCCCTCTGTGTTGTACGTGTTTGATTGGCTTGAATAAAATAGTAAATCTTGTCCAAAAATAATGAGATTTTGATACATGGCTCCTGCCATGTTGTAGGAATTTCTAGAATTTTTTGGGCACTTTTTGTTTTAATTTTATATATTTAAAATTCAAAAAACTCTATTTTTGCTACTGTCTAAATTTAAAAATCAATTACAAATATTAAAAAGCCTCTAAAAAATCAAAAAATCACCTTGTGCTTGTTTTATTGTGTTTTTAATTTTGTGCAATTTTTGTGTGATTTAGATTTATAAAAACCTTAAAAATATAAAAACACTAAACAACTCATAAAAATTATTAAAAATTAACAAAAACTCAAAAAATGCAATTCCAGTTTTCTTAGTTATCTTTTTATTTTTATTTTATCATAATATTGTCTCTGGAATTTTATAGGTTGTTTATATATTTTTAAATAGCCTTTAGATTCTGGCTTCACATTGTCTTCAATTTTTAGCCTTCTTTCATTTTTAGAAAAAAAAACTAAAAATCATAAAAATCTGAGAAAAATATCAAAAATATATGAATATTCATAAAATCCAAAAATATTTTTATTTTAATTTTCTGAACTTTTTGTTGTGTTAAATAATTGTTTGAATTGGTCTTTTTGATCTCTTTTATACATTTTCCTTCATTTTAAAAATCACAAAAAAATTAAAAATATAAAATCCTCCAAAAATATTTTATTCTTTTTATTTTTAGCCCCGACTACTTTGTAGGCTTTTTGCCAATCCGTGCTCCTTGAATTCAACCCTAGTAGCTACACCAGGTTAAATAAAATAGCGGCACCGCTATTTTGATTTACTTGATTTATTTTTATATTTGGTGGTCTTCTTGATTTTCTTGTTGAGTCAGACTCGAGAGGTTAAGGTCGCAACAACCATTGATACCTTCTCAACTTAGTCTCTCGGATTTTTCGGCTCATAAGAATGGCGCCGTTGCTGGGGAGCACGGCTTAGTAGTCGATTTTCTTTTTCAGTTTTTGTTTTGCAGCTTTTTCGCAGCTTTTGTTTCTTTTGCGGTTTTCGCGGCTTTTTCTTTTGCTTTTATGTTCTTTTATTTTTATTTATTTATTTCTTTTTATTTTTGTTTTTGTTTATTATTTTTTTTGTTTGTTTTTATTTCTTTTTATTTGTTTTGTTTTTATTTTTGCATTTTGATTTGCATTTTGTTGTATTTTATTTCATTTAGCATTATTATAATAATTTATGGACTGACACCTCTGTTTGATTTTCTTGCAAGATCCCGAGGATCGAGGCAGCTTTCTTCGGGAAGTCGACGCAACCGCGGGAGTCGGAGGCGGCTCCTTTCTGCATAGAGCTGCAGGAGAGCGCGAGGGAGTCGAGCATGAGTCTGGGAGCGTAGCTTAGTTAGAATAGGTTTAGCTTAGCTTTATCTTTTAGCTCATTATTATTGTAATAATACAGGGATAGACTTAGACATTCAGACTTTGTGGTGATTGATTGAGGTCTGTTTCGCCGGACACCAGTGTACTCGGGGGACCTCTCCGCGGTTTTTCGCCGGCTTTGAGTTTTTATCGCCTTTTATTTTCATTTGTTTCTCGAGAATTTGGCCTTAGCTTAGGAATTTCTTGCTTTGTGACGTAATTAATTAGGGCCCAACGTTAATTAGACTCCATGTTCCTATAGACCGAATAATTGGACCTTAATTAATTAATAAATAAAAGCTAACCTGGTCACTCGAGGGGTCATGTGCCGCTAGAGGTCGTATACAGCGCTGGCAGGATCCGTTGTGGCGAACACCGATCGGCATCAGAGACCGGACCCCGACCCCTCCCGTTGACCTGTTAGCTCATGTGCTTCACGTGTAGAAATTTCTGTTAAGGTTGTTTTCCTTATTGCATCATTTAGATTAGTTTATTTTCTGTCTTTCAATTATGCGCGGACCATTTTGCATGTAAAGTGCTGGATACAAGGTACGCATTTCTGACTCAGCATTCATCGTTGAGTTTCATCGCGCATCGGCTTTTTCGTCTTCTCCCCCCATTTTCTGGACTTAATAAAATTAGGAGAACTGAAAAATTCGTTAGGCGTTGTTTTTTTATGAAAAATACCTAGAAATCAAAACCATAAAATTGGGACAGCTTAAACAAACTTGACCTAAAAACCACTTCACAAAAAATGTATTGAGAGAGCTATCCCCTCATCGGATGGTTTGATTGGGTGAGAGAGTGACATGCACACTAGGCTAGAGCCATATCCGACCCTCTTTCATACTACTAATTTTGAGCTAGTCATTCTCCAGTGAGGATCGCTCCGGTCTCCGGTAAAGCGGACCGCGATATCCTTAACAGAGCGAGCCGATCGGGTAGCCAGTAAATGGTCCGCAGCTTGTACTGGCTGGGAAAGATCTAGTTTGGGATCGGGACAATCTCCTAGGTGCGTTGGATTCCTAGCAGCTCGCTAATCGTTCTGATAGACTGTCTTATCACCAAGATAAAAACGACAAGATAAAAGACCGAACCTTTACGGTCATCAGCTCCGTGTGCGTTGGTGAATTGGGGGTATTGTTTGACCATCCTGTTTACTATTCAGATCTCATCCGCCTTACTCGCCAGATCAAGATGATGGGTTGGAGGTCCCTTAGGCAGCCTCTGGCTGCACCGCTTTCGAGCACTCCGGCCCGCTCATCTAGGTTGGTTCGCGAGAGCCAAAATCCGCTCTTTGAGCCCGAGTTTGATTCCGCTCTGTTCCCCCTTGACCACCCTTCTACTACCAGTCCTCAGGTGCCAGTGCCAGATCAGAGAGAGTAGTAGCCAGTTAATTTATCGGCACCTGAGTTTGGGTCTTTTTCCTTTGTAGAGACCATGGCTAGCAGTGAGGACCGCACCGAGGGCCCCAGAGCCGAGAAGACATATGTTTTGGACTAGGGTGCAATCAACAACACCCTATTAACCTCCATGGAGATGATGCAGAGATAGATACGCGATCAGGGAGCTTTCATGGTGGACATGCGCCGGGAGATGGAGCAGATGAGAGCAGATAGAGAGCAGCGCAGACCCGGTGGAGGAGGTATTCCTGAGGGAGAGTAGCCAGTCCAGCCAGCAGCAGGAGCGTGCCCGATGAGAGAGTTACACAACCCTGGTGCAACTCTGACACATAGATGGATCGTGTTGCCGGCCATAGCGGGAGACTTCAAGTTCCTGCCACAAACGATTCAGTTCCTTCCTCGTTTTCACGGACTCGCCACCGAGGAGCCACATCTTCATCTCCAGGAGTTTGAGATGATCTGCAGCACTATCCACGATCGCAGCGTGGACGAGGAGACCATCACGATGATGGCATTTCCCTTCTCCCTCGTCGATAGAGCAGCCAACTGGCTGAAGCATTTAGGAAGATTTGTGACAACAAGGGAACATCTCCAGAACGAGTATCTCAACAAGTATTATCCACTCGGCCGGACCAATGCAGCGAGGGCCCTGATCAACAACTTTTTCATGCTCCCCAAGGAGCAATTTCACGAGGCATGGGATCACTTTAGGGAGTTTACAGACCGATGTACGCATCATGACATCTCGAAGCCGAACCTTGTTCAGAGTTTTTTCTATGGGCTTACGCCAGAGCTGCAGGGGTTGGTGAATGCATCCTGTGGAGGATCGTATTTCGCCAAGGATGAGGACCAGGTCTGGGCCATCTACGAGGAGATGGCCGAGAACTACACTGTCATGTCTCAGACCCGCCTCTACACATAGGGGAAGCCCCAGCCACATGCCGTGTCCTATCAGAGGATAGCACGGGTCGATGTTGGTCCCTCTACTTCGTCAGTGACAACAACACAGGTAGAGTCGACAACCGCCGACATGGGTATCATCAACGAGAAGCTGGATCAGATCGAGTTGGTAGAGAAGAAGCAGTGCCAGGGCATGTCACAGATAGAGATGGCACAGACGCTGAGTGACCTAAAGACACAGATCATGTGTCTCCAAGAGGCACAGATAACTTCTCAGCCCCGTCTTAGGTCACGGGCAGACACCGGCAACAACAGCAGTTCGGCCCAGCCCTCCGCCCAGTACCGACAGGTTCACCTTGTTCAGGCGGAGCCATACCAGCCGCAGCAGCAGCAGTACGTCCAGTCACCATCATCTCAGGACAGCCAGATGGTGGTGTATCAGCTGGACCAGCCCCTGACAGTACTTCTCCCACCCACTTACAAGCAGGAGCCGTTGATGGATGTCAATGGGATATGGTATGATTGACCCCAGCTTGGGATCCGACGAGACCATCTCGGATTCCGATGGACGACCGGAGGTACCAGTTCCCAGCAGCAGCCTCTAGTTCAGGGTGGCCAGTATGGCTAGCAGTGAGAGAAGCACCAGCAGCCCCAGTTCCCGTCACACCAGCAACAGCCACAGCAGAGCTACCAGCAACGTGGTCCTCGTCCCTACCAGTAGGGACAGTCTTGCAGGCAGCCACAACAACCTCAGCAGTATCACTCCCAGCCCCCTTACCTCTCACACCAGCAGCAACAACCTCATTACCAGAGAGGCCACCCGTCAGGTTCTCATGGGCCCGCCTATGAGAACCCAGCTTTGGATGACTTAGCCCGCCTTATCTCTGATCAGCAGGCTACTTTCAGACGGGAGATGGATGAGTTCAGATAGGAGATGAGAGAGATAGTGAAGGGGAAGTCCGCCATTCCTGCTCAGATCGAGCCCAATCCGAACAACCTCAAGAGGAAGTCTGAGCAGGTAGAGTTCACAGAGACCACCAGTCCTAGTGATTCCCTTGGTGATATTACTGCATACATGTTTGATGCTGATTTTGTTACACTTAGGAGCGGTAGGATGCCAGCCGGCGGCGACTCGTCTGAGCGACGACCCCACACACCTTCAGGAGTGCCAGGCGAGGATGAGAGCGGTGCTGATGCCACTCATGCCACTCATGCTCATGATGATGACGGTGGTGCTGACGTCACCAAGGACGTTGATCTAGCCGACGGTACTGATGCCGTCGCTTCACCAGATGGAGGAGGTGGTACTGATGCCACCATTGTTGTTGAGCCAGAGCACGGTACTGATGCCGTGATTCCAGATGCTGAGGGTGGTGCTGAGGCCACCATTTCCAGTTCTTCTCCTGTTGTTTTCCCTTCAGTTCATGTATCTCAGGACACTTCTGTGAATAAAGGAAAGGGTCTATTATTTGCGAATCCATATGTGTTGATTGATGATGATTGTATGGATTCTACTTTGCCTGAGCAGCATAGATCCGATCCTAGTCCTTCATCTGAGAAGGACCCATCCATCCCCTTTCCCCAAGCACTCCGCTTGGCTAAGGGGCCCAAAAAAGAAAATCCTAAAAACTCCCATCAGTTAGAGTTCAGCTAGCAGATGATGGACCGATTTCACATTCAGCTGACTCTATAGGAGCCCTTGGAGCACATCCCTCTCTTCTAGAGATCCCTCAGAGACAGGACTACCATTCAGAGGAAGAGGCGGAACCACCAGTCAGAGATCCATGTGCTCACTCGCGTCACGTGTTCAGAACCGTCTGCCAGCCAAGAGGCCAGATGCAGGAGCCCCGTATGTCAGATGCCACATTCATGAGCAGAGGTTTGATCGGACTCAATTAGACAGTGGTTCTTCGATCAACCTACTTCCGACAGCCTTACTCGACCGATTCGAGTTGGGCCCTCTACGACAGAGCAGGACGGTCCTTCAGTTTGTTGATCGATCTGTCAAGAGGCTGAAGGGGTTGTTGAAGGATGTTGTCGTCATGATTTAGGGCCTGAAATTCCCCATGGACTTAGTAGTGTTGGACATGGAGATCCCTGAGTCTGTGACCGATACCCCCGTCATTTTAGGATGCATGTTCTTGGCCACAGCCAAGGCAGTGTCCGATCATGATAGCGAGAAGGTATACTTTCGCGTCGAGGGCGAGAGTATACAAATAGAGACGATCGAGGAGACTAGAGCCACATATTCCACTTGCTCAGACCAGCCTTCAGATTCAGAGCAGGTGACAGAGGCAGAGCGAGACATCCACCAGGACTGTGATTTTGTGATTATAGATGATGAGGCAGTTTGGTCCGATCCAGTTGCACATGCCATTCTCTCACCTTCAGATCCCGTTGATGCGCAGATTCCAGCAGAGGAGAGCTTGGAGAGCACATTCCATGTCCAGGATACATTCGAGGCAGCAGAGTTGGTTCCCGATCGCGAGGAAGATTATTCTTTTGATACTGATTCAGATCCCTCGAGGTCAGACATAGATTGGGCCGAGTTTGATGATTTGATTCCTTGTCTGATTTCCCCAGAGCCAGCAACTAGGGTGGAGGTTGATCCCATCAAGAGCAGAGACATACTAGCAGAGCAGCCTTCACCAGATTCAGAGTTTCAGCGAGAGTTCTCATTCTCCCATGCAAATTTGGTCGCATTCACTCAGACATTTCAGAGGCCAGATCCGCCAGCACCCAGTTGTCCAGAGCTGAAGCCTTTGCCGTCATCGTTGAAGTATAGGTTCCTTGCGGGTGAGCATGAGATTTACCCAGTCATTATCTCAGCGGATTTGACTGGAGAGCAAGAATCCCGTCTGATGGGGGTTCTTGAAAAGAACCGCAAAGCGATAGGATGGAGCGTAGCCGATCTCCAGGGGATAAGTTCGACCCTGTGCTCCCACCATAGCTATCTCGAAGAGGACGCGAAGCTGTCGCGTGAGTTCCAGCGGCGGCTGAACCTGAATCTTCGAGATGTTGTCATGAAGGAGATCTCAAAATGGTGGAGCACCGATTTTATCTACCCCATCTCCGACTCCAAGTGGGTCAGTCCATTGCATGTGGTGCCCAAAAAGACGGGCATCACCACAGTTGTTAGTGAGTCTGGAGAGGAGATCGCTACCCGGGTACCCACTTTTTGGAGGGTCTGTGTGGACTACAGACGATTGAACCAGACCACCAAGAAGGATCATTTCCCGCTGCCTTTTATTGATCAGATTATAGAGAGGCTAGCCGGGAAGAGTCACTACTATTTCTTGGACGGGTACTCCGGATACAATCAGGTGGTCATTGCACCCGAAGACCAGGACAAGACTACATTCACCTGTCCCTTTGGGACATATGCTTTCAGACGGATGCCCTTTGGTCTATGTAATGCCCCGACAACATTCCAGAGGTGCATGTTGTCCATCTTTTCGGACATGGTGGGTGAGTGCTTGGAGGTCTTCATGGACGGCTTTTCGGTCTACGGTGATGGATTTGATGCTTGTCTTGACTGCCTAGACCGCGTCCTTCAGCGATGCATTGAGGTCTATCTTGTGCTTTCATGGGAGAAGAGTCACTTCGTGGTGACTCATGGGATGGTGCTTGGCCATATCATCTCCAACAGGGGCATGGAGGTTGATCCGTCCAAGGTGGATATCATTAGGAAACTCAGTCCACCATCCAACTTGCGGCAGTTACAGTCCTTTCTGGGGCACGTCGGTTTCTACCGACGATTCATTCATGATTTCAGCAGGATTGTCTGGCCATTGACTGATCTGCTGATGAAAGACACCAAGTTCATTGTGGATGATAAGTGTCTAGCGTCATTTGAGACTCTCAAGAGTCTAGTTGTAGAGGCTCATGTCCTCCAGCTGCTTGATTGGTCTCTCCCATTCGAGATCATGATGGATGCCTCCGATTTTACCTTAGGGGTCATGCTGGGACAGAGGAGGGATGGAGTACCATTTGCCATATATTACGCTAGTCGGACTTTGGATGCTGCTCAGCGGAACTACACCATCACTGAGAAGGAGATGCTAGCAGTAGTGTTTGCCCTAGATAAGTTCAGATCATACATCATTGGATCTAAGGTGACCATTTATACTGATCATACCGCCATCAGGTACCTCATGGCAAAGAAGGATGCCAAAGCTAGATTGACCAGATGGATCCTTCTACTCCAGGAGTTTGACATAGAGATTAAGGATAAGCCTAGAGTCAAGAATGTGGTGGCGGATCATCTCTCCCGATTGGAGTTTCTAGAGGATTCTGAGCAGATTGAGCCTATTTGTGAGACCTTCCCAGATGAGGTGATCCTTGCTATCACCTCTCTCCCGTGGTACGCCGACATTGTGAACTATCTTGTTGCTGAGAAAGTTCCACAAGGTTGGCCCAGGTAGTGACTTGAGTCCTTCCTCGTGAAGGCTAAGTTCTACCATTGGGAGGATCCCACATGAAGGAGGGGATAGCGTCTGGCGTCGATGCATTCCTCAAGAGGAGTACCATAGCGTCCTCACTTACTGCCACAAGCTTGAGGCAGGAGGACATCACTCTGGGAGGAGAACAACACAGAAAGTGCTCCAATCTGGCCTATGGTGGCCCACCCTCTTTAAGGACTCTGATGCGTTCGTGAAGAGGTGTACTGACTGTCAGAGGATGGGCACTTGTGGACAGCGTGATATGATGCCGATGCAGCCCATTCACTTCTATGAGGTTTTTGACGTATGGAGCATCGATTTCATGGGTCCATTCCCTAAGAGTCAGGGATTTGAGTACATTCTGTTGACCGTGGATTATGTGAGTCGTTGGGTTGAGGCCATTCCCGCCCGAACCGCAGATACTAGGACTGTATGCTGATTTTTGAGGAAGAATATCATTTCACGGTTCGTGGTACCTATAGTTTTGATATCTAACGGGGGGTCTCATTTCGTCAACGACAAGGTAGAGGCCCTTGCTAGCGAGTTCAACATAGACCATCGAGTAGCCACACCGTATCATCCTCAGACCAATGGTCTTGCTGAAGTATCGAACAGGAAGATCAAGACTACTCTGCAGAAGGTCATCCGCCCTGACCGAAAGGATTGGTCACAGCTTTTGGACTCGATCTTGTGGGCATATCGGGCGTCCTTCAAGACACCTTTGGGTACATCTCCCTTTCGCCCCGTTTATGGAAAGCCCTGCCATTTACCTGTTGAGCTGAGACATCAGTCACTTTGGGCAGTCACTGATATACTTCTAGATCCAGTGAGTGTAGGAGATCGGAGGAGGGCAGAGTTGGTAGCCCTGGAGGAGCTTCGTGATGCAGCCTTTTCGAGCAGCCTACAATATAAGGAGAGAGTGAAGGAGTGGCATGATTCTCATATTAGCCACAAGCAATTTGAGCCAGGACAACGAGTATGGTTGTTCGATGCCAGGTTGAGATTATTTCCAGGGAAGTTGTAGAACAAATGGAAGGGACCCTATCTGGTCCGAAAGGTACACGACAACGGAAGCATCGACATATCTGAGTTGTCATCTGAGGCTACCTTTCGTGTTAATGGGCAGCGGCTCAAACCATATCTAGATCTTGATCCGTTGGTCATTGACGTTGCCCCTATTATTTTGCGTGAGATGTGGTCTCTTGACTCACATCTATTGCATCTCACGCCTGATTATCACTGTCACCCCGACTTGTATAGATCCAGATGTCCATATCACACTATTCTTCAGTCCAACACCCCATTTGCATCTTTGATTATGCTATACTTAGGGTGCACTTTACCCTAAGTATAGGGGGCATGAGACTTTTGAGTTTCTTTTGATTCTTTTCTATCTCTGTTTTGCTGCCTATACTTAGGGATATTTTACCCTAAGTATAGGGGAGGTAAACCATGTACATTGTTCACTCGGATTTCCCTTTGTGTACAACCTGCTATACTTAGGATTACTTAATCCTAAGTATAGGGGGAATCCCCGAGATTCCTTTCATTTCTATTCTTTCATTCGTCTTTGTATATAGCTCTTCCTTTTCACTTCCCTATACTAAGCATGAGTTATGTCTTCTTCATCGCTCTTGATTCACTCTGAGGACAACGTTTGAGCTAAGTATAGGGGGGTGGCGTATATATTCCAAATATACTTTAGCCATAACTCGTACTTTGTGTGAGTGTGTTAATAAATAAAATGGCTAAAATCCTTAAAAATCCATAAAAATTAAAATTTTTCTTGTACATAAAATTCTTTTCTGCACATACATAGCTATCTATAAAAATTATTTTTGTACAAATGTTTGTAAAAATCTTTTGTGTGTAAATATTTTGTAAATATTTTGATATCAAAATTATGTATATAGTACAAAATTTTTGTAAAATGTTTGAAAAACAAAAAGTTTGCAAAAACCTTGTGTAAATGTATGTAAATATTTTGCAAAACTTCTGCATTCATGCATACATCCATCTTTTCAAACATTTTCAAAAATTTTGCATACTTTCGAAAATTTTGTAAAAATTGAATGTTTGTAAATATTTGTACAGTTTTCCTGAATCATAGTTGACATTTAAACTAGCCTGGAATTAAATTGAAAAATGGAGCTTGGTTAAGATCTTAATCCACCTAATTCTAAGAGGAACCTTATAGGGCTTAGGGTTGAGACTTTTCAGGTCCATGGTGACTTAATTCTTTGAGTCCACTAGGCTATGATCATATGTCATCTTGATAAGCCTAAGTAGAACACTTAACAGCGCACACATGACTCTTACAGACAATGGCTTTACTTGGACCAGCACTTTACACCTAGCTTTCTACGGATATGGTGGTGAGGAGGCAGTCTTCTTTGACGTGGGGTAGCATATGAGGGTAGTACTTCTAGACGGGACCTCTCGTCTTCTTATAGTGAAGGAAATGTGTCTCAACTCGGTCTGGTAGTCGTGAGGTCTAACGACAGGAGTTGTGGGTTGCAATAATACTTCAAAAGAGGGATAGTCTACTGGCTCAAGAGGAAAAACTCCTTATGTATATATGCTGCACCATGTAGATATGTTGTACATATGCACATCAAAAAATGTGCAAAAAGAGAAGAATAACTCCAAAAAAGTGGTGGGTCTGAGAGAAAATGATATTCCCACTGGAGTGTATATAGTTCAATAAAGCAAAGCTTATGTTATCCATGCCCATCTCATGAAGCTTGCAGCAGGGAGACTTAGCTACACTGGTTGAGCTCCCTAGGATACATGGCTACACTGGACATGGTCCATTTTCTTCTTCCTCCTCTTCTTGAGCCGGTTGAACTTGAACTTAGAAGGGAATACCCCGCTCCTCGAGGAAAGAGTTGCCAGACTAGGGTATTAGAGTTACCTTGTTGGGGGGGGGGGGGTTGTCACTTTGCTATTTCCGAGGTGGAGAGCTATATCACTTACATAGTACAAGAAAAGATTCATGGTCGTCAGAGTTTGTGTATGTAGACTTGTTCTGATCTGGATTGTTGAGGAGTATTGACTATAGATTAGTGGAACTTAGAGGCTGTTAAGTTTTAAACCTAAGTCCAAATAAGGTTCCAACAAATTAATAATCTAAAGATCTGACTAAGCTCCATCCTTCAATTTAATTAAGACAAGTTTAATAATCAGCATTGATTCATCATCTTTCCCTTCTTTTTCTTTTTCTTTTTCTTTTCACTTCTTTTTTTCAAATAAGCATTTGCTAAGGGACTAGCAAAAGTAAAGTATAGGGGGGTGATGAATACTACTCTTTATTATTTAATTTTAGCTATTTATCTTGGCAAATCAGCATGTAGATAGCTGTAAATTCAATAAATTACCAAAAGACATGCATTTGTTAATATTCAATAATTAGCATGTATTTGTGCAAAAATAAAAGAATAAAGAAACAAAGAAAAATAGGAAAATATTTAGAATAAATATTGAGTGACATGAACCCAAGAGAGGGCCTAATATGTGCCTGATCGCCAAATAAAATGAGTAGAGAGAGATAGGGCCATTCAACCTTGTGTAAAACCCCCTCTTATGTATATATTTTATTTTATAAAAATAAAAATAAAAATGTGTTTCTCATAATTTGTATATATTTCTAAAATAAAAACGAGAAAAATAAAATAAAACCAAAAATAAAATACTTTCTCTCTCTACATTGTACATATACCATGTATATAGGAATAATATGCCTATTTATTTCACCCTTGTAAATAATTAATAAAAATAAAATAAAAAATATTTTATATACCAAATTTTATGTTTTAAATAAATAAAATATAAAATAGGGGTATTTTTTAAAAAATAAGTTCTCCAATTTGCATTAAGAGTCCCATAAAGGTCTATCTTATTGACAACTACCTCATTGTGTTGAAACATCATGCAATAGATCATTTTTTGATCAGATCTGGCACACATGAGGATGTCAAAGTTCGATTGAAGTGTCAAATTTGGCTTGTGTAAGGTCAAGATGTAGTTGATCCTCATTGAAAAAGGTTTCACAAGGTGTTGAGAGGCCTTGAGTTGTCCGTGACATTGACTTAAGATGAGAAGGAAGATATAGATGCAAAGGCTCAAGGAAGCATAAAACTTTGCTTGGGGGGAGGGGGTTACCACGTATTCCCGTGATACGTTAAACTTTGTATGCTTGTTTTGTTGTGACTTCTCAGATATCTTGTATTAGATGAATGAAATGGCTTAATCGCTTTATTGAAAAAAAGCACACAACTTGGCCTATCGAACGTTGTTCTTTGTGAAGTCATTACGGAGAATTTTGCAATGGATAAGTCGTGATCTTGGGAGAACATACATGAAGAAGGCCCTCTCAAGTCGATGCATCTCAAGCAACACTTCTTTATGCTTCTTATAGATGAATATACATCTATTAAGTGTCACCTAGATGTCTTCGTCTCTATTATCACCAAGTTAGAAGATATAAAAGAAGATATTGAAGATAAAGGTCATGCATTTTTGCTACTATCTTCGCCACCGTCCTCATACAAGCACTTCAGAGAGATCTTGATTTACAGGGAAGATGGAATCACACTAGATGATGTAAAATCGTCCCTTCTCTCTAGTTGATGGACCATGAATAAATGAGCTATTCCTCAAATGATGAGAAGACTGAGGTGCTTTAAGTAAGGGAGAAATACAAATGACGAAAGAAGTTTGATAATTCACAAGATGAAAAAGGAAAAAGTCATATCAAAATTTTTTGATTATGCAAGGAAGAAGGGCAAACGAAGGGGGAGTATTGTAAACTCCAAAACAAGGAGAAAGAACAAAAACAATTTATCAAAGAAGGTTATGCAACTAAAACAAAGTTATTTGGAAATAAAATACAGACAAGTGGCATATGTTTTGAGGGCCTATACAACCCATAAATCGAAGGGTGATTGGCTTCTCGATTTTCGTTGCTCTTACCATGTTACATTCAATCACTGTTATTTCTCCTCATACAAATCTGTTGATGGAGGAGTCACCATATTTATGGCTTTAAAATTATTCTTTGGTTTGATGTTAACTCATGCTCAATTCGTTAATAATTTGATTGAGATTCGATTCGAAAATAAATGAATCATGCCTAAACACAAGTTCAGATTGGTTATATAGACGAACTAAACTTGAAGTAGGTTAGCTCAGGTTTTCACTAAAAGTTCGATTAAATTTAACAAATGAGTATGTGAAATACATATGCATTAATCTATATAGGTATGTATGAACTCATGCATTTATCTGTGGATGAAACTTACAATGATTTGGTTAGTAATCAATAACTATTTAATGTAAACCTTCTATAAAGGTTGAATGAGTCAAAGCATTTGTACAAACCATAAATGGATCTTGATTGGAGCCAAAAATGATTATAACATAAATTCTTGAAGGTTTACTCTCAAACAAGGCTTCATCAAGGTGGAAAAGTGTATAAAATAGATATACTCATGGTTTATTATTAAATCAAACCTTTAAAACTTTAATCAAACCTTCATTAAATATAACCTAGTCAGACATAAGCAACAATTCATCATATCGGACCAAATACATAAATATGTGAAAACATTTAATCCAAACTCGAATATGTTCCCTCATGTTCTGTTTGATTACACCCTTACTCGTAATGAGTAATGATTTATAATATAGGGGAGGGAGTATGGAACTGAAGATGCATAACATGACAATTGTCACTTGTTAGACCTGTGAGCCTAGTATGAACCATCTCTACTATAAATGTTATTGTAATTATTTAATATATCAATAAAAATTATTGATTTTCACTCCCTATTTGAGATTAATCAATGTGTGCGCGCGCACACACACATACTTATAAGATCTTTTATTACAAATATGGTTTTGCATTTTTGCCATCCTAATAATCATACAAATGTTGATCCAATGGTTGGATCATAAAGGCAGGTGCTAAGATGATATCTAAAGAGTTAGACTGAGGACTCAACTATAACCGTAAAATGATTGTCGAGAAAGGATCTTCAGCCTAAGAAGGAGATGACAAACCTTAATCCAAAGGATGATATCCGACTGACCTCTTGATGCAGATCCTCTGCATATCAATAGAGATTCTGAGGTGTCAGATGAATTATTCAAAGAGTTGACTTAGAGATCGAGATATCAAAGACCTATTACTTATGCTATCACTATATGTCTAGGTATGTACATTAGGCAGAACATTAGGTTTATGACCTAATAAAGGTCTATACACCAACAAGGTGGTGTGCATATGAGGGTATATGAGTAATACAATATCTCAAAGGATCATACATGTTCACTATTTAACCAAAAGACATGATCTCACTCATGAGATATTGGGACCAACCAAATTCCATTGATGGTTGTCTTGCTTTTGAAACATGATAGGATTTGTAGGTATGATATATACTTTTGTAAAACATATGATCGATACCAACTCCTAATGATCAAATGAAAAACTTAATGATAAAACCCTAAAGAAGATATGTTAAATAAGATCAGAACTTTAGGTTTATTCAAGGTCTTCCAGAATGCATGTTGTACAAGTATTGGGAATATAAGAGTGATGTGATATAAAATGATTGTATAAACATTTCACTTTCATTATGAGGGAGTGATGAAGCATGTGTGTATTTTAGAGACTCCACTTAGTAGACTAGTTATCCAATCTTGGTTTGATCATACAAATGTTGATCCAATGGTTGGATCATAGAGGCTGGTGCTAAGATGATATCTAAAGAGTTAGATTGAGGACTCAACTAGAACCGTCAAATGATTGTCGAGAAAGGATCTTCAGCATAAGAAGGAGATGGAAATCCTTACTCCAAAGGATGATATCTGACTGACCTCTTGATGCAGATGCTCTGCATATCAATAGAGATTCTGAGGTGTTAGATGAATTATTCAAAGAGTTGACTTAGAGATCAAGTTATCAAAGACCTATGACTTATGCTGTCACTATATGTCTAAGTATGTACATTAGGTAGACAGTTAGGTTTATGACTTAATAAAGGTCTATACACCAACGAGGTGGTGTGCATACGAGGGTATATGAGTAATACGATATCTCAAAGTGATCATACATGTTCACTATTAAACCAAAAGACATGACTTTACTCATGAGATATTGGGACCAACCAAATTCCATTGATGGTCGTTGATGAATCTCCATTTCATCACCTTTATTCTATCATTTTGGCCTCAAGAACCCCAGCAAATGCATGTGAATAGCATCAAATTGTACATAATAGCATTCATCATTCATTGTATTAATTATACATTAAATAATGTGTTTAATGCCAAAATTATAGAATAAAGAGAAGAAAAGAAAAAGGAATAAAATATTGAAGATATTTTATGACCCAAACCCCGAGACCAAGGCCAGCGTGGAATTGGTCGACAAGGAATAAAGTAGGGGGAGATAAGGGCCAGTGTACAATAAACATCTCATTTATTCATGCATTTATTTATGCATTTTTGACACCTATTTTGTACATAATTATTTATTCATTAAATAAAGAAACTTTGTTCATGAAAGTTGTAGATAATGATGTAAATAAAAATATAAATATGAGTTTGTGTAAAAATAATACTCATTGTACATTTTATATACAGAATAAAAAGCCAAAACCTCAACTTCACAGACCCATATCTTGCAAATAAAAACTCCAAATCACCCAAACTCACCTTTAATTGTATATAGCCTTCCAAGAACTATTTAATAAAATTGGTTATATAATTTTTGGAGTCCATCTGCAAAAGTTAGGTTTTTGGCCTTCATTGTGCAGCCTTCATGATTAAAATATTCAATATATTCATTGTCCATTATTTTTATCCAATTTTATTTTTAGAATTTTGTGAATAATGTATATAATACATGTACATACTAAAATTAGACTAAAACTAAAAAAGATTAATAAAATAAAATAAGCCTATGCAAGTTAGTAGGCAAAATACCTATGACCAAGAATGTATATAAATAAAAGGGGAAAACACTCTTGAATTTTTCTCTTCTTTTATATTTTTATAATAATGTAAATATTACATATAACCTATTAAAAATGCAAATCCAAAATAAAAATCAAGAAAATATATTAAATAAATTAAGTACACAAAATACATAGGTAAAATACCAAGAAGACTACCTACACATACATATACCTATTTATTTAAAAATTAAAATAAACTCATAAAAATTAAATAAAAATACCTTTATACTCACAAAAATAAATTATAAATTTATAAAATAAGCCAATAAAAAATAAAATAAAATAAACAAATAAAAAAATTAAAAGATACAAAATAAATGTAAATACACACATATACACTTTATTAAAATAAAACTATAATAAAACACTTCAAAAAATTCAATAAAAATCGTAAATAAATACTACATGAAATAATACACATTTTTTTATTTTTTTAAGAAAATTCTAAAAAATCATTTACTAGGTTAAATAAATCAATTTCTAATAAGATTTCCTATTTTGTCGTCTAGCGGCTGACGTGGACCAATGGGGCGCCGGCCCTTGTTGACCGCCCGGTCAACTGTCCCATCCGGGACCTGGCGCCTCTGAACTATCAACTCCCCGGATTTATTCCCTTTTTTACGGCCATCCCGTCCATCGATCGAGCTCACTTCCTTCACAAGAATTGATCTCTGATCATCACTGATACCCGCCGATAACTTGGATCAACCTGATACTCATTGGATTAAGCAATAATCGCCGGTCAATAAGGCTCCAGGCCATTGTCTATAAATAAGAAGCTCCGCTCCCTTCCTCAAATTTGGACAATTTTAATCCATCCAAAAGCCTTGATTTCATTCCTGGGACGTTCCTCGTGACAGGGGGAGTGCTCCAGTACCTCGAATCGGCCGGAGGAAGGACAATTTTGACGCGACGGAGCTCCGGCATCCGTCCTACTCCCTGGTGGCCCCCAGGTATAAGAGCTGCTTCTTTATCGCTTTTTAGTTAGGTTTTAATGTTAGCTTTTAATTCCAGTTCTTAGTTTAGTGTTTAGTTAATCAGCGTAGCTTAGAATCCAAAATTCGAAGTTCGCCGGAGCTCAGCTCCGGCAACTTCTTCACGATGACCTCGACTGTATCCAACCGCCGTTCGCCTCCCATTTCTTTCCCCATCATTTTCTCCATCGATTGCTCGCCTTGGTTCGACCCAGCACCTCTGGTCTTGGCGAATCGGAGCTCCACCTCCGCCCTTCGCCGGAGCTCCTCCACTGCACCTCATTTTGCTGTGTAGCTTCAAAACCCCGGGTCGAGGAGGAAGCCCTCGCTCCCCCGGTTCTTCTTATGCAGGTCCAACGAAGAATGGAGCACATATGGGCTCGCATCGAACCAGGAAGAGGTTCATGGAGGTCTTGCCCTTCATCGATCTCGTTCGAGTCCTTCAGACCTCCAGGAGCCATGGCGAGACCTTCAGAAGATGCGGAAGACCTCCAGCGACGTGTTGAGCACTTCATATGCGAGGGGAATGCCCGGAGAAGCCTGCGTTGCACGATCGAAGCTCGCCGGGGGCGAGCTTCTTCCCTGTTCCTCCAGGCACCTCCAGCGCCGTCAGATCAGGAGGGTCGGCCCAGATTGAACGAGCATCGTCAGATGAAGCCTCACCTCCACCGTCCGATCAGCGAGGCTGATCTAATCTCAGCCATCATCTACGAACCGGTATCGGTCGACGGATACGCGACGCATGGCAAGTGGAAGGCGATCAACCATCGGATCAAGCGCCTGTTGGGGGTAAATTTCAAACACCTCCCCCTGCCTTTTTGTATTTATATTTGGATGCTATAAATAAAAATCCTCGTTGTAAATAAATTGTAAAATTTACAAAAGGCCCCCTGTAGTTTATGTATTTGCATATTGGTCCCTCCGCGCCTCACGTGTAGTCCCCATGTGAGGCACGTGATTTTTGCACTTAAACCCTGCCGGGTTCTATTAATTGTAAAATAGCCCAAAAAATAAAAGTAAATGTTTATTTCTGTTGTAATTTTTGCATGGATGCCCCTGAGAAATATTTAATTGCAAAAATGCATGTGTCAGGCCATATATTGTTGTATGCTTTGTCCAATTATTTTGTGCCTCATATTAACTTGAAAAATTTTGCAAAAATGGATATAAGCTCTTGTTAGTGTACCTTTGCACGCCATATTTTTGGATTTTAATTTTGTTGCATTTTCGCATTTATTAAAAATAAAAAACATGCCTTTTAATTACTGTCTAACTTACAAAATACCAAAAAATATTAATAAACCTCGAAAAATTCCAAAAAAATTCCCTAGTGTGTATTTTGAATATTTTAGTATCAGGCCAAAAATCCCTAAAAATCGCAAAAGGAAAACCTTAAAAATTCAAAAATACACAAAAACTTCAAAAAAATATATAAATTCAAAGAAAAATCAGAAAAATATAAACTCAGCTCCTATTTCTTCTATATTTTATTATTTGTATTTGAAAAATAGTGTGGGAAAATTTTGTGGCTGTTTGCTATTTTTGATTCCTATTTTACTTACAGCCAGTACCTATTTCACTGTTTTCCTTTATTTCAGCATTTAAAAATACCAAAAAAATTTGAAAAATACCAAAAAATCACCAAAAAAGTAAAAATTATGAAAATCCCAAAAAGATTTTATTTCTATATTTTTGAGTGTTTTTGTATATTTTTATAAATATTTTATCACTCCTCTCTCCCCTTTGTATATATATTCCTCTATTTAAAAATATATATATATATACATATATATAAATGTCTAAAATTCTAAAATTAAAAAAATTATATATATACATATATATCTAATGTATGTATTATATCCTATATACTCACCCTCTATGGGTATATATATACATTTATATATTTTTATTCTATAAATTATATATATATATTACCTAATTATATTATTAAAATAAAAATTAAAAAAATAAATATATAAAAGAAAAAACCCACAAAAATAGGATTCACACATGGATGACTCTGTGGTACATACACATCATAGGCTATTGCATTTTGTATTGCTCTCTGTGGTTCGACCTCTACATACTTAGTCACTGTACATCTTATGGTAGAGTAATAAATATTAATTCACATTTTTGGGCTTAATTCATTCATTCTTTTATTGTGGGTTATTGCTGACTAACACCGGTATTCTGCGAGCGGTCGCCTCAGCGACACCTTATACATATTATTCATGGTGACCCTTGGAGAATTACTCGTGTTATCAGATGGCGCCGTTGCCGGGGAGCAATGAGCATAGCATACTTTATTTGTCATTCTTGTGTGAAAATGTTTGATTTATCATTTATTTCATGAGCAGCTATTTCTCTTGTAATTAATCACCATGCTTATTGATTAATTTATTTATTGTGATTAATTTCTTCCTGCTCTAGTTTGATTGATTAAACCTCTACTAATTCCATTTTTTGTGACTTTGATGCGAGGGCCCGCCATGCGAGGATGGCTTCTTAGGGAGCCAAGGCAACCAAGCTTGGAGGAGGGTGGTCTTCACCTCATGACCACTTGGAGAGAGCATCAAGGAAGCAAGGAGATGGGGATTAGATAGGTTTAGAATATTTAGGATTAGTTTTTGTAATTTATGGTGAGAGAGAGGCAATTTTGGCATGTAATTAAATCGGACTCTACTCTTCACAATGAGGTCCAGTGCCCAGGTGATTGTTCACCTGGGGGCCTCATCGCGGCTTTTTCGAGTTTTCATCGCTTTCTTTTCTTTGTTTTCCGAAGTTTTGAGCTTTCCGCCTTTCTTTTACTTTGTTTTGTGTGCTTGGAGCCCCTAGATATAGGTTGCTTGACTCGGTAGCTAGGTACAAACATTAATAAGAATGCATGTTCCTATAGTCTACTTCGTATGGATCTAGTCAAACTTAAACAAGCCGTTCATTTGTCTCTTAGCCCTTGTGCCACAGCGAGCCCTGTAAAGCGCTTTCTCCTAAACTCAAGTGTGTTGAGCAGAGGAGGGGTGAGCCAAGACCGGACCCTTTGGGCTAGAGATGAATGAGCGACTTATGGTTCTTCACGCTAATAGCAGCTAATGTTTAGGGCGATTTTGTGCCTTGCATACCGACATGTAGATAGGTTTAAAAATTCTGTTTTGCATACCGCATGGAGAGAGATGGGATGCACTGTAAGTCTTCTAACTCAGCATGCATCATTCGGTTCAATGGTGAGATTTCCATCATGGAACCACTTGCACGGCTTTTCCGCTATCTCCCTCTGATTTTGAGCACCTAGGACTTAAATGAGAATCTACAAAAACGTTAGGCACTGGTATGAAAATAGACTCAAAAAAAAGTGAAAACCAAAAATTAAAACAAGGGGACTGCTAAATAAACTTCGACCTTAATTAAAATCTGTAATGGACTATCATTGTACCGGGTTCATAAAGCCCTCATTGTTTTCAGGTACCTTGGAGGGGGACCAAAACCCTACTCCCTTGAGCGAGTGCGACCCCCTAAGGATTAAAGCCAAAAACCCAGTCTGCAACTGCCTTGTGTATCGCCTGGATTTCCGAAGTAATGGCGCTTCTATCGTACGTAGGCGAGTAGGGCTTGGTCACCAATGATGACTCTCTGTTGTGTAGAGCATCGACCCTGTCCGAAGTATTGAGCATAGGCCACGCCTTCACGGGGGTGTATGTCTCATTGTCCTGCGTCCGAGTAGGTTCTTGCACGCTCACGGGTGATTCCGTTGCGAGCGAGAACCGAAGTATTGGTTTCGCCTATCGGCTTCCTCTCTTTATTTCTTTGGCTGAGTAGGGATCCAGGAAGGGTTACAAGGACTCCAAAAAGTACAGACTACAGGTTACACAGGAGGAGGACAAGTACAGGATACTCTTCCGGCAGTACTCTCTCTCTTAATAGGGTAGCGTACTAAGGACTTCTTATAAGATATGCCTGAAATCACAACTCTAAAAATGAAAAGATAATAAATAGCCGAGCTTTCACGGCTTCACATGGCGTGAGTTGGTGAACCCGATTTTGTATTGTGTTTGTATGGATCTAGATTAAGGTTCAAAGATCAAGTCCCGTACCCTTGCGCACATTTTGTTGTTTCTCCCTTTGACCACCCTGCTCAACCGAGCCTCTCTACTATTTTATACTCCTTTTATTCCTCGTTGACCATCATATCTTTCATCCAACATCCGAGCTTCTCTTGTACTTCATGAAGTTGATCCATGGATGGTTTCCGTCAGGACCATGCCGACACCCACATCGATTCCATGGACTCAACTCCGCCAATAAGTTCGAGGCGATTCCCGAGAACCCGATTCGGACTTTGCGGATCGATCTCCAGACTCCTCGTTTTCTACCTTTCTCTTGGCCACCCAATAAACTGGGATCACTTTTATCCCACTTTCACCGTTGTGAATGGAAGTCGATTACGGTCTACATCCTTTTCCATTCACAACATGCTGGGGTTGACCTGAATTCCAGCTTCATCACGGCAGCTGAACACAATTACAAGTGATCTGATTCGGACTATCTCATTATGTAGATAGAAGACCGAGCGAGCCCTGGAGACTACTCTGGAGTTTATTTCGTCCGACTCAGACCCTGACATCAGGAGGAAAGGGCAAGGGTCAGCAGCCACCCCAACCAGAGGGACAGGTGCCAGATCAGAATCAAGTCAATGCACAGCTACTGGTATCTATCCAGGCCATCCAGCAGCAGCTGACCGAGCAGGCCCTCACACAGACAGCCTTCCAGGACATGTTGAATGATATGATGAACTGAGACGATGGAGGAGGAGGCAGAGGCAGAGGAGGCAGGGGAGGAGGAGGTGGTGGTGCAGATGATGATCTAGAATTTCCACCA
Organism: Ottelia alismoides; assembly: GCA_037367405.1. NCBI lineage: Eukaryota > Viridiplantae > Streptophyta > Magnoliopsida > Alismatales > Hydrocharitaceae > Ottelia > Ottelia alismoides. The sequence goes on along the minus strand of JAZKJV010007574.1, from coordinate 141,362 downwards.
CCACCAAAGCCAACACTTAAAGAAACATACAATCTGGAGACAGCCAGATGACCGAGTGGATTCTCATTCCATCGATACACGCTCACTTTGAGCTGAAGTCCCAATTCATTGCTCTTCTCCCTGCATTCCATGGAAACACCAGCGAGGAGCTGTACATTCACCTGCAGCAATTCTCCCGCATTTGTCGTACTACTCACTATCCCAATGTCCCTCTGGACATTGTCAAGATGATGGCTTTTCCCTTCAGCCTACAGGACAAGGCCCTCTATTGGGTCAATCATCTGGGGAAGGTTGTGATGACCTGGGAGGAGCTGAAGTCCGCCTTTCTGCACAAATATTACCCTCTAGGTCGGCTCAACCAGATGCGAGCCCGAATCAGTAATTTCTCCCAAGGACCCCATGAGTCGATACATGAAGCATGGGAGAGATTCACTGACCTGTAGGAGAAGTGTCCCCATCACGATATTCCGAAGACCAGCTTGGTCCAGCACTTTTTTGGGGGACTGAACATTGAAAGCCAAAGGCTCGTGGACGCAGCATGTGGGGGTTCACATTTCAATAAGGATGAAGATGTAGTATGGCAGATATTTGAAGAAATGGCCGAAGGAGAGGCCGTCCTCTCTTCATCCAAGGCATATCAGAAGCAGCCCCAGATCCTCCAGAAGCAAGTACACGTGGCAGCGTCCAAGGAATCAGAGAGAGATGAGAGCTCCAACCTTAGCATCATCGGGGGCCATATCTAAAGTTGACATCATCAAGAAGCGATCACAGGACCTCGAGAAACTCACTGTGATCGAGAAGAGGACCCAGAACCAAGACAAGCTTGATCAGATCAATAAATACCTTGAACTATTGGTGGGCACCATCAACTCTGTTCAGTCGGCGACACCATCAGAAGCTCCTGCTGAGAAGAAGGACGAGCAGCAACCGCAGCATCAGCCTCAGCCGAGCCAGCATCCATTAGCAGTCCAGCACGTGTACTACGTGCAGGCGCCCGACCAGGGCCAGCCGCAGCAGCAGATGGTCGTGTACCAGCCAGAGTTTCTCTCCGGATCTGATCCAGTCTTCCCACCACCACCCCCGATTCAGTAAGTGAACGGGGTATGGAGCAATGATGCACAGCCGACCCGTCCTCAGGGACAACCCCAGGGTCAGCAATTTGCCAATTGGCAATACCACCAACCTCAGGGTGGTCATTTTGGACAGTCCTCTCAGCCTCACCAACAGTACCAGCAGCCTCCCCAGTTTGCACAGCAATGGAGGCAGAATGATCCGTACCAGCAGTCGCAGTACCGCCACCCACAGCCGTATCACCAGTACGCGGCTGCTCCCTCTCAACAATATCAGCAGTATCCTCCTCCCTCGTACCCACAACTTCAACTTCCTGCACCACCGCAGCACCACCCGCAACAACCTCCCCACCCATCCAACCAACAACAGCGTGGTCTGCACGCTGAACCTACTGAAGCACCCTCTTTGAACCCCACTATGGATTATCTGGCCCAGCTTGTCAAAGGGCTAGCGGAGATGACCAAGCATCTAGACGACCTGACCGCCACCCGAACTACCATCCCGGCTCAGGTCGAAGCCAACCCCAATAATTTCAAGAAGAAAGAGCAGGTAGAATGTGATGTCCTGTCCGTGTCTGGTAATGATATTACTGATTATTCTAATGTTGTTACTCTCAGGAGCTGTAGGGCCTTTCCTTCTGATAAATGCAGAATTGAGTGCGGTTGTATTGACTCGCAAGGCGAGTCAACAATCGGTGTTTGACCACACAAAATCCTGTATTTAATCAACAATTAACCCACACTAAAGATCAATAAATTAGAAATAATGTGGAGTTAAATATTTTTAACTCTGCACAAATGGTGTATATGGACAAGTATGCAGAGAGTTCGAACACAGGGAGCAAGCAGGGTAGTTCAAAATAATGTGCACAAGTGAATGTGTGGTGAAGTGTCTACACTAAGCAAGCAAACAATGAAAATTTTTGTGGGTTTTAATTTTTAATTTTTTTTATTTTTAATTTACTTTTTAATTTTGTATTTTGGTTTTTAATTTTCTAGTTTTTATAATTTTATATTTTATATATTTGTTTTTGGATTTTGGAATTTAAAAGCAATGTAATAAAATACAAGATGAAGTATTTATAAAAATATGAAAAAATAACCAAAAATTCAGAAATAAAATGTTTTTGATATTTTTAGGATTTTTTACTGTTTTTTTGATTTTTGGGGATTTTTCAAGATGTTTTTGGTATTTTTAAATACTGAAATAAGGCAAAATAGTGGGCAAGCTACTGTTGGAGATAAAACTGGAATTAAAAATAGCAAATAGCTACAAAATTTGTCCACACTAATTTTCAAATAAAGAGAACAAAATATAGAACAAATAGAAACTGAGTTTATGATTTTTGGAGTTTTCCTTGATTTTATAGAATTTTTTGAAGTTTTTGAGTGTTTTTAAATTTTTAGTGATTTTCTTTTGAGATTTTTAGTGATTTTTGGACTAACACTAGAATATAGTAAAATAGACACTAGGGATTTTTTTTGGAATTTCTAGAGATGATTTAATATTTTTTTGGCATTTTCTAAGCTAGACAGTAAACTAAAAGCGGGTTTTTGATTTTTAATAAATATAAAAATAAAATAAAATCAAAAACTAAAAATGTATCGTGGAAGAACAAGTGTCCAGGAGCTTAACCCTATTTTTGTGGAATTTTTGGACTTAAAATGAAGGTCTAATTAATTAGAACAAACATCCAATCATTAAGCCGGCCTAGCAGGGGCAGACATGCAATTTCCAAAACATCCAGGGGCTACTAGCAAAATTTCCACAAAATTTTACACTAAAAATTGCATTTAATGGACTAAAAGCAAATTACGAAACCCGGAGGGGCCTTAGTACAAAATTCCCAAGCCAAACACGTGCGAGACACGCGCCTGGCAGGGACCTAAGTGCAATATTCGAAACTCTCCGGGGGTTGGATACAAAATAACCCAAAGTTTTACACTGTATTACAAAATTTTGGGATTAAACAGAAATAACTAAACCCCAGGGGGTCCTTGCAAAAAGCCCACCCCCTCACGTGTACAGGTCACGTGAGGTGACGTGGCGGAGGACCTAAATGTAAATAAAAATAAGTGCAGGGGCTTACATGCAAATAACCCAAAGTTTTTCAACTACAGATGAAAGTTTAAAGACTAAAGAGTAAATACAAAATGCGCGAGGGTTAATGTGCAAAATACCCTTGGCGCGTGATCCAACGGCTGATGGGAAGCCACTTAGACATGTGGCGCACGATGAACGGTCGATGACGCTTCGCTTGGACGGCGGAGATTAGATCGTCAGGGGACGATCGGACGGTGGAGACGTGGTGCGATCCAACAGCGACTGTGCAATCTAGGAGCGCTCCTCGATCCAACGGTTGGGAGTCGATGACGAAGAACGATGTCGGTCGTCGGCGAGGACGAACTTCACCGCTCCAGATCTTCGTCCTCCGGCGATGGCACGGCCTCAAAATGGACGTGGAGCTTCCTGGGGGACTTCTCTTTCTCCTGGGGGCGTCAAAAGACCACGGCGACGGTCGTGGCACTCGCAGGCGGTCGGCAGAGCTGGAGGGCTCGGCTGAACTCTGGCGAGCGACAAAATCACGCCCAGGCGCTAGTCAACTCACTTTGACCCTGCAAAAATGGTTAAGAGGTCCAGGGCAAATTGCCTGGACCTTAGGTGGACCGAATCAAGCGAAAGGCGAAGTGGCGATGGGTGGCCGGAGGTGCGCTCCGACGAGGGGGTATGATTTGGCGAAGGAGTCGACGAAACTCAAAATTTCTTTGGGGCTAATGTTCCTAAACCTATGGCTAAGCTAATGAGCATGAAATAAAAGGGGGAAGGGGCCCTCAATGGCCGGAGCCAGAGGGAAGAAGATACCTCGACCGCTGAGGTTGCGGGAGGTGGCAGAGTCGTCCTCGACCTCGTTCGCCTTGGCTGAGAAGCGTGCGGTGGAGCTGTCACCTCCAGCAATGCTCCGACCACCAGAGAGGCGGAGAGGGGTGGACCAAGGGGACTCGAATTCAAAATGAAAAAGGGGGTTCGTTATATCTGGGTTGACCCCTGACCGAGATGCTCCAAAGATCAAGGTGCCTTGAGCACTACACTGATCCATGGCCCGAGGTAATCACATAGCGGGCTAGATGGATGAACAAGGAAGAGAAATACAAAAGGAATCGAGGCAAAATGGTGCAAGTCTCGGCCTAGAAAAATCCGCCAAAAGCGGTCAAAACCAGGCCTGACAAGGGCTACAGAGGGTAGGGCGTCCAGTTGACCGAAGTCAACTGTTGACGCCTCCTGGTTGGTCCACGTGGACCAACTAGGAAAAACCCTGATAATTATTTTGAAAATTCAATTAAAAATAGAAAAAGGGAGAATTAATTAATGATTATAAAATAAAAAATATTCGTTATTTTATGTAGTATTTTATTATGATTTTTAATTAATTTTATGAGGTATATTTTTATAAGTTCCCTTTTTAGCCTTATATAGGTATATTATCTATATATTGTATCCTTTTATTTTTATTTTGTGTATTTTAATTTTTATTATTTTTATTTATTATTTTATAAAATTATAGAATACTTTTATACATGTAAATATATTTTTATTTCATTTTTCTTATATGTTTTGTATATTTAATAAAATATAAGAGTGTTTTGTATAGGTATAGGTATAGGCAGTATACCTATGTATTCTTTATACAAGTATTTTTATTTTGTATTTTCTTTGCATTTTTATTCTAATTTTAATACACATTTGTTATAAGTAATATTTACAAGATTATAAAATACAAAAATATAAAAATAATGAATAAATAATAAAGTGAATATTTTAATCAGTACACTTATACAATGTGGGTCCAAAACTTAACTTTCAAACCGTTGCTCCGCCAAATGCGAAACCACCACCATTGGATAGATTATTTTATTATATATACAATTAAAGCTGAGTATGCTGCATTTGGAGTTGTCAGTTGTGAGATACGGGTCTGGGAAGTTGGGATTCTGGATTTTTATTCAGACCATAACTTTTTATCTGTACATTATTTTTCTGTGAAATCAATTTTGTATTTTTCTTTATAAAATTATCTACAACTTTCATGTACAAAGTTTCTTTATTTGATGTATAAAAAGTGGAACCAAAAATAGGTCCCAAAATAAATAAAGAATGAATTAACAGTATAGATATTTGCTCTGTAGTTTGCCCTTATCTCCCCCTACTTTATTCCTGGTCGACCTATTCATCAAGATGCCTAGGTCTCGGGGTTTCGGGTCATAAAATATTTACAATATTTTATTCTTTTTCTTTTCTTTATTTATTCTATAATTTTGGCTTTAATTACAGTATTTTATACACTAATATGATGCACATGCATAAATGCTAAGATGATGATATTAATGATATTTACATGCATTTGCTAGGGTTTTTGATGCCAAAATGATAGAATAAAGATGATGAAATGTGGATTCATCACCTTCGCCTGCTAGCAAAAGTGGGGTGAATAAAGAAACAGGTGGATTGTCATCTTCCACATCAGTCGTGCCAGCTCCAGGGGCGGGTGAGGAGGAAGATGAAGGAGAAGCCAGTCCAGCCGTCGTGCATTTCCAACAGCCTCAGCAGGAAATACAAAAAAATCAGCAAAACCAAAAACACCAAAAAGAAGTTTGCAGCCGAAGCGAAGCCGCGCCAGCATTGGAGGAGCCGCAAGCCGCAGCCGATCTCCCGCCAGCCGATGGAACAGACGCTGTACTTTTTTATCGCCCTACAGCACCAGCATGTCAAGACACAGCTTGTACTCCTTTCTGTAGTTCGGATGTACAACATTCTATGGGCGATGATTTTGATGTAAATAAGAACTCTCATTTTCCTGTCAGTGATGTACATATTCCTTTTCCTCATGCAATACAAAAAATCCAAAAAAATTGCAAAACGAAAAAAGGCATTGTCTGATCCAGGTGTTGTGGAAATTTTAGATAAGTTGACTGTTGAGATTCCTTTATTGAAGGCCATGGAATACATGCCAGCTGTGAAGAAAGGACTGAAAGAGGCATGTACTAACAGGCGTCGCTCAGCGCAAGAAAACAGACGTCGAGATGTAGAAAAGCATGTTCTCTCCATGGCCACTGTTGTAGCCATTAGCAATCTCCCCCAGAAGAAACAAGATACAGGAGCGCCTCTGATCAGTTGTGAGATTTTTGACCAGGTCTTCGAGCGTACTCTCCTTGACAGTGGATCTTCCATCAACCTTCTGCCCTCGTCCATAATGCAAGAATTCGGGCTGGGACCCCTCAAGCAGACACGCATGATCCTTCAGTTCGCTGACCGATCCGTCAAGCGGCCCCGAGGTCTTTTGGAAGACGTGGTAGTTAAAGTGCAGGAAATGAAATTCCCAGCTGACTTTGTAGTCCTTGATATGGACTCACCTGCACCCCTGCTCCAGACCCCTATCATCCTTGGCAGACCATTCCTTCGTACTTCAAGCGCCGTGGTTGATTACGGGTCTGGCAAGATTACTTTTAGCTCGAACACCCAGCAGATCATGATAAACATGAACAGAGAGCCGAATGCCACAACTGATGAGAGCCAGGCAGCATCCGAAGCAGATTGTGATTTTATTGCAGAGATCAGAGACTCAACCTTATCATTGGATGATCCATGGACCCAAGAAATCCTCACTCTTAAGGAGGACTTGGAAAGCGCAGTCAGCTTATGCTCCAACGATTCTTGGGAGACAGATTCTCAGATGCATGCGCATCTACGAGAGCAGGCACTCCAGACCGAACACGATCAGCTTAGCGCAGAACTGTTCGGTACATCACTGGGATCTCAACAAGATGATGACGATGGTAAATATATCAAAGAAGTACATCCCACCACCAGCATGGTATCTAAAGTGACAGATAAAGTGGACAGGTCAAAACCAGAACTCAAGCCACTTCCGACAGGCCTAAAGTATGCTTTCCTTGCGGGTGAAGAACAAATGTATCCGGTCATCATCAGCAGCAGGCTGAATCCGGATCAGGAATCTCGTCTTCTCGAGTTTCTAGAAAAGAACCGCAAGGCACTTGGTTGGAGCGTATCAGATCTCCGAGGGATAAATCCAGCCTTGTGTTCACACCACATCTATCTAGAAGAAGATGCCAAGCCGTCCCGCGAATTCCAACGAAGGCTGAACCCTAACCTTCAGGACGTCATCATGAAGGAGATAACAAAATGGTGTGACGCAGGTTTCATCTATCCCATCTCCGACTCAAAATGGGTAAGCCCACTGCATGTAGTTCCAAAGAAATCCGAGCTTACCGTGGTTACAAATGACAAAGGAGAGGAAATTACCACTCGGGTACCAACATCCTGGCGGGTGTGTGTTGACTACCGCCGTCTCAATGCAGCAACTAAGAAGGACCACTTTCCCTTGCCCTTCATTGATCAAGTTTTGGAAAGATTAGCAGGAAAGGAGTTCTTCTGCTTTCTGGATGGGTATTCCGGGTACAACCAAGTGGCGATCGCCCCTGAGGATCAAGAGAAGACTACATTCACTTGCCCGTTCGGCACCTACGCCTTCAAGAGAATGCCCTTTGGATTATGCAACGCACCTGCAACCTTCCAAAGATGCATGTTAGCAGTTTTCGCCGATATGGTAGGAAGTTTTCTCGAGGTGTTTATGGACGACTTCTCTGTCTATGGTGATAGTTTCGATTCTTGTCTTGAGCACCTAGACAGAGTGCTTCAGAAATGACGGGAAGTCAATTTAGTGCTTTCATGGGAAAAAAGCCACTTTATGGTCACAGAAGGTATTGTGTTGGGCCACGTCGTTTCCAAACGTGGTATGGAAGTCGACCCGGCAAAGGTGGATGTCATTTCAAATCTCCAGCCACCTCAGTCAGTGAAGAATGTGAGGTCATTCCTGGGCATGTGGGATTCTACAAGCGATTCATCAAGGATTTCAGCCGCATTGCCCGACCTCTGACAGAGCTTTTATGCAAGGAAACAGAGTTTATTGTTGATCAGCCGGTTCTCCTTGCTTTCAACCAGCTGAAGGATCTTATCACTCAGGCTCCAATCTTACAGCTGCCCGACCGGACTCTTCCTTTTGAGATAATGACCGATGCGTCAGACTTTGCAGTCGGGGCTGTTCTTGGACAGAGGAAAGACAAAGCGCCCTATGCCATTCACTATGCCAGCAGAACATTAGATGAAGCACAGGGAAATTATACAGTGATAGAGAAAGAATTGCTGGTTGTGGTTTTCGCCCTCAAGAAGTTCAGATCCTATTTGCTTGGATCGAAAGTCACAATTTTCATAGACCACTCTGCTATCCGGTACCTCCAGCAGAAGAAGGATGCCAAGCCGAGACTTATTCGTTGGATCCTTCTCCTCCAGAATTTGATCTGGAAATCAAGGACAAGCCTGGAGTTCAGAATGTGGTAGCAGATCATCTCTCCAGAATTGAACAACACAAGTCTCCTCTAAACAATGCACCTATCACAGAGACCTTTCCTGACGAAGCCATCTTAGCAGTGGATTCTCTTCCTTGGTATGCTGACATAGTCAATTACCTCGCCTCCGGGGTAATACCATTGGATTAGACGAAGAATCAGAAGAACAAATTTATGTCGACCATCCGTTTCTACCAATGGGAGGATCCTCTTTTATTCAGGGAAGGAGCAGACTGCATTTGGCGCAGGTGCATTCCTCAGGAGAAGAAATCAAGTGTCCTCGAGCATTTTCACTCGCTCGAATCTGGTGGACATCACTCTGGAGATCGTACGGCAGCGAAAGTACTTCAATGCGGCTTCTGGTGGCCCACATTATTCAAGGATGCGGCAGAATTTATCAAGCGATGTATTGACTGTCAGAGATTGAAAGGTACACTAACTGCCAAAGACTCGATGCCCCTAAAAATCATTCAGATAGCAGACGTTTTCAATGCATGGGGCATTGACTTCATGGGACCTTTCCCTAACAGTCAAGGTTTTGAGCACATCCTTCTTGCCGTCGATTACGTGAGTCGTTGGGTTGAGGCTATCCCTGCTCGAGCCACCGACAGCCGAATAGTCTGTCAGTTCCTGAAGAAGAACATCATTTCGCGGTTCGGGATACCGAAAATTCTCATATCGGACGGGGGTAGCCACTTCATTAACAAAGAGGTCAAGAAGTTAACAAAGGAGTACGGCATCGACCATCGTGTCGCACCTCCTTATCATCCTCAGACCAATGGCATGGCGGAGTTATCAAACAGAGAAATCAAGACTATACTGCAGAAACTTGTTAGGCCAAACAGAAAGGACTAGTCTCAACTCTTGGACTCGGTCCTATGGGCTTACCGAACCGCCTACAAGTCGCCCTTGGGCATGTCGCCCTATCGTCTTGTATATGGAAAACCGTGCCATCTACCCGTGGAATTAATTCACAAGTCTCTTTGGGCAATCAACAGTTGCAATTTGGACTCACGCAAAAGTGGTCAGAAGAGTAAAGACGATCTGAACAGGCTCTTGGAATTCCGAGACTATGCATACGATAACACCTTGATGTACAAGGAGAAGGTGAAACGCTGGCATGATCGGCACATCAGATGAAAGACCTTCGATGTTGGACAGAAAGTGTGGTTATTTGATGCAAAGTTGCGGATATTCCCGGGCAAATTAAAGAGTAAGTGGACAGGGCCATTTCGAGTTTGTGAAGTGCGTGACAATGGAAGTATTGCAATATCAGAATTGTCCCCTGACGCACAGCCCTTCGTCGTCAACGGCCAACTCCGGAAGCCTTACTTAGAACCAGATGCATTCTTGGCCGTTGTTGACTCTATCCAGCTCGTGCAACATGATGACATCTCCACAACTGCTGCAGCATCAGAAGATTCAGACGATGTACTCCAACCACTATTTATCTGATTTTCTTCTTGTCTTCTTTTCTTCTTTTCCTTTTCTATCTTCTTTTTCTATCTAAAAGGTGCCGCCCTTGTAGACAGTTTTCTATACTTAGGACGTACTTTTTCCTAAGTATAGGGGGATGTGCACCTAGAGTTTTTCATTTCAGTCCGATCCTCTCCATTGTCTCCTCTTCTTGTCTATACTTAGGAGTATCTTACCCTAAGTATAGGGGGAGATAATCTGAGTACGATCTGTGTATTCCCACCCTTGACCCTCCCTGCTTTTTGTACAGTCTGCTATACTTAGGATTACTTGATCGTAAGTATAGGGGGGACAGTCAACTTCTCATTCATTCATTTCATTCATGTAGAGTCTTTAGATCTGTCTATACTCAGTACGAGTTATGTCTTTGCTTTTCCTTTCGACCTATGAGGACATAGCTCAACCTAAGTATAGGGGGGTCGTATATACCATGTATATACTATAAGCCATAACTCATACTGAAAAATAAAACATCAATTCAATCTAAAAAGCAATAAGTAACTCTATAATGATAAAAGATGATTGTGAGCTCCTCAGGCTCTTTGTACTTATATTGATTATTAAGTCAGGAAAATTGTTTTGTGAAAGAAAGTTTTCTTTGAAAAACCTTGTGAAAATTATTTGAAAATAGTGTGTACAAGTATTAAACCTTTGAGAAAATTTGTTTTGTGTGTAAAATTTATTTTCTTTGCGTGAAATCAAAATGTGTGAAAATCAGTGTGCAAATGATTATAAAAACTTGATTGTCAAAATTGTTTTGAAAAACCTATCTATGCTGTGTAAAACCTTTGTAAAATCATTTTCAAATACGTGTACATGTTTGCAAAATTATTTTGGACTAAACTTTTCAAAACTCTTGTGAAAATGATTCTTGAATAAGTCTGAGGAGTCTGCACAAAAATCTCTTATACAAAAATAAGCATAATCCCAAATAAAGCTTATAAGAGCCAAAGCCATATTATACATCAAATACAGTTTTCTTCTTTTGTATATAATGATTAATAAATCAGGTTAGATACCTATACAGTATGATTTGAAAACTAGTGTGACCTGTTTTGAAAAATTTGCTGTGAAATGTTTTCAACTTGTGTGAAACGGTTTGGATTGCAAAACTTTTCTTTGTGTGGAATAAAGTATTTGAAAAACCTATGTGCAAATGTTTGAAAAATGTATGTCAAAATTATTGTGAAAAATGTACATATAGTGTGAAAAATCTTTGCAAAAATAAGTTTTCAAATGTGTGTAAATGATTGCAAAAATTATCGTGTACTATAGTTTGCAAAATTATTTTCAAAACTAGAGCTGAAGAATAAGAGCATTAATACAAAGACTTGCAAATCAAAAATAGAATGCATAAAATTCTTTCTGGACTACCTAAATAAACTACTTAATTAAAACCTGTAGAGTCTTTACAAATCCATATATTTTGTAAATGAGGCGGTACGCCCGTGTTAATAATTGTGTATACCTTTGTATGTGTCAAGCTTTCTTTCTGTAAAAAGATTCTTTGATTCTTTTAAATTCTTTGTGAAAAATTGCATCATTCATTGTGCATAGCATAAGCATACCATTCATATTCTTTTTGAGTGAGCTTAATGATTGAATCAGTCTAATAAAGTCTCAAATTGGAGCTTGGTTAGACCTTACCGCACCTAACTGCACTGGGACCTTACGAGAACTAGGTTTAAGGTACTTCAGGTCTATGCAGACTTAATTCTTTGAGAAATCAGGGCTGGGTTCAAGTCACCTCAACTGACTAACTAGAACTTTTCGAGAGACACGCATGACTCTTGCCGACCGTGACCTAACTTGGACACTTGCACCTTTCACCTGGCTCGACTCAGTTGGAGTGGTGAGTGGTTGGATTTGCCAGTCTGAGACGCACACGGGTGGAAACATTCGTCCTCGTCTAGGGAGGGAAGTGCACCCCAACCTGGTCCCATAGCAATGAGGTCTAAAGACAGGAGATTGTGGGTTGCGATAAAGCTTCAAAAGAGGGATAGTCTACTGGCTCAAGAGGAAAAACTCCTTATGTAAATGCTGATGTGCATAGTATTAAAAAAAATGGTCAGGCCTGTACAAAAATAAAATGCCTGCTATGTACATATGTTGTAAAGCCAATAAGCAAGCTTGAGTTCCAAAGTCAAATATGTGAGCCTGCAGCTGGATGACTTGACTACACTGGTCCTGCATCCCATGATAGGTAGCTACACTGGCTACCGTCCATTCTTCTCTTCACCCCCTCCTCTTGAGCTGGTTGCCACTTGAACTTAGAAGGAAATACCCTGCTCCTCGAGGAAAGAGCTATTGGATTGGGGAATCATTGGGTTGTCATTCTGGAGAAGTTAGTTCCTTTATCATTTCAGTTGGGGAGAGTCACTATCACTTACACTGTACAAGTCAACTTCATAGTTATAAGGGTTTGCGTATGATGTAGACCAGTTCTGACCAGGCTATTGAGGTGGGTTGAACCGAGTTCTGTGACTATCGAAGGCTGTTGTATTTTAGAGCTGGTTCTCGACTAGGTTCCACACACATCTACACCCAAGGTCTGACAGGAGCTCCAAATTCAGATTTTATAAAGACATGCATTGCACTGAAAGCACCCTTATTCACTCTATCCTTCTTTAATTGTCCTTTTTCTTTTCTTTATTCTTTTTGTACTTATTGTATAAGTGTTTGCTAGGGACTAGCAAAGGCAAGTATAGGGGGGTGATGAATCTCCATTTCATCACCTTTATTCTATCATTTTGGCCTCAAAAACCCCAGCAAATGCATGTGAATAGCATCAAATTGTACATAATAGCATTCATCATTCATTGTATTAATTATACATTAAATAATGTGTTTAATGCCAAAATTATAGAATAAAGAGAAGAAAAGAAAAAGGAATAAAATATTGAAAATATTTTATGACCCAAACCCCGAGACCAAGGCTAGCATGGAATTGGTCGACAAGGAATAAAGTTGGGGGAGATAAGGGCCAGTGTACAATAAACACCTCATTTATTCATGCATTTATTTATGCATTTTTGACACCTATTTTGTACATATTTATTCATCAAATAAAGAAACTTTGTTCATGAAAGTTGTAGATAATGATGTAAATAAAAATACAAACATGAGTTTGTGTAAAAATAATACTCAGTGTACATTTTATACACAGAATAAAAAGCCAAAACCTCAACTTCACAGACCCATATCTTGCAAATAAAAACTCCAAATCACCCAAACTCACCTTTAATTATATATAGCCTTCCAAGAACTATATAATAAAATTGGTTACATAATTTTTGGAGTCCATCTGCAAAAGTTAGGTTTTTAGCCTTCATTGTGCAGCCTGCATGATTAAAATATTCAATATATTCATTGTCCATTATTTTTATCCAATTTTATTTTTAGAATTTTGTGAATAATGTATATAATACATGTACATACTAAAATTAGACTAAACCTAAAAAAGATTAATAAAATAAAATAAGCCTATGCAAGTTAGTAGGCAAAATACCTATGACCAAGAATGTATATAAATAAAAGGGGAAAACACTCTTTAATTTTTCTCTTTTTTTATATTTTTATAATAATGTAAATATTACATATAACCTATTAAAAATGCAAATCCAAAATAAAAATCAAGAAAATACATTAAATAAATTAAGTACACAAAATACATAGGTAAAATACCAAGAAGAATACCTACACATACATATACCTATTTATTTAAAAATGAAAATAAACTCATAAAAATTAAATAAAAATACCTTTATACTCACAAAAATAAATTATAAATTTAAAAAATAAGCCAATAAAAAAATAAAATAAAATACACAAATAAAAAATTAAAAGATACAAAATACATGTAAATACACACATATACACTTTTTTAAAATAAAACTATAATAAAACACTTCAAAAAAATCAATAAAAATCGTAAATAAATACTACATTAAATAATACACATTTTTTATTTTTTAAGAAAATTCTAATAAAATCATTTACTAGGTTAAATAAATCAATTTCTAATAAGATTTCCTATTTTGTCGTCTAGCGGCCGACGTGGACCAATGGGGCGCCGGCCCTTGTTGACCGCCCGGTCAACTGTCCCATCCGGGACCTGGCACCTCTGAACTGTCAACTCCCCGGATTTCTTCCCTTTTTTACGGCCATCCCGTCCATCGATCGAGCTCGCTTCCTTCACAAGAATTGATCTCTGATCATCACTGATACCCGCCGATAACTTGGATCAACCCGATACTCATTGGATTAAGCAATAATCGCCGGTCAATAAGGCTCCAGGCCATTGTCTATAAATAAGATGCTCCACTCCCTTCCTCAAATTTGGCCAATTTTAATTCATCCAAAAGCCCTGATTTCGTTCCTGGGACGTTCCTCGTGACAGGGGGAGTGCTCCAGTACCTCGAATCGGCCGGAGGAAGGACAATTTTGACGCGGCAGAGCTCCGACGTCCGTCCTGCTCCCTGGTGGCCCCCAGGTATAAGAGATGCTTCTTTATCGCTTTTTAGTTAGGTTTTAATGTTAGCTTTTAATTCCAGTTGTTAGTTTAGTGTTTAGTTAATCAGCGTAGCTTAGAATCAAAAATTCGAAGTTCGCATGAGCTCAGCTCCGGCGACTTCTTCACGATGACCTCGACTATATCCGACCGTCGTTTACCTCCCATTTCTTTCCCCATCGTTTTCTCCATCGATTGCTCGCCTTGGTTCAACCCAGGACCTCTGGTCTTGGCGAATCGGAGCTCCACCTCCGCCCTTCGCCGGAGCTCCACCGCCGCACCTCATTTTGCTGTATAGCTTCAAAAACCCGGGTCGAGGAGGAAGCCCTCACTCCCCCGGTTCTTCCTATGCTGGTCCAACGAAGAATGGAGCCCGTCTAGGCTCGCATCGAACCAGGAAGAGGTTCCTGCAGGTCTTGCCCTTCATCGACCTCGTCCGAGTCCTTCAGACCTCCAGGAGCCATGGAGAGACCTTCAGAAGATGCGGAAGACCTCCAGCCACGTGTTGAGCACTTCAGATGCGAGGGGGATGCCCGGAGAAGCCTGCGTTGCACGATCGAAGCTCGCCGGGGGCGAGCTTCTTCCCTGTTCCTCCAGGCACCTCCAGCGCCGTCAGATCAGGAGGGTCGGCCCAGATTGAACGAGCACCGTCAGATGAAGCCTCGCCTCCACCGTCCGATCAGCGAGGCTGATCTAATCTCAGCCATCATCTGTGAACCGGTATCGGTCGACGGATACGCGTCGCGTGGCAAGTGGAAGACGATCAACCATCGGATCAAGCGCCTGTTGGGGATAAATTTCAAACACCTTCCCCCGCCTTTTTGTATTTATATTTGGATGCTATAAATAAAAATCCCCGTTGTAAATAAATTGTAAAATTTACAAAAGGCCCCCTGTAGTTTATGTATTTGCATATTGGTCCCTCCGCGCCTCACGTGCAGTCCCCACGTGAGGCGCGTGATTTTTGCACTTAAACCCTACCGGGTTCTATTAATTGTAAAATGGCCCCGAAAATAAAAGTAAATGTTTATTTCTGTTGTAATTTTTGCATTGATGCCCCTGAGAAATATTTTAATTGCAAAAATGCCCCTGCCAGGCCATATATTGTTGTATGCTTTGTCCAGTTATTTTGTGCCTCATATTAACTTGAAAAATTTTGCAAAAATGGATATAAGCTCCTGTTAGTGTACCCTTGCACGCCATATTTTTGGATTTTAATTTTGTTGCATTTTCGCATTTATTAAAAATCAAAAACATGCCTTTTATTTACTGTCTAACTTACAAAATACCAAAAAAATATTAAAAGACCTCAAAAATTCCAAAAAAATTCCCTAATGTGTATTTTGACCTATTTTAGTGTCAGGCCAAAAATCCCTAAAATCGCAAAAGGAAAACCTTAAAAATTTAAAAATACACAAAAACTTCAAAAAAATATATTAATTCAAAGAAAAATCAGAAAAATATAAACTCAGCTCCTATTTCTTCTATATTTTATTATCTGTATTTGAAAAATAGTGTGGAAAAATTTTGTGGCTGTTTGCTATTTTTGATTCCTATTTTACTTACAGCCAGTACCCATTTCACTGTTTCCTTTATTTCAGCATTTAAAAATACCAAAACAATTTAAAAAATACCCAAAAATCACCAAAAAAGTAAAAAATTATGAAAATCCCAAAAAGATTTTATTTCTATATTTTTGAGTGTTTTTGTATATTTTTATAAATATTTTATCACTCCTCTCTCCCCTTTGTATATATATTCCTCTATTAAAAAAATATCTATATATATATATCTATATATATACATATGTATAAATGTCTAAAATTCTAAAATTTAAAAAAAATATATATATATGCATATATATCTAATGTATGTATTATATCTTATGGGTATATATATACATTTATATATACATATATACTCACCCTCTATGGGTATATATATACATTTATATATTTTTATTCTATAAATTATATATATATTACCTAATTATATTATTAAAATAAAAATTAAAAAAATAAATATATAAAAGAAAAAAAACCCACAAAAATAGGGTTCACACATGGATGACTCTGTGGTACATACACATCATAGGCTATTGCATTATGTATTGCTCTTTGTGGTTCGACCTCTACATACTTAATCACTATACATCTTGTGGTAGAGTAATAAATATTAATTCACATTTTTGGGCTTAATTCATTCATTCTTTTATTGTGGGTTAATTGCTGACTAACACCGGTATTCTGCGAGCGGTCGCCTCAGCGACACCTTATACATATTATTCATGGTGACCCTTGGAGAATTACTCGTGTTATCAGTCGTCTTGCTTTTGAAGCATGATAGGATTTGTAGGTATGATATATATTTTTGGAAAACATATGATCGATACCAACTTCTAATGATCAAATGAAAAACTTAATGATAAAACCCTAAAGAAGATATTTTAAATAAGATTAGAACTTTAGGTCTATTCAATGTCTTCCAGAATGCATGATGTACAAGTATTGGGAATATACGAGTGATGTGATACTAAATAATTGTATAACCATTTCACTTTCATTCTGAGGGAGTGATGAAACATGTTTGTATTTTAGAGACTCCACTTAGTAGACTAGTTATCCAATCTTGGTCTAAATGTTGGACATTGATTTGAATGTGATTCAGATGCAATGAGAAGATTAGATATTATGTCTGACGTGATCAGACATCTATGAGAGGTCTTCTAGATCTAGATATGAGATTAGATCTCACAATCCAAGTCACTATACTTGGAATATACAATCATCACGTCCTTATCTTCAAGTATCTACAAAGAAAGTACACTATTCTTGAAAGAGTTCAAGAATTATTACAATAGAATGACATCTGAACATTGGAAATTAAATGAATAAATTATAATTAAACTATATTTAATTACTATAAGTAATGTGTATATGATTCACATTATTTAGACATGTGTAGAGAGACATCTTAGATGATTAATATAGATTTAATTATCATAGATGAGATTAGTGTGCATTATACTATCCACAATAATTAATGATAATGTGGATAAGATCTAGAATTCATAGAGAGAATTAAGTGTGGATATGATTCACAATTTATATATTAATGTGAATTGGATTCACATTGAGAAATTAAATGTAAATGTGATTACATTTAATTTTGGATGGATAAATATGATTCATAAACATCAATGTTCTATTTGCAATTATCATAATTAATGTGCACATTATTTGGTGATATTTTTTTGGATAAATTAATTCTATGAATAAAAATTTAATGTAATAGGATTACATTAAAGGAGAATAGAGAGAGGAAGTCTCTCTCTATTGTTCATAGTGGCCATCACCCACAAATGTGGAAGGTGACTCTCTTCTTTCCTCTTTATTCATGAGAGAAGATTTATTTTAAGATTTGGATGATGACTTGATAATTAATTTATCAATTCTAATCCTTTGTGTTTGGAGCACAAGCATAATATTTAATGATTAAATTTAGTATCAATCATTGATTATTTTTAAGAGTGCATCTCCACCATCTATTATGCTATAAAAGAGAGGCTAACCCTAACTTTTTCAATGAATGCAATAGTTACAACAACTCTCTCTCTCTCTCTCTTAGCGCATGTCAACAATCTATCCCTCTCAAACCCTTGTGGCCGTCCACATAGGGTTTGTGGAGATTACAATTGTCGTCACGTTGTCAGACTGATTGATCGTGGATTTTCATTTTTTTATACCTCATGCTCTTGAAAAAGATGTGGGATTTCGTGAGATGGAATCATGATATTCCTCACTCTGATCGTCACCTTTGTCGCGATCCCAATTCCGGGTCGTCGGATCCTCCTATATCCGGATCTGATTACTCCGCAATAATTTATTCAACAATTACAACTAACATTCAGAAACAGACTGCAATCAAAAGTATTAAGAAGGAAGTAGTTCAATAATTTTCCGTTCACAAAATAAAGTTTACATGATATATTGTCCAACTATAACCATTTACATGTACATTAGCTGGAAAGGTAATACACAAAAATATTACCAACTACCTTACAGAGTGATGCTATTGTAGCTGGCTAGATGGCTACTGTCCTGTGATGACTTTTCAATGCCTATTGGGTTTTTAGAAAATATAGGAAAGCGATGAACTAGTGCTCAATAACAAGAAAAGAAACATAGACTAAGCATGATATTTGAAGGTTCAACAAACCAAGTTATAAAGTTGTTCCTTTATTCTATTTTTTTATTTTAGTTCCTATCCATTCTAATCCACATCAGTGATTGACCCTCTCCCCTCCATGGACCCTGGAGCTGTGGACACTCCAGGATTGGAGATTGCATTGATATGGTGAGCTTAAGCCACCACACGTCACCTCAACCGATCCTTCAATACTACCCTGACAATTTCCATGTGTTTCTTTATTATCCAGGGTTCCAAACCCTCAGCCTGACAATCAAAGAAGCATCTCATCCTCGAGGACTCATATCTTAAAACCATAGGCTAACCTTGAATTACATATACTAGTGGCTTTAAATACATGTTATCGTGGTCCGGATGCTATTAAACCACACGTGCCTCCACATGGTACGACCCCATCTTCAGTCAATCAACCCGCCTAATTGTAGCCAAGTACTAAGTGTTGCAAACAATTTATTTCATGCACTCAACATATCAGGGCAACCATGTACCACGTAGGTTTTGCCTGCCAATACGGATGTTCTTCTGATAAACCTACATGTTGCATGTCCGACATGTAGTTCTACTCCCAATCATTCTTAACGTAACACGCGATCCTGATCCTTTTCAGGATCCAAAACGATACACATCAATTCCCATGATGTAATTCTTCCGTAAAGCCTTCGATTTGCATTTTCATCAACACTAAGTATAGACTCACATGTATATTAATTTATTTTAACTCTTAGACCCTAACTTTCCGAGCCACTGCATCAATTCGATTCTTAGACAATATTTTAGTGGAACTCACAAAGCAACTTTTCATATTTTATCAAAAATAGCCAAATTAAGGTTCTTCGTAGCAAGGAACATAAAATAAGTAATTTTAATAATCTCGTATAAAAGCCAAACAACATAAGGAAGGATTTCATTACCTAATCGAGCTCTCTATCGCATATGTAGTGCTTTATTGTGATTTGTTTTCTGAAAGGGTGATTTACAGCTCCTGAAACGATCGAATTTTATTTTCATATCAAAAATACTAAGAACGTGCTAAGAATGTGAATAACGAACAAAGAGCACAAAGAATGAACGAAGAACATGAAGAACACAAATAACATAGTTTCTCTCATAATTTCAGCAGAACTTCCCATCATCTGGGGTAATATTTCTAGGAAAATTTAGGCAGAGTTTCCCCTTATATCGAGACATATTTCTATGAAAATTTACTCAACGTTTTCCCTTATATCGAGACATATTTCAGAAGAAAAATGAAAAGTATTTCCACTATAAAATCACTAAGAAGAAAATACAACAAAATCGAAAGAACGTAATCGAACTACAAGTGATGGAAGCACCACACGTCTTAGGTGAGTGAAGCATGTGACTAATCATAGGGTTCACTGATGTGCATAGTCCCCCACACCTAAGTAGGATTTTTGATGAATCGCTAAATGTGTATGTTAATTCGTATCCAATGGCACGTACACTTAACAGATTATGTAGAACCGAGAAGAATTTCAGTAGTGAGGTTCTCGACTTGAATTTATAAGCGTGGGAAGTCCAGGGTCAAACATAGGGATACGAGCAATTTGGTGAATAATTTCTAAGTTTCAAATATTTAATATAGCAATTTTAGGATGATAATAGTGAGATATGCACAAATCACAAATGAGACAGATTTTTAACACATTATTTATGCAATTAAATTAGATGATGACAATAATGCACAAACGATACAATCATGACATTCACAATAAGAGTAGATGCACAATAAAAGACTTGAATTAGTCGCAAAAACTTCCTGAATTTAATCAATGATAACTAAAGCATGTATTAGGTGAAAACTGATTTAAGTATCAAAAGCATTCCATAATAAATTAACTTTTAAATTTCACTAAGATGCTTTATTAACTCACAAGCCATTAAATCACTTAATGACTTAATGATAATGATAAAAATAACTAGAATAAAGTCACTAAGATTCGATGCACAAATCAAGTTCAATTTCTCATAATCAGTCCTCTCTCAATTTAATTTTAAGATATAAATAAGCTCTTAGAAGAGGAATAATTTAAATGTAATTTTTAAATAAAATTCATAATGAATCACGTCAAGAGATAGAGCATCAAATTAGCTTTCAAGTGAGACCAAAATCACTTCATTAGGATTTATATATAAAAAAATAATCAATGTTTAATCCAGGGGCATTTTCGCAATAAAAATAACAAGTTTTTATGATAAATAAGGACATAACTGGACTGAAATGAAAATAAAATAAGCTACAGGGGCTAACATGTTAGTTACACAAAGGCAGAAGGGCTTCTCTACAAACGAGGGAAAGTAGAGAGATGGCACTACAATCTACCCTATCACGTGCACCCTGTCTAGGCTCGGAGATGGAGGCTCGGTCCCACTTCTGGCACTTCGCTCGAGGCTCGGAGATAGGATCGGATACTAAGCCTTAGGAACGAAACACTGCTTCAGTTGTGCAACATGGCTTGATAATCACCGTCATATCTCACCTCACTTGGGAAGATCGATAGAATCTGCTCCTCGTCTGTTCTTCTCCTCCTCTACAGGTGGTGGGGCTCGGGAGGAGCTCTGATACTGTCCCAAAAGCTCCTCCTTGCTCCTAGAGATCTTTTGTTTGTCGTAGGAGGATTCTAGTTGCCTCGTGAGGATGATGCACAATTGATGGAAGAGAAAAGTGCTCCAAAATGATCTAAATAAGAATGCTTATGCACAGGAAATATGAGATTGGGGCTCTACTTCAATGTTCGATCATTGACGCTCTATTGACCTACGATGTTTGTCCAAACAGAAACAAAAGCCCAAAACGATGGATTGAGGGTTTGGTGAAATGGAATGGATGGCTTGTGAAGGTGGGAGATCTAGCCCTAAACGATCCCCAGGTCAACTAAGTATCTGGAATGAATCGGAATGTAAACATGCATGGAGAAGTGAGATGATTCACTTGAGAGATACGCATGAATGAATGATCGACGAAAAAGACATCCGATATTTCAGATCAGTGCATAATCGAGCTATCAGTCATAGAAAAAATCAGAGGACAGTGATAAAGACTGAAATCAGATGAAAAAGATCACCTGGAAGATGGAGTTTGAATTATCGAAATTGAAGAAATCTTGTGGTGCCTAAAATGGAGCGGGGTTGCTCCGGTCTTCACTTGATGCCTCCAGCTTTGAGAAGAAGCTCAATCAGCCAAGGAGATGGCTGAGCATGACAGCTATGGCCAAGGACTTCACCTATGGATAGCCACCATCTTCGCAATCAAACTCAAGCCCTAATTGTCACATAGAGGAAGAGTATGCTGGCAGAATCCACTTGCAAATGGCGAGATTGCGGTTGATGAAGACAAAGGAGGGGTTTTTAGGAGGAGGTAGTTCGGTGGTTGTTAATCAAAGATGGTGATTTCGACCACTGCCCACGAGGAGATGAAAGAGAATGACGAGGAGTTACGGATCTGACGTGAGTTAGTGTTCAACAATTAAGCATTCGGTGATGGTTTTGAGGAAAGTGGATGTAGGTAGTTGGAGGAAAATGGAGAAGTTATGGCTGGCGAATGGATGCAACGTTTGGAGGATACGTGCGAGAGGTTTACAATGGCTGAGAACTGTTGGATAAAGATTCAACGGTTCAGCATGGGGGGCAGATCCAGTGATAAGATGCGACCATGTGGGCGGCTGTGGAAGCGCCACGTGGCCCAATAGAAATTAAGAGAGAAAAAAATAAGAAATAATCCGAAAAGAATTAGTTAGAGAAAGAATTGGAAAAAACTAAAAACTTGAAATTGTAGATCTCTATGAGATCTACAACTCTCATGTAGAAGTCAAAGAGATCAAAGGTCATATATACATAGATAAAAATTAAGTACGATTTAACATAATGTAAAACATTTTTCTTTATTAATTTTCTTTTTTGGTTTTACTTTATTTTATGTTATATTATTTATTTACAATATTATACTAATTTTATTTGATTTTTAAAAATAAATAAATACATAAAATATTATCACAATAATAGGGTTATATTAATATAATGTATTTAATATCAATTATATACAATACATAAATTATTAATAAATGTTAATTGTTAATGAATCTTGTTGAATTACTTAGGTAAGAGAGATAAATATATTAAACTATGTTGATAAATTTGGGACTTATCACCCCCCTATACTTAGGATGAGCTCATCCTCGAGCTAATAAATAAAGAATTAATTAGACTGTTAGTTTAATTAGTGAGATCCCTGACATGTGCAAGTGAATATACAAGGCTCGATCAGATCTAGAACACTAAGTTTTATGAATCCTAAAACTCTAAGTTGATTTAAATATTAATCAAAATGAATTCAACTCCTCTAATTATCAAACTCTCAAGATACATACATATATACATACATACATATATAAGAAGTATGATTTATTGTTGACTACATCGACATGAGTAGAGTCAAGATTTCACCAAAGGTTCCAATCTTAGAAGCTCTCCTAAGGACCCAACCCTCAACTCTAAGGAAGAAATCTAGTCTTGTTTCACTTCACTGTCTCTTTAGCTCGTCAGACTTCAAAGGTATAGATGGAAGGCCATATTATGGAAGATATAGTATTGTGTACTTATTTTCTCTTCTCATTGGAACATGATTCTCTCAGGTGCCAATACTCAACACAATTTTCATTTTTATTTTGTCAATCAGTGTGTCCGCCAAAAGAGATTGAGTCATCCTTTCTTGTTTTCCTAGGAGTACATCGGGATGCATCTTTTTAAAGTATCTAATATACTTGCACCCAGACATGTAGCGCTAATGATGCCAAGCCCTTTTTGAGATACGATCCCGACTCATAAAAGCCTAATGATTTGGTCTAAGTAGACACTAAAAGGTAGGGAGCGCTCGCCTTGAATGTAAGATCATAATGATGCAGCTTTGTAATGTAATGAGCTTTTCTTTTCTTTTCATTTTTCATCATCATTTTACTTTTTTGTTAGGGAACCTCCCTTCTTTTTGGCTAGCTCCATTGCTTTTACCAATGATTGGCAACGTTGATCAACTTATTAATTATATGTCATCACACCCTGGCATTTTAGGTAAAAGTTAAAAGATAGTATGAGAACCATGTCCCATACTGGATAAGACGCTGACACTCAGGTTTCATGAAACCATCATTAGTTTTATCCCATCCTCGAGCATCATACAGATCAAGTCCAAACTCAAGCTTCAAATCCCAGTCCCTCAAGTGATACCTTGACTCATCTCATTCATGAATGCAGTCGTGCATGTGAGTGATAGTCAAGTTCTTTTAAGGGAGATTAAGCACGCAATATAGCACATACATCTTCTAATTAGAGAAGTGTGATTTTTTAAGTCCAAGACCCTAATGATTAAGACGAGATAACTCTAAGTCTAGAGATTCCTTAAACTGAGTGTTAAAGACCATCTCAAGCCTTGAGTGCATAGTGGAAGTGTTAGGAAAAAAACACTAATTAATAAGTCAATATTTTTGTGATTTCAATTTTTATTTTGAATTAAGTTAGAGAGCTAAGCAATTAACTATACTCAATTACACCCTTATATTTGAAAAGATTTTTGAAAACTTTTTTACAAACATTGTCACATATGTATAGAAAATTTTCAAACATTTTACAAAGATTTTCAAAACAAGTAAAACCCCATTTTTCAAACCTCTGTAAAACATTTTTCAAAGCATTATCACATAAATATAGGCTTTGAAAATATATTACAAATGATTTTTAAAAACATGTCAATCCGTATTTTTTTCAAACCATGTAAATATTTTAAAACCATGTTAAATATATATATATATATATAATTATCTTTTTCAAAACATTTTAACAAAAAAATCTGTTCCAAAAATTGTAATATGATACTCAACCTAAATAGTTTAAAAATATGAGATATGGCTAAAGTATATATGTAATGTATATGGTAGACCCCCTATACTTAGATTTTGTTATGTCCTCATAACACAAAGGGATATGAAGCCATATCTCAACTAAGTATAAAAGAGATATACAAGAACTGAGTCCAGAATCATAGGTGCATAAAGAGTGAAATGAATCAGTTAGAGGAACATAGGGACTCTTATCCCCCTATACTTAAGCTGAGAAATAACTTAAGTATAAAGATATGAAATAAAACTAGGTAACCCGAGGTGAACAATCAGAATGACTTCGTACCCTCCTGTACTTAGGCTGAAAATAAGCATAAGTATATAGAATAGAAAACTAAGGGAGGGAGGGATCATGCTTAGTTGAATCTTAAGATAAATGAATCTTAAGGGATGAAATAAAGTCTAGGATTTTGTGAGGTTTAAGCGAATTGAAACAAGATCAAACAAACCAATAATTTCACCAACACACAATGAAGACCATAAATATGTTCTATTTATATTATCTCTTTTATGGGTGATAATACAAAATTTGAATTCATTACGAGCATGTTTATGTAAGATTTGGGCACTATCCTACGGATGCGTCCCCATCTCTCACCATGTAAAATAATCCTACAAATAATGAAGGTTTGCTCTCCCAAAACAAAGTGAATTTTAACTTCTTTTTTATTAGATCAACTTGCATTAACGATCCCATTTTTAGAAATTAGATCATCACTTGTATTAAATCTCTGAACACATAAATCATCATCTACTCTCCAGTCCCATTTCCATATTATCTTAAGTGACAAATCAAGAAACGAGAAAAACCATGCACACATAGCATCATATTGCCATGCTCAAGAGTAATACTTACAGTGACTCCAGCTCTCTTCATGCATGTGCAGAACTGAATATAAAATTTTATCTAAATTCATGCAAGTTGATGAAAAACCACACCTAATCATGCGTTCTGTTAGCGGGATAAGAATCAATTTAATTTGAGCTAGATTGAACGTAAATTAAGTGTGTCTCATGAATCTTAGAGATGAGTGAATCTCATAAGATGAGGTTAGTGAGTCCTAACTTATGATTCAAGCACTATGAGTAATACATCAAAAGTAGCTATATGATCCATATGCCTAAATCCTAAATCGAGCACTCAAGTTGATTCCCACCTAATATGGGTTAACAGACTCAACACACCAATAAAATCCAAGTCCACAATTATTACACATACAAGTAAATCACAAAATAAAACTTCAAAAAGCTTGATGGCATCTTTTGCGGCTCTTCTCATCATGAACTCCACTCCGAGCTTCATGTCTCCCTATTTCTACGAGCATCCTCGAATCAATGGGCCTTGCCATAAAAAATTGGGTTAAATATATCAAAGATTGTCAACATATAACTAACGCATAAAACATCACACCACATAATGACCTAGATAAAATATCAATCAACTTAACTAAAAATATAAAAAACCTAAATAATCAGATTAATGAAGCCATGTCCCCGGCAACAACGCCATCTGATGAGTCGCTAAATGTGTATGCTAATTTGTATCTGTTGTAGCAGGGGTACTTAGCGGATCATGCAGAACCGAGAAGAATCTCAGTTTCGAGGTTGTCGGTTAGAATTTATAAACTTAGAAGTCCAGGGTCGAACATAGGGATGTGAGCAATTTGGTGAATAATTTCTAAGTTTCAAATATTCAATGTAGAAATTTTAGGATGATAATAATGAATGCACAAATCACAAACAAGACAGATTTTTAACACATTCTTTATGCAATTAAATTACATGAAGACAATAATGCACAAACAATATAATCATGACATTCGCAATAAGAATAGATGTACAATAAAAGACTTGAATTAATCGCAAAAACTTCCTAAATTTATTTAATGATAACCAAAGCATGTATTAGGCGAAAGATGATTTAAGTCTCAAAAGCATTCCATAATAAATTAACTTTTAAATTTCACTAAGATGATTTATTTATTCAAAAGAAATTAAATCACTTAATGACTTAATGATAATGATAAAAATAACTAGAATAAATTCAATAAGATTCTATGTACAAATCAAGTTTAATTTCTAACAATAAGTCCTCTTTCAATTTAATTTTAAGATCTAATTAAGCTCTTATAAAGAGGAATAATTTAAACACAGTTTTTAAATAAAAATTTACAGTGAATCACACCAACAGATAGAGCATCAAATTAGCTTTCAAACAAGACCAAAATCAAGTCATTTGGATTTATAAATAAAAAGATATTCAATGTTTAATCCAGGGGAATTTTCGTAATAAAAAACAAGCTTTTACGACAAATAAGGACGAAACTAGACTAAAATGCAAATAAAATAAGCTACAGGGGCTAACATGTAATTTACACAAAGGCGAAAGGGCTTATCTACAAATGAGGGAAAAGAAGAGGGTCGACACTGTAATTTACCCAGCACGTGCATGTTGTGACCTCTCTAGGCTCGGAGACAGAGGCTCGGCCCGCTTGGCCGCTTCTGGTGCTTCGCTCGAGGCTCGGAGGTAGGCTTGGATACTGAGCCTTAGGAATGAAATGTTGCTTCGGTTGGGCAATGTGGCTTGATAATCACCGTCAGATCTCTCCCCACTTGGGAAGATCGAAGGTATCTGCTCCTCGCATGTTCTTCTCCTCCTCCGTAGGTGGCGGGGCTCGGGCGAAGCTTCGGTAGTGTCCCAAAAGCTCCTCCTCGCCCATGAAGATCTTCTGTTGGTCAGAGGAGGATTCCGGTTGCCTTGAGAGGATAATGCACAGATTATGGAAGCCATAAGTGCCTTGAAATGATCTGAAGATGAAATGTTTATGCAGAGGAAATATGAAATTTGGGATCTGCTTCAATCTTCGATCATTGACGCTCGATTGGCATGCGATGTTAGTCCAAACAGAACAAAAGCCCAAAATGATGGATTAAGGGATGGGTGAATGGAATGGAGGGCTCGTGAAGGTGGGAGATCTAGCCCTAATCGGTTCCCATGTCAACTAAGAAGCTAGAATGAATCGGAGTGTAAATATGCATGGATAAGTGAGATGATTCACTGGAGAGATACGTGTGAATGAATGATGATGGCGAAGACATCCGATATTTTAGATCAGTGCATAATCGAGCTATTAATTATAGAAAAATCAGAGGACAGTGATAAAGACTGAAATCAGATGAAAAAGATCACTTGAAAGATGGAATTTGAATCAATGAAATTGAAGAAATCTTGCGGTGCTTGAAATGCAGCGAGGTTGCTTTGATCTTTGCTTGACGACTGCAGCTATGAGATGAAGCTCAACCAGCAAAGGATGGTTGAGCATGGCTACTATGGCCAAGGACCTCGTCGATGGATAGCCTCCATCTTTGCACTTAAACTTACCTAGAGGAAGAGTAGGTTGGAAGAAACCACTAGCAAATGGCAGGATCTGTTTGAGCGATGAGCCGACTAGGGTTAAATATCAATATAAATAAAGGTCGTTGCGACCCTAATCAACGAATCGAACTCAACAAGAAAAGTAGAGATCCACTCAAATCACGCAAACAATCAATCAAAGCACAATGTTAGCGGTCTCTGCTATTTATTTAACATGGTATAGAGAATAGGGATGAACTCAAGGAGCACGGAAATCCTTCGAAGTAATCATGATCAGAGAAGAAAATGCATATTTTTATGAATTTTTAAATTTTTTTAATTTTTTATATTTTTAAATGTTAAGCAAAATCAAACCAAATAAGAAAACTATGCACATAATCACACCTTTTTAATTT
The DNA here is from genome assembly GCA_037367405.1 of Ottelia alismoides. Taxonomy (NCBI): domain Eukaryota; kingdom Viridiplantae; phylum Streptophyta; class Magnoliopsida; order Alismatales; family Hydrocharitaceae; genus Ottelia; species Ottelia alismoides. Next base: position 112,995 of record JAZKJV010007574.1, on the reverse strand, counting down.
TTATTCAGATCTAAGATTCTCAAAAATTCAGAATAAAAATATTTTTTGAGTTTTTCAAATATTTAGATGTTTTTTATGATTTTCTGGGGTTTTTTAAATTTTTATATGATTTTATAAAAATCAAATAAGAGCTAAACACACAAACAATGCACATCTAGTTCAATATTGCAAATTAAAAATAGCTAAATTGCCCTAATGACCAAGTTATGAACTTTATGAGAAAATAAATAAAAAGAGGAAGAAATAGAAATGAGATTGTATTTTTTTGAATTTTCTAGAATTTTTAATGATTTTTATAAGTTTTTGAGAGTTTTTAGATTTTTAGAGTTTTATGATGATTTTAAAACAAAAATGATACGGGAAGCAAAGCACATATAAAAAACAAACACTAATTTTTTGGAATTTTGAGTACAATTTTTATAATTTTCATGTATTTTATAAAATAGACAGAATAATTTTTAATGGTTTTTTATTTTTAGAAAATTGCAAACAATATTAAATTAATTCACAAAAACTACAATGAATATTACGTTAGCAGGAGCTAAAAAAATTTTTATCAGATTTTTGGAATTAATTAGGCATTTATTTGATTAAAAATAAGATAAATAACTTGTATGGACCTAGTTGCAATTATGAGAAAGTCTAGGGGCTGATCAATGACATAGATAAAAAAGCTTAGGGCTAAAGATGGGAAAAGCTCAGGGTCTTCATGCACATGCTCAAACATCCGCGCACAGGGGTATAAGTGGAATTATCAAAACGTTTTTATTCAAAGCATAACATACGTGAAGTTCATGATAGAACATGCAAATACACCAGATAAACACGTGGGATGGCGCGTGAGTTCATACAAACATGACTAAAACGTAAATACTAGAAATAAAAAGGGTCCACATGCAAAATAATCACTATTTTAAACTACCATAAATAATTACAGGACTAAATGATAAAAATGAAATAGAGAGGGGCCTAAGGACAAATTATGCCTTATTGGGCACGATCCAACGGCTGAGGATATCCCACTTAAGATCGAACGACTGAGATGGGTGAATATCCCTTCGACGATGGAGGGCGCATATGAGATCCTCAAATGGATCATAACGGTCAGAGGCCTCCCGTAGGTGAACGGTCACGATGAGAACTGGGAAGACCTTCGATCGGACAGCGTAGGAGGCATCTGGAAGATCATGGAAGAACTCGCTGGAGGCGAGTTTCAATCAGTTGTAGCGTGCATCTCCGACGTCCTCTTGAGTTGCTGGACTATGGAATAGATCGGCGGTGAAGCTCTACAGCTGCAGGATGACTCAAAAGGGCCCAGGACCGCGAGGAGTGCCCTGGAGGTGCTCGAACGACCTGTAGCTTTCTTGTGTTGTCCTGGACCTCCAGATGAGATCTACTAGCACTTCAACCCTGCAGGAGAGGTGGTCTTGCTCGAAGGGTTGCTCCGGCATGGGTTAGAGTGCCACAAGTAACCGAAGGTAGAAGGTGGAGATGAACGAGCAGGTCTCCGGCGAGTGGAGGATTCGACCTGTGTGGGTCTTCGGCCCGATGGCTGCAGCCTCGTCGTGGGTTGATGATGAATATGCATTTCATCATCAATATGCATTTCATCATCTTTATTCATTTACTTTAGCTTAAAATTCCTTATAAAACACATGTATATAATACTAACTCCATATTCTTACTCACTTGCATCTTTCTGTAAATATTGTACATACACTGTTATTTTAACCTAAAATAAATTAATAAATAAAATAAAATAAAAAAGAGAGAAGATTGTATATATGTAATAGATATAGGCTGACCCGAACCCCGAGAGAAGGTCAAGACTTGACCTGATCGACCAAGAATAAAGTACGGGGAGATAGGGTCCTTAATTTGAAAATCCAAAAAATGTATGTTGTAAATACTTCTCATTTATTCTGTGTATACTTGTATAAAACATGCACTATTTTATTTGTCCATAAATTAACCTAAAATAAAATAATTTTGTAAACAAAAGTTGTAAATAAAAATGTTTTCTAAATAATCAAAATGTTTGCAAAATAAAATCATGTACAGAATAAAAGCAACCACACTTGGAAAAAGCCACTAAGCTATAATTGAAAAACCAATTCTGACTCCATATGAACTCAAATTGAACCAAACTCACTTCCATTGTATTCTAAATTAAATTATCTTTAAAAAAGTTATGATTTCATATTTTTGGAGTTACGGTTGAAAAGTCCATTTTTTGGGTGGTTTGTGCAATTTTACCATTTTATTTTTTGTTATTTTATTTTTTGTACATATTATATTTTTAATAATTGTAAATATTATTAACTGTAATTTATAGTAAATAAAAAAATTTTAATAAAAAATTCTACAATTATTTCATTATTTGTACCTGTGTATAATGTGCATTATGCATATATGATGTGTATAAAATTAACCTCCTTATATAAAAATCACGAAAAAATATTATCTAACATTAATTAATTAAACTAATATAATTACTATTTATTTATTTATTATATATTTGATTAGAAACATACCATGTATATATGATTTGATTTTATACCTTAAATAACCACCATTAAGGTCGCTAATTAGTTTTTGTAAATTAATTATTTTAATTATTTTATTTATTAGAATTTTTGTTTTTAATTAATTAAATAAATAAATTAATTAACCACTCAACACATTCCTTATTTGTAATTATTTCATTTTTTGATTTTTTTTCTCTTTTTTATTGAGCTCCTCCTCCTTCATTCCCTCTTGATCAATCCTTTGGGAGAGGAGCCTATTCTCCAAGAGCGTTCCTGTTGTAGAGAGGTGCCTAACCTCCGAGCTGCCCGGTGATAGCGAGTCAGACCTCATCGAGGACATCGCAGCATTCAGCTGCTTCCGTTGGTGAGATTCATTTTATTTCTCATTTTTAATCTAGGTTAATCGTAGTAAAATTTATAGTTTAATTTTGTTGTCATTTTTTGAATTTTAATTCATAGATTTTAATCACAGTTAATTGTCCTCATCACATTTTATTCCGATCCGATTTTTCACTCACATAAATATCCCTACATTTCAAGTTCTATCTCTCACGACCTCTCACATCCGATCACGCACGGTGGTCAGATCTCCGGAACTTTCTCCCATCTCGACAGATCTGTATTTCCATTCACATGTTCCGTCTAATAAGTATGGACCGAGCCGTCATGCTCGTGTCCCCCTGTGTTTGTGCAGAATAAAAAAATAATATATATTATTTTCTTCCTAACATTTGTTTTGTAGGATAAAATAAAAAAAACAAAAAATAAAAACAATAAAAAATATTTACAGTTTTTTGTTTTTTAAAAAAATTTTATTTCATTTCTTTTTTTACAATTAAAAATAAAAAGTAAAAAATGCAGCAGGCACCGTCGCTCATCCCTCAGCGGCGTCCCCCACCCTTCATCGCCATCTCGCCACACGCCGCGGTCACCACTCGCAACTGCTGTCATCGGCAGTCCCTTCTCCACAATAGCATCGCCACCCCCTGCCTGACGCCACCGGTTGTGCGAGGCATCTCAGTCGCACGACTGCCTCCTGCTCCATCTGGACGCGTGTCGCCCACTCTTCCTTTGCTGCTCTCCACCAGCCCCTCTGCAACCGCATGATAGCCGTGCACCGTCAATCACCAAAACCTGAAGCACGTGTTGCCCGTCGCCTCCACCCGATCTCCATCGTGTCCACAACCGCGGATCCGCCATCTCTGTGCTCGGATCCGCAACCCAACCATCCATCCCGGAACCCCATCGTTCATCGCACCTCCACGAGCGACGGTCACCCCCCACGTGCCAGATCCACCTGTGCGGAGAAGAACAGAGGGAGGGGTGGCGGCAACGCCCTTCACCCCCCTTCCCCTTTTTGTTTGAAGCAAGAAAGGAACAATAACCCTAGGGAGGGGGAGGATTAAAAAATGAAAAAAATTACAATTCCAGCCCTCTGATTATCCGATATTACAAGAAGATCCCCATCAACATTAAGTCGCGTACAGTGCACGTTAATTCCTAGGTAAATTATGATTTTTATCCTATATTTTATTTCTGATACCTTTCAGTTCAAAAACTTTAAATATTTACAATTCAGTCCCTGTGAATCCAGAATTTAATTTGCTTGTTCTTTTCATTGAAATAAATGTTTTTATTGCTCAATAAATTTTCTAAAAATCATGTTATGCTCCTGATGTGTGTATCTTTCTAGCATAAAATTTCCATTGCGTTTTATTATCTGTTGTTATTATTAAAAAACAAAACCAGTGTCATTTTATCTTCTTGAAATTAAAAAACTCATAAAAATTTAAATATTGCTCTAAAATTCCAAAAAATAAATTAATTTCTTTTAATTGCCTTTTAATTTCTGCGTAACTTTTGTGCATTAAGTCTTTTCAAAAACCAAAAAAAATGAAAATATCAAAACTCTTACAAAATCATAGAAAATTCAACAAAAATCCAAAAATCATGATTTCAATTCATGTTTGTAGATATTTATCTTTATATTAGCATAAAAATAGTCCACATGAGTTTTGGACATTTTAAAATATTTTTAAGTTGCAAATTACTCCAGGTTGTGCACTGTTTATCATTTTTTCCACTGTCTAATTTTTAGAAAAATACAAAAACATCTGAAAATTCTACAAAAATTCTCAAAAACATTTCAAATCCTTAAAACCCAAAAATATTTTATCTGGATTTTTCTGAATATTTCAATATAATTGAAAAATACAAAAAAGTGCGATGCACATATTTCTTCTCTTGTACATATTGTTCCTTATTTTTTAAAATAAAAAATTGCAAAAATAGAAATCATTAAAAATTTGAAATTCAGAAAATTAAAAAATAGAAATAAATAAATTAAAAAAATTATTAAATCTTGTAGAAAACCAAGAGTAGTGTACATTGAGATTCCTTCATTCTTTCATTCATTTATTTCATTTGATAGAATAACCCTCGAGAATCGTAGCCTCCCTGAGTTCGATCATGTTGTTATACAAGTTAATGAAATAGCAAAAATTTCTCGTGCTACATTTTTTATGTAATTATTTGTGCTTGAAAAAACAAAAAAAGTTGTTTGTTTGTTGCGGGATTTTTGGGTTACGACGACTACACATTGATTTTCACATCTTGACTTCAAAACCTGAAAAATCACGCCAACAAAATGGTGCCACTGTCGGGGAGGCACGACGAGGGTAGTTAGGTTTCTCTTTTGACCTGCTATTCTTGGTTGTCTATATTTATTTATATTTTTCATATTTATTCATTATTCATATTCACTGTATTTAATTTATTCGATTTTGCTCATATTTTCATATACTTTTGTCTCTTACATATTTTCTGTTTCCACTTTCTTGCGAGGGCCCGACTAGCGAGGGTGATTTTCTTAGGAGAGTCGGCACATCCAAGCTAAGCGAAGGTGACTTGATTCTTTACCAAGTCGCAGGAGATTGTGAGAAGATGAGAAGAAGAAATTAGGAGATCGAAAAAAATTCGCAAAAATTGTCCTGTATTTATTTCTATTCAAACATTTGTAAAAGGATACTATAAACTTTATTTGTGGGGTCTGTTTCGCCAAGTGCTAGTGCACTTGGGAGACCTCACCGATTTTAGTTTTTATCGCCTTTTTAAATTTGTTTTATATGGATTTCGTGAGCCAACTATTGGTTTCTTTAATTAGTTTGCTTGAGCCAGGTAATTAATTACGTCCAAAGTCCTAAAAAAGAATTTATTTACCTATAGAGTAGAGCGTAATTTGGACTTAGTCAAATTAACATGTTCTTTCCCGCTAATAGAATTATTGTTAGGATGGCTCACGTGCATCATATAGGTTAGTTTAATCTGTATTTAAATTCCGTGTGGATCATTTTGCATGTAGAGTGTTGGGGACAAGGTACGCATCTTTAACCCCTACATGCATCATTGTATTTAATCACGTATTGGCATTTCTGATCTCCTTCCTTATTTTCAGTCACATAAGTTAAAAAGGAAATTGGACACTCGGTAGGCGATTTATTGAAAATACTCAAACCAAGTGATAACTGTCTAAAATCGGGACTGTTAAAGAAAACTCGACCCTAAAATAAATGTAATAAAAAATCATTGTTTTGGGAAGAGTCACCCCCTCCTTGTTTGATTTATCTACAGCGAGAGAGCGGCCCACACACTAGGATAGAGCCACGCTTGAACTCTCTTCAGACTACTGGTCTTGTGATTAGTTGTTCTCCAGTGAGGACTTCACCGGGTAGCCAGTAATCGGTGCGAGAGTTTCTTAGCAGATTGAGCAGATCGGGTAGCCGGTAAACGGTCTGCACCTATACTTGCGGGGAAAAACTAGACGTGAGATTGGGATAGTCTCCTGGGGGCATTAGATTCCTAACAGCTCGCTCTAACCGCTCTGATAGATTGTATTCCCACCAAACTCTAAAAATTGACAAGATAATTGACCGAACGGTCTTCACATTGCGTTGAGTTGGTGAAGCGAGGGTTTTTTGTGGTTGATTGCTTGTATGCATACTCAATCCTTCTGTGCATTTACGCCTTTTTATCCATATCTTTTGACTTGACCCTCGTGTTCTCCTGATCCCCATCTTTTTATTTCAGAGATGGCCAACTTGAATGATTTTAATCCGACCTTCGCAGATCCCTCGCACCCTCCAACCGGTCCACCTCCCTTTTTCCACGACTTTCCTCTTGATTTTTGTGCATATCTGCCTAACCCATTATTTCAAGAATCGGACATTGATCTTCACCCACCCTCATTCCACTCACCCGACACTATGATTTTGGAGTCACCTTTCATGATGTCCACACTTGAAACCCTAAACCAGATGATGAAGCATATGAATTAAAGGATTACCAATCTATTTAACATAAATATGAGCCAGAATGCTGCTCCACTATTTGAGGAAATGAATTCACTTGAGGATAATCTTGAGAACTTGCAATCGCCCAAAATACAAAAAAATGAGAAAATTTTAAAAATCCATAAAGATTTCGGGAGACAAATTGTTGATTCATTTTGTGAGGAGAGGGCACCCATACCAAACCATTTTTTCACACAGTCATTCACCGCATATCCCACCCTTGACCCTGAGGATTCCACTATACAGACTGCTCTCAGCAATCCTCGTGTATATTCTGATTCCGATCTCCTCCCTTATATGGAGGAGGTCCAAAAATTCAAAAAAATATTGACTGAACCTGAAGTGGTGGCTAACTTTCATGAGATCATTAAAGACCCACTTCACCAGGACATGACCCATTTATCTGCTCCTCAACACAAGAAGAGAAAGCAGAGGAGCAGATCTAAGTGTCATATCTTGACAATGGCCACTTCCTACGCCATCTCTCACTGTTCACATTCTAAGAAAGGGAACTCTGCCACACCTCTTGTGAGTTGCTCCATATCTGACTATTCTTGGGAAACGCTCTCCTTGACGGTGGTGAGTCAATCAATATAATACCGTTCTCTATGATACAGTCTCTTCATCTTGTGCTTCTCAAAAAAACCAGGATGATAGTTCAATTTGATGATGGATCTATCAAGAGGCTGAAGGGTATTCTATAAAACGTTGTCATTCTTATTCAGGGCATGAATTTCACTTCTGATTTGTCGTATTGCACATGGAGATCTCCACCCCTATGGATCACCCTCCAGTCATTATGGGACGGCCTTTCCTCACCTATGCGAGTGCCGTTATTGATTATGGATTAAGAGAGATTCGCTTCCGTTCTGATGTAGGGAGTGATGTGTTGATCACTACACCCATTATTGACCAGAAACATGCATCCCATGAGAGTGTTCCCTTGTTATCCAACCCCAAGGACCTTGATGATAATATCAGAGACTCTTGTTGTATGTTGGATGATACCAAGACCCACGAATTCCTATTTAAGGTGGAAAATTCGGAAAGCGTTGACGTTGGAGTTTCCCCTTCTGGTATGTGGCGATGCATTGATGAAATCCGCAGGACTTACACAATAGACACCGTAGAGCGGAAGGCAGACTCTTGAGACTAGACAGGACGGACATGATTTCACTACTTTCACTAATGAGTCTGTTCCTATTCACCCTGATCTAGATGAGACCAATAAAGCCAAATTTGATTTGATTGCTTTTATAAAGGAATATGGCCCTTTTAATGAAGATGATGATCCAGTAGAGGCTCGCCAGGCTGGAATTGATCTTACTTTTTCTGATAATGATTTCGAGCCTTTTTACTTCGATATTTGTGAGACTTCTCAGGCATGACATGACCACAATACTTCCACTAACCGATTCATGCTTGCACACTCTAAGACTGCTGAGGATACATTCTTGGTCGATCATGATCAGTTTATATCTAATGATGACCCCGATATCAACCTACTCCTTGTCAGATCCATACTTTAGTGGTCCCGCAAGAAGGTTCTCTTTTGACCTTCTTGACCTTTGTACATCCATTACTTTTGTATATCCTTTCATTTCATTCTTTCTTCTCCCGTTTTATCATTCATCCCTTTTCTATGTGTATATATGCTATACATAGGATGTGCTTTATCTTAAGTATAGAGGGGTGAATGATTTGTGTTGTTCATATTCGTCTTGTTCATCACTCATGTTGTTACCTATACTTAGGGATACTCTACCCTAAGTATAGGGGGTGATGTTGTTCATACTGTATCTTTTGTGTTCTTATTTTTATGTTCTCTCGATTGTCCTCCAACTTGTTGATATTCTATACTCAGGGCTATTCTATCCTAAGTATAGGGGGAAAGTCGAGCCGTGGAGTCTGTACATTCTCTTCATCAGTTTTCCCCTTTTGTACAGTCTTCTATACTTAGGATTACTTGATTCTAAGTATAGGGGGGATCACCGATTTCTATTCTTTTCATCTTCTCTTAGAGTCATTGTAGCATAGGAGTCTTTTCACTTTTCTATACATAGCACGAGTATGTTTTCCTTTGTTGCTCTCTGATCACTATGAGGACATAGTTCGATCTAAGTATAGGGGGCGTCGTATATATTGTATGTATACTTTAGACATAACTCATACTTTTAAATATGTTTATTTTTGGGGATATGTATATAATTTCTTAAAATCCACGTGTGTGTATATAAACATTGATCATCTTTAAAAAACAAAAACAAAAACAAACAAAACAAAAAAACCAAAAACCAAAAACACAAAAAAATCCTTGTATATACTTGGATAAAGTACTAACCCTTTTCCTTTTTGAAAAAAAAAACTACAAATCTATAAAAAGTTGCATAAAAAACTCTCTTTTCGCATGTGCATCATTTTTTCTTTCTTTCCAAAAATCCATAAAAAGTTCAAAATTAGATAATTATTTCGAAAAAATTGCTTTCTTTTTGCATTGTGCATATTCTTGCATTTGCATGACATTTAAACTAAGTCTGGAATAAAATTGAAGAATGGAGCTTAGTTGGACCTTAATCCACTTAATTTCAAAGGAACCTTATAAGAAATGGAGTTAAGACTTTTCAGGTCCTAGCGACTTAATTCTTTGAGTCCATAAAACTATGATCACATATCATCTTGATTAGTCTAAGTAGAATATTTAACAACACACGCATGATTCTTTCAGAACGTGGCTTATCTTGGACAAGCACTCTACACGTAGCTCTTCATAGAGGAGGTAGTGAGGAGGAAGAATCTTTTGGCTTGGGGTAGCACACGAGGGTAGTACATCTAGGCAGAACCTCTCATCCTCCTCTAGGGAGGGAAGTGCGTCTCAACCTGGTCTAGCGATGTTGAAGTCTAACGACGGGATCTTGTGGGGTTGCAATAATGCTTCAAAAGAGGGATAGTCTACTAGCTCAAGAGGAAAAACTCCTTATGTACATGATGCACCTTGTATATATTTTTTAAAAAAAAGAAGAAGAAAAAGAAAAAATGTAGAATCTCCAAAAGTGGACAGGCCTGGTAGAAAAGTAAAATGTCTGCCGGAGTGTATATACAAGTGAGACAAAAAAGAGAAAGAAAGAATAAGAGCTTCACAGTCAAATTTTTTTAAGCTTGCAACTGGATGACTTGACTGCACTGGTCATGCATCCAAGGATAGGTAGCTACACTGGTTACCATCCATTCTTTTCTCCATCTCCTCTTCTTGAGCTGGTTGTACTTGAACTTAGAATGGAATATCCCCGCTCCTCGAGGAAAGAGTTGCTAGATTGGGGGACTAGAGTTACCTTGTTGAGGGAGGTTGTTTCTTTGCTACTAAAAGATGAGGATATATTTTTCACTTACACCGTACAAGTAAAAATTCATAGTCATAAGAATTTGTGTATGTAGACTTGTTCTGACCTGACTGTTGAGGAGACCTGAATAGGAGTCTTATGGAACTTAAAGGTTGTTAGGTTTTAAATTCATTTCCCATTAAGGCCCCGACACACTAATAATCCAAAGGTTTGACAGAGCTCCACACTACAATTTTATAAAGATAAGTTTAATGCTCAATATTGTACTAATTTCTATATTTTTCCTTTCTCTTTCTTTTATTCACTTATTCTTTCAAATAAGTGTTTGCTAAAGGACTAGCAAAGGTAAAGTATAGGGGGATGATGAATCTGCATTTCATCATCTTTATTCATTTATTTTAGCTTAAAATCTCTTAGAAAACATATGTATATAATACTAACTCCATATTCTTACTAACTTGTATCTGTGTGTAAATATTGTACATACATTGTTATTTTAACCTAAAATAAATAAATAAATAAAGCAAGGAAAAATAAAGAAAAGAAAATTAAAAAAATAGAGAAGACTGTATATATGTAATAGATACAGACTGACCGGAACCCTGAGAGAAGGACACGACTTGACTTGATCGACCAAGAATAAAGTAGGGGGAGATATGGTCCTTAATCAGAAAATCCAAAAATGTGTGTTGTAAATACTTCTCATTTATTCTGTGTATACTTGTATAAAACTTACACTATTTTATTTGTCTATAAATTGACCTCAAATAAAATAATTTTATAAACAAAAGTTGTAAATAAAAAAGTTTTGTAAATAATAAAAATGTTTGCAAAATAAAATCATGTACAGAATAAAAGCATCCATGCTTGGAAAAAGACACTAAGTTATGAAAGACCAATTCCGACACCATATGAACTCAAATTGAACAAACTCACTACCATTGTATTATAAATTAAATTATCTTTAAAATAGCTGTGATTCATAATTTTTGTAGTTACGGTTGAAAAGTCGATTTTCTAGGGTGGTTTGTGCAATTTTACCATTTTTTAGTTATTATTTTATTTATTTGTACATATTATATTTTTGATAATTGTAAATAGTTTTTACTATAATTTAAAGTAAATAAAAAATTTAATAAAAAATTATTTCCTTATTTGTACATGTGTATAATGTGTATTATGTATATATGATATGTATAAAATTAACCTCCTTATATAAAAACCATAAAAATTATTATCTAACATTAATTAATTAAACTAATATAATTATGAAATTTTGATTGATTTATTTATTTATTATTTTTTATTTGAAAATATACCATGTATATATGATTTGATTTTATACCTTAAATAACCAGCATTAAGGTGGCTAATTAATTTTTGTAAATTAATTATTTTATTTAATTACGAATTTTCATTTTCAATTTATTAATTAATTAATTAATTTAATTAACCACTAAACACATTCCTTTTTTATTATTATTTCCTTTTCTGATTTTTCTCCTTTTTATTGAGCTCCTCCTCCCTCATTCCCTCTTGATCAATCCTTTGGGAGAGGAGCATATTCTCCAAGAGTGTTATTGTCGTAGAGACGTGCCTATCCTCCGAGCCTCCCAGTGACAGCGAGTAGGTCCTCGTCGAGGCCATTACAGCATTCATTTGCTTCCATTGGTGAGATTCATTTTATTTCTCATTTCTAATCTACGTTAATCGTAGTGTAATTTGTAGTTTAATTTTGCTGTCATTTTCTCAATTTTTTTAAACCATAGATTTTAATCACAGTTAATTGTCCTCATCACATTTTATATCAATCCGATTTTTTATACTCACATCAAGATCCCTACATTTCACGTTCTATCTCTCACGACCTCTCACATCTGATCACGCATGGTGGTCGGATTCTCCCATCTCGATAGATCTGTGTTTCCATTCACATCTTCCATTTAATAATTGTGGACCAAGCCATCATGCTCGTGTCTCCCTGTGTTTGTGAAGAATAAAAAAATAAAAAATATATATTGGTTTTCTTCCTAACATTTGTTTTACATGATAAAATAAAAAAATAACAATTTTTTAAAAAAGATAGAAAAAATATTTACAGTTTTTGTTTAAATAAATAAAAAAGTTTTTATTCCATTTCTGTTTTAACAATTGGAAATAAAAAAAATGTAGCAGGCGCCACCGATCATCCCTCATTGGTGGTCGTCGCGCTTCATCGCTATCCCGTCGTACGTCGCGATCGCCACTCGCGACTGCCGTCATCCACAATCCCTCCTCCATAGCAAGGTCGCCACCCCCTGCCCGACGCCACCAATTGTGCGAGGCACCTCAGCTGCACGGCCTCCTCCTGCTCCATCTGGGCGCGTGTCGCCCAGTCTTCCTTTGCCTCTCTCCGCCAGCCCCTCTGCAACCGCACGACAGTCGTGCACCGCTGATCACCAACTCCTGAAGCACACGTCGCCCGTTACCTCCACTCGATCTCCATCACGTCCACAGTCGTGGATCCACCATCTCTGCGCCTAGGTCCGCAGCTCAACCGTCTAGCCAGGAACCCCATCATCGATCGCACCTCCGCGAGTGACGGTCGCCCCCCACGTGCCATATCCGCCCGTGCAGAGAAGAACGAAGGGAGGGGTGGCGGCGGTGCCCTTCGGCCCCCTTCCCCTTTTTGTTTGAAGCAACATTAACCCTAGGGAGGGGAAGGATTAAAAAATTGGAAAAATTACAATTCCAGCCCTCTGATTATCTGAAATTACAAGAAGATCCCTATCAACATCAAGTCAACGTGCAATGCATATTAATTCCTGGGTAAATTACGATTTTTATCCCGCATTTTATTTCTGTTACCTTTCAATACAAAAACTTTAAATATTTACATTTCAGACCCTGTGAATCCAAACTTTAATTTGCTTGTTCTTTTTATTGAAATAAATATTTTGTTGCTCAATAAATTTCCCAAAAATCATACTATGCTCATGATGTGTATATCTTTCTAACATAAAATTGTCATTGCATTTTATTTTTCTTTGTTATTAATAAAAAATAAGAAACAGTGTCATTTTATCTTGCTGAAATTAAAAAATTCATTGAATATTGCTCTAAAAATTCAAAAAATATATTAATTTCCTTTATTTATCTTTTAATTTCTTTACAAATTTTGTGCATTAATTCTTTTCAAAAAGCAAAAAAATTTAAAAATATCAAAAATCTTAGAAAAATCACAAAAAATTCTACAAAAATCCAAAAATCATTTGACTTCTTGTTTGTAGATAATTATCTATATTTTAGCATAAAAATAATCTCTAGGAGTTTTGAGCATTAAAATATTTTTATGTTGCAAATTACTCCAGACTGTCTGATTTTTAGAAAAAATAAAAACATCTGAAAATTCTACAAGAAATTCAAAAAATATTTCAAATCCTTTAAAACCCCAAAATATTCTCTCTGGATTTTTTGAGCCTTTTTGATATAATTGAAAAATATAAAAAGAGTGTGATGTGCATATTTCCTCATGTGTGCATATTGTTCCTTATTTTTAAAATAACAAATTGCAAAAATAAAAATCATTAAAATTTGAAATTCAGAAAATAAAAAATAGAAATAAAGAAATTAAAAAACTAAAAAAATCTTGTAAAAAAACTAAGAGTATTGTACATTGAGATTCCTTCATTCTTTCATTGATTATTTCATTGGATTGAATAACCCTCGAGAATTGTAGCCACCTTGAGCTCAACCATGTTGCTATACAGGTTAATTAAATAGAAAAAAATTCTCTTGCTACATTTTTTATGTAATTATTTGGGCTTGAGAAAATAAAAAAATTATTTGTTTGTTGTGGGATTTTTGGGTTATGATGATTGCGCATTGGTTTTCACATTTTAATTTCAAAACCCGAAGAATCTTGTGCCAACAGTTGCGGAGCGGATGTAGAAACGATAGGGAGTCGGAGTGAGGCGTACGAAGGGTAGGAATACAGTGGAAATGCGAAGAATAGGGGATAACCGACGATATATTGTTCGACGGAGAAACGATGGATTCAATGGAAAATGGAAGCGTAGGGGGGTGCCTGAGATGACAGATGTGTGCCTGGGGTTGCAGACGAACGTCCACTGGGGTCTTGGGCTCAATAGCCAGCACAGCCAGAGGCTCTGCTCCTCGCAGTGGAGCTGAGGTTGGACCTCGCTGGACCTAGGGCTAGTACACTCCAAACGGCTCCCACGCACTCCCTCTCACTCGCTGCCACTCTGGGAAAGGTAGGCCGGTAGGCAGGCGATGGTGGCGCAACCAAAAAGGTGGTGGACAAGGAGGGGGTGTTACAGATTATATAGACATGAGGGTTCGACATGGAGGAGGCGCGATCTGTGAACCGTTGCACGGATCGAGCAAGGGAGTATTGGGTGAGGGTCACGGATCCACGCCCTCGATTCGGAGCGGAATTTTGGGAAAAATGGGGATCGGGTCGATTTTGGAAAAATGGGAGAAACCTAGGCGAAAACGAGGCTAGCGAAAAAGGAGGTCCGGGGGGACCAGTTGACTGCGATCAACAATCCCCGTTGGCCCAATCAGGAGAGGGCTGGAATACGACAAGGCATACTACAGAACAAAACAGATGAGAAAAATAAAGATAATTACATAAAAAGTAATAAATGAATTTAAATTAAAAAATGAATAAAATGAAAAAATTTTATTATTTTCCAAAGAACTTTTCTATGATTTTATTATTTTTATGAAAAATAATTAGCGTATATGCAATATATAGTGCTATATACAAGTATAATATACCTATGTATTATGTACAATTAATTTTATTTTGTTATGTTTTACAAAAATACCCTAATTTTATATTTTATTTATTTATAACATATCTTTAGGAGTACAAAATAATTTTATTTTATTTTTACGAATTATTTACAAGTATAAAATAAATGGTGAATGTGATATATATACATGTGTATTTATTTTGTACAATGAAAGAGGAATTTTATTTTTATTTTTATTTATTATTATTATTTTTTATTTTATTTTAGAAATATATACAAGAGGTAAAAATAATGATTTAGGTTTATTTTGTCAAAAATAATTATTTATCTACATATGTGATATGTACAACACACAGTGGACCATATCTCTCTCTACTTAATTTATTTTGCGATCAGGCAAGGCTTAACCTTCTCTTGGAGTTTGGGTCACTCTGTATTTATTCTAAATAACCCCTTCCTTTTCATTTTCTTTTTCTTTATTCTTTTATTTGTGCATAAATACATGCTAATTATGCAGTATTAACAAATGCATGCTAAATGTTATGTTATTGTATTTTCAGGTATTTACATGTTATTTTGCTAAGATAAATAGCTAAAATAAAAGAATAAAGAGTGAGAATCATAGATTCATCACCCCCCTATACTTTAGCAAACACTTATTTGGAAAATAAGTGAAAAAGGAAAGAAAAAAAAACGAAGGAGAATCAAGATTGATTATTAAACTTATCTTCATTAAATTGTAGTATGGAGCTCAGTCAGACCTTTGGATAATTAGTTTGTCGGAACCTTATTTGGATATAGGTTTAAGACTCAATAACCTCTAAATTCCACCATTCTATGGTCAAGACTCCTCAATAATCCAGATCAGAACAAGTCTACATACGCAAACTCTAATGACCATGTATCTTTCCTTGTACTGTGTAAGTGATATGTAACTCCCCACCTCAGAAATGACAAGCAACAACCTCCCTCAACAAGGTAACTCTAATTCCTCAGTCTAGCAGCTCTTTCCTCGAGGATCAGGGGTATTCTCTTCTAAGTTCAAGTGCAACCGGCTCAAGAAGAGGAGGGAAGAAGAGAATGGACCGTGTCCAGTGTAGCCACGTATCCCTGGGAGCCCAACCAGTGTAGCTAAGTCTCCCGCTACAAGCTTCATGAGATGAGAAGGTGTAATACATAAGATTTGCTTTATTTGACTATATACACTCCGACAGGTATTTTATTTTTAATCAGACATGTCCACTTTTTGGAGTTTTTCTTGATTTTGAACATTTTTTTAATGTGCATATGTACAACATATCTACATGGTGCAGCATATACATAAGGACTTTTTCTTCTTGAGCCAGTAGACTATCCCTCTTTTGAAGCATTATTGCAACCCACAACTCCTGTCTTTAGACCTCAACACCGTTAGACCAAGTTGAGGTGCACATTCCTCCATAAAGGAAGACGAGAGATTCCGCCTAGAACTTTTAAAATTTTAAGGGCGTACATTTAGTCTCATCTGCCATCATTTCTCATTATTTTCAAAATATTTCCCTCCTCATTTTCTTTTATTGTTTGCTAGTTTATTGCATTAAATCCCTTAAAATAAATAAAAATATAATTTAGGTTATACAAAATTAGGTCGAGAAGGTATTCGGTATGCCTACAATTTCCACTTCATTTTTTCAACATTTTATCTCAACTCTAAACTCTAATAAGTTATTTTAATTACTATTTAATTAATAGCAATAATCTATGACTCGCAAAGATGAGTAGAGCATTGTTCTATGATACCACCAGTGTATCTTATCTTGATGACTATCGAGACCGACAACATCGGATATTTGAAATAATACTTAACTATCCACGATCTCCGATACTTTATAAACCAACTCACGCATACTTGGTTAACATTTTAAATATGAAATCATATGAGAATAACATAATATGAATGAAAGAAATACATTTCCATTGTCATGTACTATATATATAATGCCAATGTCTTTGTTTCATAGAGAGACAAGTATACAAGTGTGTATATCAATGCTTGTGGTATAATAGCTCATAGAAGTCTATGCTAGCAAATTGTATAAAAAAACACATCTAATCTGAAAATAATCATGGAAGCTACCAATGCCACTCAAAATGAGAAACACCAAGGTCTGGGACATCTTAATTTTCTTGGTGAAAAGAACGTATTCCATGCTCTGTTTTTGTGGAATTCATGTTGAGGGCACTATGAGAAATGTCAACTCAGTGAAGGACCCTGAGTTATTCACTTAATCTTGAGAATATAAGCTCAAACTCAAGGAGTGGTCCGGTGATAGTGCAGTGTGCATACACCTTAAAGGATTTGGATTTCGAGTCCCAATGGAGACGTTCCGAGCCTCCAAAATTATCGAGCCCACTATTTAAAAAAAGCTCATGTCTGTTTTCACTGGCTTACATTGATATTTGGGATCTTGCAGAACTGAATCAATTAATAGACATAAATATCAATTAATTTTATTTATGAGTGGTCAAGATGTATAAAAGTATATATTAGATGCATATGGTTGTGGAAATTGTTTTGACAATGAATAAAAAACTAATTCCATACCCGTGTCAAGGTGTTGAACATGGTCATATCCCTCATCTATCAAGACCATATTCCTAAATATTATTAATAACCCATGCAGTAATTACAAGTTCTACCTTATAACATTCTGAGATCTTACTGTGCATCATGGTTGAACCATGTACTCTATCTTATATAGATCGTTAGATGCTTACATTTTGATGCCTTTGGCATCTTGGTGACATGCTTCATTCAAAACTCTATCCCCAATATAGGTGGTAACTGGAAATCATTCAAATTCTTAGGATTCATTCGATAAAAATTTAAGAGAAGTTCGATTCGAAATAAAACAAACTAAATTTGCATTTTACTTATTGATTTGATTCCCATACGAATCGAATTTGAATTAACCTGAATTCATTCGATAATAATTCGATTCGATGTTTATATATGTACATACATATACATCCATATATTCCTATTTATATATAATTATATACGCACATGCATACAATATATATATATATATATATATATATATATATTTACATACACACATGCAACAACCCTGCCCTGGGCCGATCCGAATTCAATCTGAATGTTCCATGTAGGGAGTTATAGCATAATAGCATCAAAGAGTTGACATACATTTAATCAAAATTCATTTGCAAGTAACTCGATGCAAAAAAAACAAGATATGCACATCATTTAGAAAGATTTAGTATTCGCGTTGTATCATTAAGATAACATGTCAAAGTATGGAAATAGATTTAAACGATTTTCATTTCTATTTTGATTTCTTGTTAAAAATGTTAATCATGTTTTGACAGCTAACTATGAGAGAAGAAAGTCAATTGATTCCAGTTGCATCATGCATCAAAAAGTACTCTTAAATCACGTATTACTTGTGACCACATGGTTTCTCTTAAACTTATTTTCATACTTATGCTCCACTGATATGATTTATCATGTCCATACTTCGCTGACATGATTTCTTAGCTTATTCTCATTCTATATCAGTGTGCTTGTCACTGTGTAACATATGTATGCAATGTTAGTCTTTTGTAGTGTGACCCAATCTCTTTCATTCTGTCTTTACAAGTTCAAGTTGGACCAGAACTCAATCTACCCAAAGCCCCTAATGTTCATGACACCCTTGGGTTATTATATTCATATTAGTTCAATTATTCGTACTCAATAGTCATATCCGATTTAATTATCAGTTGGCGGAATTTTTAGTTTTTTTTCCAATTCCCATGGTGGAAGATTGGCACATTTCTTAAATTAAGTTCAAGTAGTTCAGCTCTAAAACACATCATGAGTCGGGGATAGAGCTCCTCCATGCATCGATTTATATAAAACATCTAAGTTCCCATCTTTACTTCTTATTTTGGCTTAAAAGTACGATGGTCAATCTTAGTATGTTATTGAAAATTTCAAGGCATAAAGAGAATCACAAAATACTCTAAGATGTTTCTAATTAAATATTAATGTATTATAATCTTATTAGTTAAAGATAAAATATTCAATTTAAAAAAATAAAGTATAAAATATTAGCCATAATGTCTAGTAGGAAGGAACAAATTTTTTAGATTTATATTCTAATTCCATACCTCATATTTGCTTCCATGTTCTTATATCCTATCTTTTCCCTCCCTCAAACCTGGGGTGGACAATAGTGCTCATTCTCCTTGCACGCAAAAACAATGGTCGCAGTTATGCAAGTTCCTCTTTAACATTTGTCATGGTTCGTGGCCTATCCATATATCCCTCCTCCACCTTTTTTGTTTTGGTTTTTCTTGTATGATCATCCATGACAGTTCTATAAATGTTACGTCAACATTTAAATTTACAAGATTTTCTCACCATAATGAAACTTGATCGTTTTTATATCAAAAATCATGTGTATTTCATTGTTTTAGCTTTTCGAGATAGATTATCCTCACGATGAATGAAGTGATTTTATCTTAATAAATCATATTTTACTAACCCACTTTTAAAAAAATAGTTTGCATAAGTTTTATATATGAGCTTGATCCCACTTTTTCAAAAAAAAAAGTTCGCATAAATTTTATATATGAGCTTGATCTTGTCTTGATCTAATATGTAGTGGTAATTATGATGTGTTCAACTTTATCTTCAATAATATTCTCTCTATAATAGAACATTATATAATTATATTAAATTTCTATATTTCTTTCATCATAGGAAAAAAGAGTATATTTAGATCGTAAAGGGTATATAATAATTGTAAAATTTTGTTATTTTTATACACTATATATTATATGTTTGATATTTTCCTTGATTATGTTGTTTTTCAACTTATCTAAGTAAGCTATATTCAAAATTAGAATTATACAATAAAATCTATAAAATTGTAATATTCTTCCTATAAATTTATTTTCATGAGATTTAATAGATCAATTAACATTTCAAAATCGAAAAAAAATGAATCGAATTTGAATATTCAAAATTCCAAATGAATCAAATCTGAATTTAAGTTAGCAAATTCGTTTACAGTTTGATTCGAAAGAGAAACTTTTAAAATGAATTGAATCTGAATTCTGGTGGTTGCAAATGTATTCTATTGGATTAGCACCCCTACCCCTAATCATGGGAAATTAGACGCACTCTCCTTCAAATGAGTGTTTCTCGGATACTTGATTATTCTTTCTTAGATACTGAACTGCTCAAAAGGGTATAAGTATCTTAATCCATATATCAATCGTTAATACATTACAATTGATGTTATCTTCTTTGAAAATGAACAATATTATTCCACCTCTTCCTTTAGGAAGATTGTGTGGATGGAAATCATAAGATATAGAGGATGAAGGGGAAAAATAAGAAAAAGATATGTTTGTTGATATTATGATGATCAACACAAGGATGATAAACGTTTTGGAAAATAATTATCACATATAGAAAAGAATAATATTAATCCCAATTCAAACTCCATACCATATGTAGATAAATGTCGTCAAGGAAAAGCAAAAGTTTTTTGAGAACTTAGTACTTCTAACCTTGATGACAATGATGATGATCTGGAAATCGAATTAGATAGACAAGACAATGTAAAGGATGTCCTTGTTACCCTTGGAAAGGATGTGCAAGGATGGCCATTGAGATACTAAATGGAAAGATATGTGACTTACTCTTGTCCATGTCCAAATTATAAATGTTTTCTTATTTGATTCGCATTGTGTTATTGTAAGGAACGTGGCTAAAGTGCATGCTAATCCACTCTCGATAAAACAAGGGCTCTTACGAGATTTTGTGGGCATCATGAGAAAACCTATATGATTAGATTTTATTGCAGGTATTAGTCAAGCGCATGGAAGATCGCAAAGTGGATAAATATAAAGCTTGTTGGTAGCTAAAGTCCATATCTGGAAATCCAGTATCAACTACCTTAAAATATTTGCTCATGTGATAAAGATGAACTCTGCAAAGATCGTTCTTTGACTTGTTTTTGAAAGGAAAAAAAGTGCCACATCGTAAAGGGTGCCTTGTTGTCATGTTCATGTGGTGCTTGTAATAACTAGATGTGAAAAAGTCTTCTCAAATGGGACTTGACTCAACAAATCTACATCCAAATGCCACCAATGTATGATTCTCTTGATTAAAATCCTCTTGATGATTATCTCAAGAAGCATTATCATTTAGCTTGTTGATTAGCTTATATATCTTACTCTCAGTAGGTCAGACATCGCTTATGTTGTAAATGTGGTAAGCTAACTCATGCATGCTCCAACAGACACATATCTTTCCCTAATCTACAGACTTTAGAGAGAGGGTCATTTTTTTTCTTTGCAAAAACAAAGGAACTAGGTAGTAAGGACTGTAAATATGTTGGTTGGCAAGGTCCACTGACGATCGTCAATCAACCTTTGTTATTACATGTATCTTAGACGTAACCTCATCATATGTAGAAGCAAGAAATATACCATTTATAGATCAGATGTTGAGGTTGAGTACCTCGCAATGGCGGTCGATGTAAAACCTTAAGCCACCGTTGGGAGGAGAGAGAAGCTCTGTAGGAAAAAAAGGCGATTTTGAGAGTTCTTCTTTTTCCTCCCTTTTCCAGGTCATTTTTCACCTTCTAGATCGATTATTTAGCCTTTTCTATGGGTTAGATCTTCGATTTGTGTTGGTTTCGTTTCTTGGATTCTCTGGAAAAGGTTTTAAATCGATTTATCCTTTTTTTCTTTTGTTTCTGGGCTCTGGGTTTTGGATTCCCTGTAGCGATGTTGGCTGCTTGCTTCTCCTCCTTGTTGTTGGAGGTTTTTGTTGAAGTATGCAGGTTTGGTTTTTTTCGGTCTGGTTTAGGCTTCCGCTTGAAGCCTTTTCTCACGTCGCTGTGCTTGGCTAAAGCTTCGGCTCTGCAAGGCTTTGTTGCTCTTATTCTCTTCCTCTTTGGAGAGCCTACTCCTTCTCTGTGTTGAAGATCTGCGCCTGGTTCGTTTGTTGCTCCTCTGAGATCAGTGTGACGGCGCTGCCTGGATACTTGCTAGGATTTCTGCGTGGGAGAAAACTTACTATTTTTAGATGGCAATTTCTGAGGGGGGAAATTGATTTTTCAAATGATTCTTTCCCTTTTTAAACACTGTCAAGTATGGGAAGAAATCTGATTTCAAAAAAGGGGGTGACGTGGTCAATCCTTCTCTGGCGACAATTTTGAGAGGGGTGAACTCACCGCCTATTTTTGAATCTATTCCTATTAGAGAGGCAAAATTCAAGGAGAGTGATTTTACACTCGAGTTTCAGACGAAGAAGTCTGATGCAGATCGGATTCGGCGCGTTGACAAAAATAAATATGTTGGTGGAAATTACTTGGTAGAAGAAAGAGAGGGGCTGAGAAGAGAAAATAGAGGGGTTGAGAAGAGAACTCGTCGGGAATACGAGGGGTTGAAGGAGGAGAACCGCGGAGATCGCGTGGAGGAAGAGAGAGAAGAGAGAGATAATGAGATAACTCAAATTTTCATAATATTTGACTGTCTAAAAATACTGGACCCTCATCCCTTTATATAGGAGGGATGGCCTTACAAAAATAGTAAATTAATTAAATTGACAACCGACTTGCCTAAACTGACTCTAACTAATTAATTGACCCACTTTCAAATTAAAATCTATGAAATAAACGTTGAGATCACAGGCGATCTCAATTATTTAATTAGACCATTACGACCACTAAAAAACGTAAAGAAAATTGATGACTAATTAATTAGCTAAATTTGGCCCTATAATTTGAGATCACGCTGCATCAACTCTCCTCCGCTTTAAAAATTCGTCTCTCGACGAATTGCTTGATGTAGGTGCATCGTTGGAGAAGTCGTCTTTGAGATTGTAACCTACAATTAGATCTTTCAACATTACGTTTGTAGTTCTTTTCAATTGGGGGGTGTCCCTGCAATTTTCGTACCCCTTTAATTTTCCTCACATTTCTCTTGCCATGGACCTTTCTGCAAATATGGATTTTAGGGAATTTTTCTTTGTAATTTTTCCAACTAGTCTTCCAACTCCCTTCTTCTAGGGATTTGATTCCCGTCAATCTCGGTCCTGTTAGGTTTGGGGCCCTTTATTATGCGCGGGAGGGCGGCAAGGCATCTCTGGCACGCTGGCGGCGGCGGCGATTTGCTAGCTGGAGCGGCGGCTTCTGGGGGACGAGGGACTGGCGAGGGGGAAGCCGTGGGGAATCGGGAGGCGTAGGGGGTTCTTGGATAGGGTTGCGAGGTGGTGTTTGGGGAGGGGTTGGGAGCGATGGGGGGAGCAGCTGTGGGGAGGGAACGACGAGGGAGAGGGCGGCGGCATGGAGAGGAGGGAAGGGAGGGGCGGGCGTTAGGGTTTGGGTAGCGCGATAGAGAGAGGGAAAGGGGGGGGCGAGAGGGAGGATGGTCAGCGGCTGGCGGAGGGGTGCACGGCCTCGCGCGGGCTGGGGAGGGGCGCTCGGTGGAGATGCATAGGGTGGCTTGCGAAGGGGCGGGGGCAAGGGAAGGTAGCGTCGGGGCTGGGGGCGTGAGGCTGGTGGAGGTTTCCCGCGAGGCTGGTGGAGAGGTGTTGGTGGGTTGCAGGATGAGGAGGGGGGTGTTGCAGGTGGGTGGTGGGTTCGGGACCGTTGGTTTGGCGGGGGTGGGGGAAGGTGCCGCCGAGATTAGGAGGAGGGTTGGGGTTTTCAGGTTTGCGGGAGAGGATGGCGGGGCTATTAGGGGAGGAATGACGGGTAAGGGGGTGGCGGGGGCCTGGGCTACAGGGGTTGGGGTTTCGGGAAGGGGTTGCGGGGCTAGGGGAGCCGCTGGGGGGTTTGGGGTTGTGGTGGGAGTTACCTGAGAGGGCTAGGGTGGCGCCGGGATGGTTGGAGGGGGCAGCGGAGTCGATTCCGACGACGGATTCAGGTCTGGAAGCTCCTGGACAGCGGCCGATTCCTCTGTTACGTCGAGTTTTTCTTCATCAAGACTGACGGCAGCGGCTTCGACGGGTGGAGGCCTCGATTGGGCGTCGCGGTAGGCCTCAAAGTTGGCTATTAGGTCCCGAAACATTGATGACATGGATCGGAAGTTGTTCTGCAAATCGCGTACCATGTGCTCCGCCTCTTGGAAGGAGGTGTCGATGGTGGAGATGGCTCGTCGTGTTTGTTCGGATGAACGATGGTGTCGGTGCGAGCGCCGGAACGGATCGTTAGATCGTGAGGACGATCTAAATGCCATGCTCTGATACCAATTGATGCAAAATGGATTTTAGCACGTCGTTGATAAAAATAATTTGGTGGTGGAATATCGGTGGAGAAAAGGAGAGGTTGAGAAGAGAACTCGTCGGGAATACGAGGGGTTGAAGGAGGAGAACCGCAGAGATCGTGTGGAGGAAGAGAGAGAAGAGAGAGAGATAATGAGATAACTCAAATTTTCATAATATTTGACTGTCTAAAAATACTGGATCCTCATCCCTTTATATAGGAGGGATGGCCTTACAAAAATAGTAAATTAATTAAATTGACAACCGACTTGCCTAAACTGACTCTAACTAATTAATTGACCCACTTTCAAATTAAAATCTACGAAATAAACGTTGAGATCACATGCGATCTCAATTATTTAATTAGACCATTACGACCACTAAAAACGTAAAGAAAATTGACGACTAATTAATTAGCTAAATTTGGCCCTATAATTTGAGATCACGCTGCATCAAAGTCGCTCTGTTGCAAAAACCTTTTGCATCCAGTCTGGTTGCACGTTTTCAGAATTCAAGAGCAGATTTAGTGGTGTTTTTAAATATCCTTAAGTAGAAATTGGAGCCCAAAGGATAAATTTATATTGGTGCTCTTGACGCTAAGCATATTTTGATAAGGTTCCAGAGCAATGAAGGCTTCGTTGCGGCTTATGCTTTAGGGAACTTCACCTTTCATAAAGAATGGGTCTTTATTTCCAGATGGTACCCTTTCTTCAGACCATATCTCACTACATCCCAAGTCATTGCTTGGGTTGGTTTGCCATGCCTAAACATTCATCTTCAGAACCCCGATTTTTTAAAGTCAATCGCCGGGGTGATTGGTAGGTTTATTTGCGTGGACAAGGAAGTGAAAGAGTTCTTAAGACCCAGCTACGTGTGTTTGTTCGTTGAGATTGATTTGACCAAGCATAATGTGAACTTGATTTGGATTCAGAATGGTGCACAAAAGTTCAAACAGAAAATCGTATATGAGAAGCTGCCTAAATTATGTTCTTCCTGTTTTTGTGTTGGACATGATATTGAGGAGTATAGATTTAGGAAGAAAGTAAAGGATAAATAAGCTCAAGTATGGAAGCCTATGGGAGACACTCTTCCATTTCAAGAGATCCAGTCTCTTTATCAACAAGAAAAGGAGAAGGAGCAGACCCTCCCTCCACAACAACTGCTTCTTCAAGGATGTCATCATCCTATGGTGGAGCAGCATGCTCCTTCTTCACAGTGGTAGTCGATCCAAAGGATTCCTTCACCTAATCAGAAGCAGCCTCAAGGGATTTCTGATTTTCACTTTTCACAACAAAAGCAGACCCTGGAGATTAGTGATGCGCAATCGGCTCACTTGCAACAAGAAGATGAAGCCCTATAAGTTACTCAAAAGATCAACCAGGCACAAGAGAAGGGAAAAAGCATCTTGATAGAAGAATTAGAACCCTCAGCAACGATTATTAGGAGTAATGGCGCCTTGATAGTCAAGGATGAGGTTGAGAAAGGATCGAGCAAGGAAGTTGCAGCTCCCTTTCCTGATAAGCCTCTCTTTTTCCGTCCATTGGAGAAAGAAGGTGATCAGGGATGGACAACAGTTGCTTCTAAAAAGAAGGGTCATTCGTAGAACCAACAATCTATTTTGAAGAAGGGATTCTTGAGTGCAACCCCAGTTAAATCTACTCAAGGTGAGCAGCATCCTGAAGATATGGAAGAAGATGAAGGAACAAATGCCGGCAATATCCTCATTTCATCCCCGAAGTTCAAAGAAGGGATTTGTAGCCCAGAGCAGCAATGTTTCAATGATTATATCAAAGAGGGCTTCACACAGGATAAAAAAGCTTCAAAAAGAGAAAAGTATTCGGGTTTAAAGACAGACATGTATGGATTTGTTCCTTTCAAGGTCAAGATGGTTGGTAAGGCATTGCCTCAAGGTGGTTCGGCTCCCCTCCATTCCATTCCCTTGTCTCCTGCCTGGCAGAACACCAATGAAATAGCCAAGAGTTTTTGTTCAGCTCCTCACATTCAGTTTACATCAAATTCCTGTGAAACAGAAGATCCTCGGATGATTCCTTCCTGGCTATTCCCGATGTCTCATGGATAAAACCCTCCTTGCAATTTGAATACAGAAGCTTGGTCAGACCATTTAATGCAACATCTTTCTTCCGGACAAACAGCTGAAGATGGAGGTGGTCATTCTGAGAATGAAGATGTTGAAGATTATGTGCACAAGAATGAGGATGATGATACCTTCAGTGACAGTTATATGCTTAGCTTTCATCACAAATGGGTTCCACCCATGAGAAGATCACCAAAACTTAGGAAGGCTAAAGAGAAAGCTCTACGATGATTCAAAGGTAGTCTAAGTGATGTTTGAAGGTCATGTTGGCCATTTTTTAGTTGGTGAAAGTCTGTAGAAGCTATACAGCTTCATTCGCTCTTTTGTACTCCTTTTTCTTTCTTTCAATAAAAGGGGATACCCAGACCCCAGAAATTACCGGGATTATGATAAAAAAAATGGCGATCGATGTTGCAGAAATATTGTGGGTCCAGATTACACTCAACTATATGGATATTCCCCATCAACCTCCCTATAAAGCTCTACTGCCATTAATCTTGAAAATAATCCTAATATTATTTAAGGGGATAAGCATTTCATCTGAGAAAAGTTTGAAGCTAATCATGATCGACTGTCACAAAATCAACCGTCAATGTCTTGCAATAAGAGCCTTTCCATTGCACAACATAGATGAATGTGGACAAATTAGTGATGACTAAAATCTATGCCTTACTCAAGGGAGTATCAAAAATATTTCATTAGGATAAATGGATCTTGATTGTGAACCCATTTAAGTAAGTCAGAGGTCATCTTTCCAACAGTTTTCTCCATCGCGTAGGACAGGGTTTCCACATAAATCGTGTATCCCTCTTTTTAATTTACTTAGATTGTTAATTTCTGCAGCATCCAAGGGGAGTATTATCCTTAGTCTAATCTCAACACAAACCATTTAGAGATAGCATTTACCACAGCATAATCAAGGAAAAGCTATAGAATTACACAAGTTAAACTGATACAAGTACAGAAAACACAGGATATATCGAAATTGGGAAAAAAAGGCTTTCCTGAGCAAAAAAATATAAAGCCAGAATAGCAAAAGTAGGTGCCGATAGGATCAAGATCTTGAACTGGACTTGGCAAACCGGCTTCAAGATTACGTCTCATGACCAGGCCTCCTGGAATTTGGTTTGTCCACCTGAGGCTCCCACTGTCCACATGCGGGCATGGTACGTATATATACAATCTTTCTTATAAAACAGGCAAAATACCAAACACCAACTAGCAGTTCATATTTCTCCTCTATAACCACCTGATCCATAGTAATCTCTTCTGGAGCCTGCAATCGCCATGCTCTTCTGGTGCTCCAGTTTGGGGCATACTTGGATACGATGTCCAAGCCCACCACAATAAGCACAACCTTTCACACCACTAGCGTTTGTAATGGCATCCAGATCTTCCATCGGATCATTCAATTCACTAAGCACTGGTGGAATCCTCTGTTTGGCTTCTTGCAGGAGGTGTTTCAGATCGAGAAGTGTTGTCTCACTCTGGTTCTTGTTTATAAACGTCGTTGCTATGCCCGTCTTCCCGCATCTACCAGTTCGTCCAATACGGTGAACGTAGTTTTCAATCTCTGCAGGCATGTCATAGTTGATGACATGCTGGATGTCGGGAAAATCCAAGCCCTTGGATGCGACATCAGTCGCAACAAGGACGTCCTTTTTTCCAGATTTAAATGATGCGATTGCGTACTCTCTTTCTTCTTGGTCTTTGCCTCCATGGATGGCGACAGCTTCAACTCCTTTCAAGAGAAGGTATTCATGGATATCATCAACGTCAGCTTTGTTCTCACAAAAGATCAGGACAGGAGGAGGCGTCTTTTGCAGGCACTCAAGAAGGTAAACAATTTTGGCCTCCTGCTTAACATACTCAACCTCCTGTATGACATCCAGATTAGCTGCACCAGCTCTCCCGACGTTGACCGTAACGGGCTTCACTAGAGCACTTCGTGCAAAATTCTGGATCTTTTTGGGCATAGTGGCAGAGAAGAGAAGTGTTTGCCTCTGCGCCTTGAAATGGTCAAACACTTCTCTTATGTCATCCTCAAAACCGAGATCAACAAGCCTATCCGCCTCATCTAATGTCAAATACCTGGAATGCAATGTAAGCAGCATAAATAAGTGTAACACGTAATTACGTTTGAGGGTTCTATATACACAAACAATTGCAGTATGGGGAAGTTTGTCTTATAAAATTTAAATAAGAGACAGGGAGTGGCTACCTATTTAGTTATAATTGCCAGTACAGTTTTAGGGGACAATAATAATGTCAGAAGCCAACATAAGAAAATGCTCTTGTCCAGAAATAAAAATGTATTTACATGGCTCGACAAAACAGTTTATGTTTCTCTCAGTAGTACTGAAGATGCAATTAATATTATACAAAAACACTGTTAGTCCCCATCGAATTAATATGCTTTTTCATCCTTTTAATGTTTTCTTGCATACTTATAATTCAAAATGATGGCAAGAGACGTTAGATACACGTTTTACCCTTGAAATATTCAGCACTTGAGCCTTTCAATATGTTTGATCACATACATTAATGTCTTTTATCTTTTGATAGCAGAACCAAAGAAGAATCCATAGTTGCAAATAGCTATAACCTCATTCATATTAATTATAATATAAAGAAAGAACAAAAGAACTCCCCTGAGAGAAGGGCTCCACCCCCATGGATTTTAGTAAAGAACGAACGTAGGAACCAGAAAAAAAAAAGATTAGTGCCCGTCATGGTGGACAAACGCCTCAGCTAACAGCAGATATCCCACCAGAGACAACTCCATGAAGGATAGGCAGATAACAAACGGGAAAAAACTCACAATCAACAACCACCAAAATCCCATCTCTCTAGACATAAGCCCCCAATTAAAGGCTCTGCTAAACCATGATCATCAATCCGTTCACAAAGACCGAAATCTTCATCAGATATGAGCCTGTAAATAAGATTTAACTTAGAAACACGCTCATCAACTAAATGACCCATGAGTGAGACAAGGATACCTCTTAAAATATAAAGATTAATAAAATACTGCCAAATTATTAAGTTGCATTTCTATTATTAATTCCTCTTGATATCGGTATAATCAGAGAGTGTTAGAATACACAACAGCCATAGCACGGATAAATATATGAAATCCTTAATTTACATAGAGGAATGAAACACTCGTTTAGAAAGCAAACAATACTTGGAATTAATCCAGCATTGAAATTTTCAGATTTGCATGCACATCAACTAACAAGCATGCATGCACCAAAAGTTTTCAACATTTCAATATGCAGAGAAGACATCATTTTATGTTTGCTTCGAACTAAACTTGCATACCTGCAGTTATCAAGACTCATCTTCTTCTTTGCCAGCAAGTCCTTCAACCTCCCAGGTGTTGCTACCACAATATGCACACCTCTCTTTACCACCTCCAACTGCTCCCTCATATCTACCCCTCCTATACACAGCATAGGCCGCAGTTCTGGATAACCACTCTCCCTCATTGGCTTCAAAAACTCCTCCACAACCTCATATGTCTGCCTCGCAAGTTCCCTTGATGGGCAAATGACAAGTCCAAATGGCCCCTCCCCTGGCACCACTGGCATCATAACCTCTTCCTGCAATGCAACCATTATTAAAGGCAGCACAAACACCAATGTTTTCCCTGACCCTGTGAAAGCGATACCAATCATGTCACGGCCCGACAGTATCACAGGTAGCCCTTGGACCTGGATTTAGACGAACATACGAGTTAGACACGTTTTAAATATGAGTGAATACATCAGCAACGTCTGACATCAATATGTAAATAGGTATTGTTATGCTATAAGGAAGTACACATTATAAAAATTGGATGGATACAACAAAACCAAAAATCAAACCTTTTCTAGTAAGTGGGTTCGCCTACATTGATATGTTGTCTCCAAACAGATTTCCGGTCATAAATGAGCTCAAATTTAAAAATGGGTATATGGATACAAAACAAATGTAAAAAAATTATAAACATCATTCTCCTTACTATCTAAAGATAAATGGTTTTAAAAGCAGTCCCCTGATGATGAAACACGTAGTGGGATATATACATTCATATATAAACAACAACAACAAAGCCGTTTCCCACAATTAAGTAGGGCCGGCTACATGGATTCTTCGCCTCCATTCAGATCTATCTTGGGTCAATCACGAGCTTATATCCACAAAACAAAGATCCCTTCGTATGGTCTCTTTCCAACACTTCTTGGGCCGTCCCCGCCCTCTCTTAGCCGGCTCAACATCCCAACACTTGCATCTCCTAACTGGTGCATTAGTTGATCTTCTTTGCAAATGACCAAACCATCTTAAGCGCTCGCATCTTATCCTCGATCTGAACAACACCAACTTTCTTTCTGATTGCATCATTCCGAATCCGATCTTTACGTGTGTGTCCACACATCCACCTTAACATTTTCATTTCTGCTACAGCCATTCTCTGCACATGTCTATGGTTCACAAGCCAACATTCAGATCCATAGAGCATAGCAGGTCTCACGGCTGCTTTGTAAAACTTTCCTTTAATTTTTAAAGGAATTTTCTTATCACAGAGAACAGCAGAGGCTCCTCTCCACTTTACCAGCCTGCATTTATTCTATTAGTAACATCTCCATCAATTTCCCCATCATGTTGCAAAATAGATCCCAGATATCTAAAAGAATCTCTCTTCTGAATGTTATCATCACCAATCTTCACCTCAATTCCTTAACCATTGCTACCATCAAAGGTGCACTCCATATATTCTGTCTTAGCCCTACTTATACGAAATCCTTTACTCTCCAACTCATGTCTCCAGACCTCGAGCTTCTCATTTACTCCATCTCTAGTCTCGTCAATCAACATAATATCATCAGCAAATAACATAAACCAAGGTAACTCATCCTTAATGTGACTTGTCAACTCGTCCATAATCAAAGTAAAAAAGAAATGGTCTCAAAGCTGAACCTTGATGTAAACCAATGTTGATGTCAAAATAGCCCGTCCTCCCAGACGGCGTCCTTACACAAGATAAAGCTCTATCATACATGTCCTTTATGAGGTTAATGTATAGGACAGGCACTTATCTCTTCTCCAAAACTCTCAACAATATCTCTCGTGGGACAGAATCATAATCCTTCTCCTAATCAATAAAGATCATATGGAGGTTCTTCCTTTTAGCTCTATAAATCTCAATTGTCTCCTCAGCAAATGGATGGCTTCAATAGTTGAGCGACCTCGCATGAATCCGAATTGGTTTTCTTTGACGTTGGAAACTTGCCTCAACTTTCTCTCGATCACACGTTCCCAAATTTTCATAGTGTGACTCGTCAGCTTGATACCTCTATAATTTGAACAATTTTGAATGTCTCCTTTATTTTTATAAAGAGGCACCACGATACTCCTCCTCCAATCTTCAGGCATTTTCTCGCTTCGCCAAATAACATTGAATAGATTCGTAAGCCAAGTCAAACCGCACTCACCTAAAACTTTCCATACTTCTACAGGGATGTCATCCGGTCCTACACCTTTCCAGGTCTCATAACCTTCAAAGTCTCCTCTACTTCCTTTCTTTGTATCCGTCTATAGCTTGCACGATTCAAGTAACTTTCACTACTAGCTAGATCACCCAAAGTGATCTCTCTATTTCCTTCCCCAATGAAAAGTTTATGGAAATACTGCTCCCATCTAGTCTCTATATCCTTCTGAGTAACAAGCACATGACCTTCCTCGTCCTTAATGCATCTCACTTGAGAAAGGTCTTTGGTCTTTCTTTCTCTTGCTTTGGCCAACCTGAATATATCCTTTTGGCCCTCCTTAGAGTCGAGATTTTTATACAAAACTTCATAAGCTTTCGACTTAGCTTCGCTTACAGCCTTCTTAGCTTCCTTCTTTGCTATTTTGTAGTTTGTGACAGTTTCCTATGTTCTATCCTTAGACATAGCTTTAAAGCATGTTCTTTTAATTTTTAGCTTCTCTTGCACCCCTTCACTCCAACACTAAGCCTCCTTTTGACCTGGGGCTCCTCCCTTTAACTCGCCTAGCATCTCTTTGGCTACCTTTCGGATACAAGATGCTACTGCCTCGCACATCTCGTTTGCACTTCCACTACAATCCCAAGATAAATTTTCTAAAACCTTCTCCCTGAAGCTCGATTGCTTCAGTGGAAGATTCCACCATCTAGTTCTAGTGATCTTAGGAATCCTCCTTTTCTTTACCAACCCTTTTATTCGTACATCCAAGACTAACAAACGATGTTGGGTTGTCAAACTCTCTCCTGGGATTACTTTGCAGTCTTTACAACACAACCGATCTCTTCTCCTCAACGCAAAGTAATCTGTCTGTGTTCTCGTTGGCCCACTCTTATAAGAAATTAAATGCTCCTCCCTCTTCTTGAAGAGAGTGTTTGCTATGAAAAGATCATATGCCGTTACAAAATCCAGGATGACTTTTCCCTCTTCATTTCTATCTCCAAAACCATGTCCTCCATGAACACTAGCATACCCTGAAGTATCTTTTCCCACATGTCTATTAAGATCTCCACCTATGCAAATCATCTCTCTTTGTGGGATTCCTTGTAAAATCTTATCTAGATCCTCCTCTTCAAGCACCAATTTTAGCAAAATAATCCGATCCCCGAATCTTTGCACCTCAACCACACAATCCTTCAAATCCTTATGAACAATCACTCCAACACCGTTTCTACCATTATCTTTACATGAATACCAAAGTTTAAAGCATGTCTTCTCGATCTCCCTTGCTTTCTCTCTAACCCATTTAGTCTCTTGAAGACATAGTATATGAATCTTCATTCTTTCCATCGTATCCACTATTTCCATCAATTTTCCAATCAAAGTGTCAATATTCCAACTACCAATCCGCAACTTCCATTGCAATCTCTTTTGAACTAACTTCTTTACTCGCATGTGTCCATTATGTGAGAAGCCTTGTAAATTTTGGACTGCATCCGGATGGTGATGCAGCAGAACTAGCTTAATTACCCGCATGTGTTCCTCGTGCGAGAACCCTTGCAAATTTTGAACTATATCCAGGTTGCGATGTAGCGGCCCTTGCCAATTTTTCATTGCATTCGGGCGATGCAACACGTCGCAAGTAGAGAACATCCCAAAGAGATCTGTATGTTTGCTTAAATCCATGTTGAAAAGATCCGACTGTCATGAGGCAACATCCTAAATAATATTTTAAAAAAATATTATTTAGGAAGTTGTCTCCGACTGTTTTACGCTAGATGTCGGCTACCTAACGCAACCCTCCTCATTTACCCGTGCTTGGGACCGGCCATGGTTGAGTTGATATTTACATTCATACCCTTGTATAATTTTATATTTATATATTGACCCCTTTATAATTTATATTTACATCCGAACCATTATATAATTATTAACAGATGTCTTTCGTCACTCCTCTGTTAACATTGACGTAATCTGTCAGATATCAAAAAAATTACCCTTCGGTCATTCAAATTATGCTAATCTTCCTCTTCCTTCTCCCTGATCATCCCATATCTCTCCTCCTTGACTCTACCATCCCCCTCTCCTACCACCTCCTCCCTCATCGCCCTCTCCCCCCCACTCCATCCTCCTCATCGTAGCCACATCATCCTCCCCAACTTGTTGCCGTCGCCACCATCAAAGAACGAGTGGGGGGGAGGGGTCACACATCCCTCGTACCTCCCTTCTTCCCTTCCCCTCCTTTCATATTGCAACAACACTTATAATTTATTCACCTCACATCTATTCCACTCCATACTTCCATCACTGGGCCTCTATTTCCACAACCCAAAAGTCTCATTTTTCCTCCTTTGAACCATTCCCTCTCCACACCAACACTACCACTCCCCCCAAGCACTTCAGCAATCCCTCTACAAGACTGCACCCCACCATAAAGGGCATCAAGCGCCCACGTGCTTGCCCCCTAGCTCCAAGAACAAGACAAAACCAATTGCTGACAACACCTCCTAGCCAACCCCGCCTTGTTGCCGTCGCCACCACCAAAGAACGAGTGGGGGGGAGGGGTCACACATCCCTCGCACCTCCCTTCTTCCCTTCCCCTCCTTTCATATTGCAACAACACTTATAATTTATTCACCTCACATCTATTCCACTCCACACTTCCATCACTGGACCTCTATTTCCACAACCCAAAAGTCTTATTTTTCCTCCTCCTTCGATCCATTCCCTCTCCAAACCAACACTACCACTCCCCACAAGCACTTCAGCGATCCCTCTACAAGACTGCACCCCACCATAAAGGGCATCAAGCGCCCACGTGCCTGCCCCCTAGCTACAAGAACAAGACAAAAC
The DNA here is from genome assembly GCA_037367405.1 of Ottelia alismoides. NCBI lineage: Eukaryota > Viridiplantae > Streptophyta > Magnoliopsida > Alismatales > Hydrocharitaceae > Ottelia > Ottelia alismoides. The sequence continues at coordinate 78,336 of JAZKJV010007574.1, read as the reverse complement.
CAATTGCCAACAACACCTCCTAGCCCACCCCACCTCAAGTTAAACTAACCATATATTAACCAGCCGTTCTTTTCTTCTTTTTTCTCCTGCTAAATCTAGCTTGTCATTGGAAGAGCAATTGAAACTGGTGAGGGCTGCAAACTAGCTTATTTTCTTAATTAGATTTTAACAAACTAAAATAATAATGTTCAGAAAGGCGGGCTAGGCGGCCGCATATATGTATTCGGTGACTCTACCGAACCGCATCGATAGTATTCGGTATATATGCGATTTTGGCGAGTATGCAGCCGTCTAAACCATATATGCGGCCGTATATGTGGTCGCGTCCGCCTATTGGAAAGATCCCCTCCCTTCAGGCTTCAACTGTTGTTGGTCCCTTCAAGCTTTAGCTATAGCTGTTGCTCCTACCAGAAAAAATAAATGTAATTGTTGTTGTAAATTGTAAATATCAATCTATTTAATAGCTTCAAATGTTGTAATCTGTTTTATGCATTTATTTAATTTGATATCAGGTTTAGAATCTTTAGAATATGTTGCATCTTATTTTGTGAAAAAATATATCTATTAGTCGCCTGCACTCTGCCACTCAATACTTTTCTTATTTGTTCGTATACTCTGTAATTTTTTTTACCTAAATATCTCCCTCAAAATTTTGTTATAATCAACTATTTAGATTTTTTATTGAAATCATGTCGTACTAAAAAGTCCAAATGTTATTTTTTGTCTATGTTATTTTCTCAAAACATAAATAAATAATATTTGAATTTATTATTATTAATTGAAATAAAACAAATGGCATATATCCACATATACTTCCGTATATATCCCGACTACCATCTTACTCGCTTCAGATCGCCTGACTGAACGAATATTGAATACCGACTTTCTGAACCTTGTAAAATATGATCTCATATGCATAAGTTTTTGAAAGGAAAAGGGAACGATGCCAACCATAAAGGTGGACAGCCAAAAACTTATGTTCATAAGATTTTACAAAGATCGATACTCCTACACGAGTAGTGCATGTACTAGTGTGCTTCAACATACAATCTCTCCCCACAGAATATAACCACATTCCTTGTCTACCATAGTGCCCAAAGAACATGGTTTGAAAAAATGTGTCTCGAGGTGAACGAGGCGTACGCCTCGAGGCAAGGCGGCCCGAAATCGCCCCAGAATGGCCGCCTCAACAGAGCTATGGCACTCCATTGTGGGAGGCCAATCTCCTGGTGGTCTTCCTTTTCTTTTTTTTTTGTAAGGGTCATCACGAGACCTTCAAAAAAGAAAACAAGACTATAAGCATGCGCGGGAGTCTTGACCTAGCCACTGTGCCTACGCTGGGAGCTCCCTCTTTCAACCAAGCCCTTTTTTGCTAACAATTCAAAGCTCTATAATAAATGCAGCAAGATATTCGGAAGTGTTGCCCGGCTTTTAGAATATAATAGTTTTTCCATAATTTATATATTATTGAAATATGGATAGAAATCAATCTCTGTAGTTCAGTGACCCGAGGGTTGAGGTGACTACCTCAGATGGTCGAGGCATTCGAGACGGTCGAGGCGGAGGCGAGGCGGTCCTCAAGGCGTTTTTTTATTTTCAAAGTATTTTTTCTGTAAATCATTTGTCCTATTGACAATTTCAGATGTTTATAAAGATCGAATTGTTTAGGATATAATTATACAAGATGAATGCTTAAATTTGAAAACTTTCATATTCATATTTACCATTAAACATGTCAAATTATGTTAATAAATTCTTACCATTATACCCTTAAACATACGAATATGTAAATATCATAGAAAACATTACCACTAAACTTATTAAGGAGTGGTGTTATATAAAAAGATATGTAATATATCGAGAATAACAAACAGATCCATGTACCATAATAGAAATAAAATCTTTAATTAAAAAAATCACCGGGGGCGCTGCCCCTACACCCCCACAAGGGAGAGCGCACATGCTCCCCCCTAGAAACCCCCCCAGGTTCGTTGACCGAGCAACGAGACTCCATTCTTCTTGGGGTATGGTACGATAGGAGGGAGTACATACGACGGATCTTCAACATGGGTTAGATGGTTAGAATTCAGGGGGATATCAAACAAACTCATTCTCTGATTGGATGGGAATTTAGTAAAAAAGCATATACAATTGTATATCTTTTATTTCTTGTGTTTCTATCTTTATAATTCCATCATATGTTATAGTGATACACCTATAATTTCATTAGTATATATTTTATTGTATTTTTATAGGTATTTATCCTTATAAACTGAGGCTTACATCTCGACCACCTCGAAGCTACGTCTCGCCTCGATTCCATAGAAACCACCTCGTTCCGTTTTTCATTTTTTTAAACCTTGCCAAAGAATAAGGGTTAGAGAGACTTTCAAGCCCTGAAGAAGCAGTCCCAAATTCACCAATGAATTCCCAAAATTAGTTGATCCCCAATTACACAACACCCAAAAAAGATGTCATCTCGTAAATCTGTCTTGACAATGAGTAAAAAAAGAAGAGATGGTAGACGTCCTCCACCTCCTCATGGTAGAACTGACAAGAATCCATGATGCCCACAAATACTTTAGACCTCAAGCATACATCATCAGCCACCCTCGCACATAAGTCAAAAGATAAACCACAACTTGTGTGGGATATTCCAGCACCAAATTTGGCCCAGAGATGGTTCACGTAGTTCGACTACCCCCAAGTCAAACACCAACGACATCTATAGAATCTTGTAGGTCTTCTTCACTATGGAATCATCATCAAATACCCCCAAAAAGAAACTCAAATATCACCATAAGCTCAGTCAATCATAGTTTAGAGAACTTTCTGAAACAAAGTGTCCGAGAGCCATCAAACCAAGCCTCGTCAACTAGCGCATCCCGATCCATTGCGAGGGCAAACAGACGTGAGTAGTGGTCATAAAAAGCATATTGGCTCGTCCAGTCATCTAACTACAGGAATAAGCCACCATCACCCAACACATGTTTCAAATGCAGACAAACCTGTGGAGAACTACACATACCCCACATTAGAAATTGGAGGGCTTAAACTCCCTAACTGTCTGGACATCCCATAAATCCTTCTTACCAAAGAGCATAGCAAATCGGAGCCTCCACCTTAATATGGTGACCCACTTCACCAGGAGGGACGTGTTCATCACATCCATGCTCAATAATCCCAAGCCACCATTACTCTCATCTAGCATTACCGCCTTCCAGTCGATAAAAGGAATGCCATTCAACTTGCCCAACCTAACCCAAGAAAAACGTCGCATCAAAGCCTCCAACCTCCCATAACAACCAAGAGTGAATAGGATGACAAAAATATTGGAATCATCGGGATGGCCATTTTCAAGAGTACCAAACAACCGCCTATTAAAAGGCATGAAGAATGCCAACCCACAAGCTTGCACTCAAGCCTCTCCACCATGGGCAACCAGTCTGACTAAGAAAGATGGTCGTCTGCTAATGATGACTCCAAATAATGGATCGGTAGGGTCCCCACTGATAGAGAAGCGAAGTCCCACAAACCTCCGCCTCCTCCTCAATAAGCAAGAAAACTACAAAAATCGACTTCTCACTATTGAGCCTTAGGTCCGCAACAATATTGAAAAGCTCCACAACATCAATCCCCTCTGCCTCGCATACACCACCCTCCACGAACAATACAGTTCCATCAACATATTGTAGAACCGAGATCAAAATTTTATCCAAACAATAGCCACGACAAAAATTTCTTACCACCACTCATGAGACCATCTATGAAAGAGAATCGACCACCATAACAAAGAGTAACAGAGCCAACGGGCACCCTTGCCTAATCCCCAATGTGGTTGAAAGAACCTACCCTCCTACCTTCTATTCACTAAAATCGAGTAGGATGTTGTTATGCACCTCCTCATCCGAGCAATTCGATCATCAAAAAAACAACGTCCATCATGTGTCTATCTGGAAAAAATTCATTTGTGAAACATCGATGATAGAGTCCAAGACATCTCGTAACAATGAGATAGATAGCATTTGAATGGACAATAGGGTGGAAGGAAATCTTCCACTCAGCTTGTTACATGGCCCACATCCTTCTTAGGCAATAGACAAAAGGAGACATTTCAGTGTTATCGTTGATATATAGCCGACATGTTGCTGATACCCTGAAAAGATATATACCCAGTATCGATAGCGTTGACTCGGAGATAAAGATATATTGATGGCATGTCGTTAACATGTCTTTGATATTTAAAGTCATGGGACCTACTAAATAGATCTACCAATACAAGGACTCACACATCCTACCCAAACTGATATCAATGCCCACGCGGCACCAGTGCATAAATATCACCTGAAAGTGATACACTCATTTTCAAAATCCTCCAGAAAAGGAAGGGATGGGGTATGAATGCTGACAATCACACCCTCCATCAATAACGTCGAAAATCACATGCATCTGGCCCCTCGACCTCTGCCAACTGCGATGATGTGGACTCACACTCCATCTTCCGCTTTCTTGGTTAGACGCCAAACTCCAAACCTGCAAAGGGTTTATCTTTCCCTTCAACAACAACTCCTCTTGTCCAGAGAGGCCTCGAGCACACAACAAACCCCCATCAAAACTAACCAAAACTCTAGCAAAGTCAGAGCCCAATAGCAGCCACATATCATCATTTTCGCCAAAATAAGGTGAACATCATACAAGGTTGTAGAAGTCGGTACTCAATCGATCAGGTCACTAACTAAGGATTAATCAGCAGTAGGGCAACTAATTGGATTTAATCAGCCTTTAGTTGGTTTTGAATTTTTTAATTATCTTATATACATAAACCATTTTTTACATATATATTTTTATATATTTACAGTAATTTGTACATTTCCCATTTGAATTTAAAAAATATATTAAGCATATTAGAATAAGTATGCTTTAAAAGGTAGTAAAATAGAATAATTCTCTACGCAAAAATCGGACGACTAGTTGGCTGATTGAGTATAGTCGGTCGGCCTGATCGGACGACTTTTACAACAGTGCCATCATGCGCATCTGACATAAGATAACAATCTCTATTCGTTAGTGGAGATGTATTGACTGGCAAACTCCCTTCAACCTCCCCATCCCACCCCCACCCAGCACGTGCACTCTATTCTTTGTTGCCCCGCACATTACATCAGAAGCACACAAGATTGCACATGAAAGCATTCATGAGGTGTCCAATCTCACCACAACGGAAGCAACGAAACGATACTGAAATCATCTTCCTCCGTTGACCCTTTGTGGCAACTCGAGGACCAATCTTGGTCGAGATCGGTCATGACCTCCATCATCTTCACGCTACTCTCTCAGTAGCCCTCGACTCACCATCCTCGCTCTTGTGGCAGATGAATCCTCCTCCAGCCAAAATTCCCCCCTCCTCCCTCTCACCATCCTCCGTGTCTTTCTTCCAGTATGAATGATTACACTGAAGAGATATCATCCTCGTATGCATAAGTTATAATCCCTTGATCATCATGTACATCCTCATATTAAAGTCGGATAAAGGGTAGAGTTCTGCTATCTAAATATATTGACAATACGCTGAACAGCTGAGATATCAGAAATTTATGGCACGGTAATTCTCTTCATTTGTCATCCTTTTTGGGCCATTATACTTTTAGCTTTTTGAGTGACGCAATTTCTATTGTATGAGCCTAGTGATATATTGCCGCAAACGAAATGCTAAGTAACCGGGGAGCGCGCTCCAAAAGAAACATCACCGATCACCACAGTAACTGACAAAAGCCAGGAAAACAATAATCCATACAAAATGTCAAGCAAGCCAAAAGCAGACACGCAAATTAAGCGGGGCAGCAGCCACACAAAAAAGTACCCATTTTATTGTTTTTTTACCGGTTTTTGGTTGAGAAGACAATGAATGATATGAATATCTGAATGGGAGTGGGCTGGACGATGCCCTTCTCCCTAAGCCTCCGGAGCACGGGCTCGGGCAGGCGCATGTCCCTAAAGTTCTTGATGGGAGGGGGCAGATCGTCGCCGTCCACCAGTATGTGCCACTGCTTACGCAACGCATCAGCACGGCGTGGGGACATGCGGCGGATGGAGAGGGGGGGCTTCCAGCCGGTGGGGATGGGGTCGGTGTAGGTGATGCCCTTGGCGAGCTCGCGCACGGACATAAGGGTCTTGCGGTCGGAGAGGTGGTCGATCATCTCCTTCTCCTGGAGGATGAGCTGCTCCGTGGGGGTGATCTCAGGCTGATCCTTCTTCAGCTGCGAGGCCTTCACGAGAAGGCTGGGCTTGGACTCGGCGGCGGAGGCGGAGGAGGGAGGCAGCGCAGGAGCAGCATCAGCGGCAAGGAGGACGCCACCGCGGGTTGAATGGTGGTGGAGGAGGGCGTGCGCTTGAAGGGCTCGGCGCTTGGCCACCGGGATGTACTCCTCGAACTCCTCCGCGTCGCCATCGCCGTCGGAGGTCATGGTGGAGGAGGAGAGAGGCGTGGGATTTTTGGCCGGGAAGGGAGAGAGGGGAGGGCGTAGCCTTTGCTGATGCTTTTTATTTTACATTAAGCAGGTGAAAAACATACATTATCTTATCCAAGTATATTGATAAATCACTTTTTAAGGCTCAAAGGACCATCTAAAATTAACTAAATCACTTTTTAAGGCATGTGCTCGGGTGTAGCATGCAAATTTGGTGGTAATAGCATATGATAAAGATTTTTTTTATTAAAGGTTATTTTATAGGGCATAGGGTAAAGAATTCACAAAAGTAGAGTTTTGAAGAATTTAGAGTACTCGAATGAAGCGTTAATTAGGATTTTTTCATTGGTATGGGTAGATGCAATCTTTTCAAGATAAAGATGCAAGCATGAATTTTGCCAATGTTTGAATTCCAAGAGGACTTAGGGCAGAAAATTAGAACCTAGATAGTTGAAGTGGGAACCTTGAGATTAGGGCTGGCTATTGAGTCATGGCTCGATGAGCTAGGCTCGGACTCGACTCGATAAGAGCTTGTGAGTCTGGATCATTAAGGTATTGAGCCGAGCCTGAGCCTGAATTTTAGGTTCGATAGCTTAACGAGCTCGAGCCCGAGCCGAGCCATGTTCGGCTCAATAACTCGATAAGGGGCTTGATAAGGAATATATATACAAAATATTTATAATTATATATTGGGTCGATTTCAACTATACTGCAACCGTTAAAAAATGATTATCCAAATGGAGGTCGTAGGAGTCTCTATTTCGCACGAAACTTGAATGACATAATATAGGGATATATTGATGAATTTCCCTGGATTCATTTAAAAAAATAACAAAAATGGGGAAAATAGAGTGGGGGGAACCAAGCTAGCTACCTCCAAAAGGCAGCATCATTTTTTTCCTATATATTTATATATTTATATATAATACATGCAAGAGGAGTTGCATGTTCAACAATAGGTACATATATCTATAGTTGTAGTTGTCTACAGGTAGTAATTAAATATGTATACTATACCCAACAAAACTGTAGATCGATATATTTTTGCTTCATGGGCACCTTAGAACTATATATGTCCATGTATATGAATGTGAATTCCAACGTGACAATAAATCATGCATATTATATTGTAGATTTAATTACAATATCATGTTATTATACATCTTTAAATAGGAACATATTCGATAATATATATTATCCACTAACGTGGCGAGCCAATATTATGTTTTTCTAGATAACAGACAACTACAACTATATTCATGTTTTTTACGTTATAATTAACAAATCAATATTTTCTATTAGAAAATAAAATAGTACAATATATAATATAATTTAGCTTTTAAAATGTAACTCAAATAGTGACCATTGGTAAGGAAGATAGACTTTAAAGAAGAGGTTGTGGGTTCGAGCCTACGCAACACACTTTTGTACCCAAAATTTTTTATTTTCCTTAACGAGCCTGACTTGGCTCGAGCCCAGACCAGGCTCGATAAGGGGCTCGAGATCAATAAGGGGCTCGGCTCAAGCCTTATCGAGCCCAAGCTGGCTCTATAAGAGGCTCGAGCTCACTAAGTCCAAGCTTGATGAATCTCCATTTCATCACCTTTATTCTATCATTTTGGCCTCAAAAACCCTAGCAAATGCATGTAAATAGCACCAATTTGCACATAATAGCATTCATTATTCATTTGTATTAATTATATATAAAATAAGGTTTTTAATGCCAAAATTATAGAATAAAGAGAAGAAAAGAAAAAGGAATAAAATATTGCAAATATTTTATGACCCTAACCCCGAGACCAAGTCCAGAATGGAATTGGTCGACAAGGAATAAAGTAGGGAGAGATAAGGGACAATTATCCAATAAATACTCCATTCATTTATGCATTTCTGGCACTTATTTTGTACATAATTATTTATTCAACAAATGAAGAAACGTTGTACATGAAAGTTGTAGATAATAATGTGAATAAAAATACAAAATTAAGTTTGTACAAAAATAATACTCAGTGTACATTTTATACACAGAATAAAAAGCCAAAATCTCAACTTCACAGACCCATATCTTGCAAATAAAAACTCCAAATCACCCAAACTCACCTTTAATTGTATATAGCATTCCATGAACTATTTTACAAAATTGGTTTCATAATTTTTGGAGCTCATATGCAGAAGTTAGGTTTTTGGCCCTTCTTGTATATAGGACTGATTAAAATATTCATTTTATTCAGTATTTATTATTTGTACAAAATCATATTTTTAGAATTTTGTAAATAATGTATATAATGCACGTACACATTAAAAATAGAAGGAAACCAAAACTAATTTGTAAAATAAAATAAGTCTATAAATTCATAGACAAAATACCTATGATATGTACCTATCTATAAATAAAAAGGGCTTTAATCCTTGAATCTTTTGCTCTTCTATATTTTTATAATAATGTACACATTGTACATAGCTCATTAAAAATACAAAACCAAAATAAAAATCAAGAAAATATATTAAATAAATTAAGTGTACAAAATACATAGACAAAATACCTCTAAGTATACCTACATACATCTATACCTATTTATTTAAAAATATACATAAACTCATAAAAATCAAACAAAAATATCTTTTTACTCACAAAAATAAATTATGAATTTATAAAATAAGCCAATAAAAATAATAAAAGAAAATAAACAAATTAAAAATAAAATACATGTAAATACATACATATACATATTATCCAAACAAAACACCTCGAAAAATTCAATAAAAATCATAAATAAATACTAGATGAAATAATACACATTTTTTATAGTATAAGAAAAAATTAATAAAATCATTTAGGGCGTCAAATAAATCAATCTTCCTTCAGATTTGCTATTTTGTCTCGTAGCGGCTTACGTGGCCCAATGAGGCGCCGGCCAACGTTGACTCCCAGGTCAACTGTCCCATCCCTCGCCTGGCGTCTCTGAACTGTCTACTCCCCCGATTTCATGCCTTTTTCCCGAGCACACCATCCATCAATCGACAACGCTTCCTTCACAAGAATTGTTCCCTAATCTTCCATGATGCCCGCAAAAATCATAGATCAACGAGATGTTCATTGGATCAGTTAATAATCGCCGGGTAATAAGGCCCCTTGCCAATGTTTATAAATAACAAGCTCCACTTCCTTCCTCGAATTTGGCCACTTTTATTCCAACCTAAAGCCTAGATCTCGTTCCTGGATTGTTCCTCGTGACAGGGGGAGTAGCCCAGCGCCGTGACTCGGCCGGAGGGAGGAGATTTTGACGCGGCGGAGCTCCGGCGTCCGCCCTGCTCCCTGGAGGCCCCCAGGTATAAGAGCTGCCCTTTCTACGCATTTTTAGTTAGTTTTAGATGTTACCTTTTCGTTCCAGTCATTAGAATAGGTTTTGATTAATGCATGTAGTTTAGAAATCGAAATTCGAAGTTCGCCGGAGCTCCGCTCCGGCGACTTCTCCACTGTGGATCTGTCTGTATCCGACCGCCCCGTTCACCCCATTTCAAAGCCCAACGCTTTCTCCATCTGTTGCACGCATTTGTTCAACCCAGGACCCTAGGTCCTGAAGGATATGGTTAGATCCTCAAGCACATCACGGAAGCGTGAGCGTCGCATCGAATACGACGAGGAGCGACTAGTCGCACTAGTTACTCGATGCAGCGGAATTTAAAATTTTTCATACGACGAAACCACATGATCCAAGAACACTTCTCGGATCGTTACGTCTAAACCACAAACAAGTAATAGGGTTACCTCTTGAAGCGTGGTTGCGATCGAGTCTCTAAACGAAGAGACCTCCTGTCTCAAGTCCGATCCGACGGAGGAGACGCTTGCGAGCGCGGGGATGAACCGCGTGCTTCTCGCAATCCATGTTGATGATCCAAGCGACGGATCTCCTGATCTCGACACACGAGATCCGACGTCTTCTTCACGAGCGAGGCGCACCGAAGGAGATGGAGATCCACGAGCAGACGAACGGGAAGCATAACGACGATGCCGCGGCGATGGAGAACCTCTCCATGGCATCCATGGTGGACGGCCATGAGAGGGAGAGAGAGAGGGCTGACCTCTAGAGAGAAAGAGAGAGAGAGAGAGAGATGCTTCTCAAGCATTATGTGTAAAGAGAGAGCATGGGTATGCCTCTCTATTTATAGGGTTTTGGGATCCATGGATCTCAATCCATGGGACATATAAAATCAATGGGTGAGATTGATTTATGTCAATCCAATGGCTAAGATTGTTGTTGGTAAAACCAACAAATTTAGATCAAAATATATTTGACAAAATCAAATACAAATTAATCCAAAATCAATTCAATAAATAAGGAGAGAATGTGCATGGAGATTTCATCTCCATGCACTTTCCATGTGGACGGCCACACATTCCTTTTGGGAATGATGTGCCGCCCCCCCTCTTTCCATGGAGGGAGCAATCTCATGGAAATCCATGAGATTGCATATCTCCTTGAAAATCTCCTCTATTTATTTCCAACAACTTTTGTTGGCTTTTTATTCTTCAAAAATAATTCACAATTATATTTGAGAATATTGCAATCTTGCCATAGAAAAATTGTGAATCAAATTCACAACCCAAAACAACATGTAATTTACATTGTCAATTAATTACACAATGTGTATCCAATACACATAACAATTAATCAACACATATAAATTATAATTAGCTCTCTCTAATACATTATAAATCACATTTATAATATATTATGAATAATTGGATATTACTATCCACATTATTCTTATCCTTGATAATTAAATCATATTTAATCATCTTGGATCTCTTTATCTCATGTGTTCAAATAATATGAATCACATTCACATTATTCACATCTTTGATAATCAAATCACATTTAATTATCTAAGATAACTCTCTTTATAATATGAATCAAATTCATATTAATGTTGATAATTAAATCACATTTAATTATCCATTTTCTCAATGCTCGGATACATTTATCAACAATAGAATTATCCATGAACTCTTTCAAGGATAATGCGCTTTCTCCGCGAATACTTGGAGATAAGGACAGGGCGATTGTATTGTTCCACGTATAGTGACTTGGATATTGAGATCACATCTCAAAATCCAGATCTCGGGCCTCCCATAGATGCTTGATTAAATCAAGACCGTAAATCTAATCTTCTCATTGAATCTGAATCACATTCAGATCAATATCCAACATTTGGACTAAGATCAGATTACTTCTCTACTGAGAGGAGTCACTAAAATCCAAACCCGTTTCATCACTCCCTAGGAATGGAAGCGTCATGGTTATACAATCGTTTATGATCACATCACCCTCAGGTATTCCTAATACCTGTACATCCTGCATACTGGAAGACTCAGATTAAACCAGAAGTATTAGATCAACTTTACACTGTCTACTTCAGGGTTTTATCAGTAAGTTTCTCATTCGATCATTGGGAGTCGGTATCGATCATATACTTTCCAAAAGCATATATCATACCTAGGTCTTGATCATATACTTTCCAAAAGTATATATCAAACCAACAAATTCAGTCAAGCTTCCAAAGCGAGACGACCGTGCGCACGGAATTTGATTCTTCCCAATATCTCATGAGTGAGCTCATGTCTTCCGGTTCAGTAGTGAACCTGTATGATCCCTTTGAGAGATCGTATTACTCATATGCCCTTATATGCACACCAGCGCGCCGGTGTATAGACCTTGATTAGGTCATCAACCTATTGGTCTGCCAAATGTACATACTCAGACATATAGTAACACATCTGTCTCCGGTCAGAGGATGTGTGCCTGTATCGTGACAGCATACGATATAGGACTGTGGTTATCTCGATCTCGTTAAGTCAACTCTTTGACCTAACTTATCCGACACCTCCGAATCTCTATTCCTATGCAGAGGACCTGCATCAAGAGGTCGGTCAGATATCAACCTAAATGAGATAGGATTGCCATATCCTACTCATGCTGGAGATCATCTCTTAATAATCATTTGACGGTGCTTGATGAGTCCTCAATCTAACTCATTAGATATTCATCTAAGCACCAGCCTCTATGATTCAATAATTGAATCAACAGCTGTATGATCATTAAGATGGCCATGGTACATAACCCTAATTGTACTAAGGGACCTATTATGCAAACTATGTACTCTTTATTTCAGATTAAGGAGTGAATTGCAATAACATTTATTGCATAATGGCTCGCCGTGGGCTCGCATGTCCAACAATCTCCCACTAGCCCAAAGAGCCATTAATGGGCTAATCATTTAAACCCACACTCATGTGACAATCATAGGCTATTTAGAAAATAGCTAGGTAAGCTGATCAGTCACTCCGTTCCCAAGAGACTACACCAAGTCCTTTTACGGCACTTGCATATCTCCTAGTAACAGTGCTTGCATCCAATGCAAATGTTGCATCTCATGCAACCGATACTCAATTTTGTTAGTTATAGTGTCATTGACACTACATCATAACCAGTATTCCCATAATCCTTATTAGAATACCTTCATTCCTGGAGATCTCTATCTCCTAAGGTATCTACAGTTAAGACCATCATAGATCACTATCTACAAGGTCTTAAACTTTTTGAAGATAAGACTTTGAGATCACTATCTCTAAGTTTCATCATCTTTGAAGATATTGTTATTACTGCAACTAAGTGTTTTATTTTTAGAGTAGGATTAGTAACAGTTCACTACTCCCACTGCATGGCAGACATCTGGCTCTTGTACACATCTAGCATATACCCAGCTTCTCATAACTGATGCACAAGTGCAATCAGTTCTAGCATCCACTTCCTCAACTCTTTGAGGTGCTATCCCTTTAGACAGGTCACTACCACATCTTAAGGGAAGGAAGCCTTTCTTGGAATTTTCCAAAAAATGGAATAAGTCCAAGGTGTACTACTAATGCGACAGTCCCAATACCCTCTTCTCTTTTCTTCTGAACGACTTCAGAATTAAGATCTAAGAGGTATCCTTGAAACCGTATCTCAAGGTATGGAACAACCAAATTATAAAACACTTATCATTTATTCTTATATGATTAGAATAATATCTACATTAAGCACGATGAACACAATGGCACTCCCACTAAGCTTCACATGGTTCATCAAGATTTTATCTGAAATCATAACATTTATAATTTCATTAAATCTTATGTTCCAACTACAAGAAACTTATTTGAGTCCAAAGATGGAGTTCTTCAGCTAGCACACCTTGCTTTCCTCAACCATGAAGCCCTGGGGCTACTTCATATGAATATCCTCAGAGAGGCATTCATAGAGGAACGCAATCTTGAATCACACCATGAAGATGTCATAGACAAGTTGTGTAGCTATAGTTAGCAATATTCTGATGGGTTAAAGCAAGGTTACTGGAGAGCAAGTCTTATCGCAAGCGATGCCTTCTCTTCGGTGTGTAGCTCATGGCTACGAACCGTGCTTTGAAGGTCTATACCTTCTCATCAGGTTCCCTCCTTCTCTTGAAGATCCATTTACACCTTAATGGGTCTGACCCATATAGGTGGATCCTCGAGGGTCCATATACAACACTTGTATATGAAGTCTACATTAGACTTTTATTGCTAGCATCCATCTTTCCATGACATGATCCTCAGGAGCTTCATCACATGAAGTCCGATCATTTTCAGATTTAAACTGACACATGGAATCCATCCTCAAACTTATTTGAAGAGGTATTAGTGTTTCATCTTTAATTGTACTTTCAGTTTCCAATATCAGGAGCCTCATTATCTTTTCAAGATTAAATGAGTTCCTTCACTTCATTTTCATCTTGATTCTCAAGAGAGTCATCCTATAAGAATCATATTCTCAAAGATTAGATCTTTTAAGAATCTCAAGGTCATAAAGTAGGTATCCAATACCATCCTTTATTTTCCTAATGAAGTAGCACTCTCTAGTGCCAGATTCCAGCTTAATCACATGGAACCTTATTAAGGATATATAATGCAATCTCTACCACATATATATACCTGGAAACTAAGAGATAATTATGCTATGATTAATCATTGATTAAATCATGTCACACATGATCAATTGTATCTTCCTACAACTCCATTGAGTTAAGGTTTATTAGGAGGATTGAGATAGGAATGATATTCATATCTCCATAAGGTATTTCTTGAATTCATCCAATAGGTACGTGCTACCTTGGTTAGATTAAATTCATTTCATCTTCCTTCAAACTTTGGTTCTAAACCAAAATTGTGAAATCTTTGAACATTTCAAAGTTTTCTAAGTGAAGAGAAGAAATATCATATCACAAATAATCACTAATAGATATCACATATCCATGATGTTTATTCTGATATAGATGATTCACATACATCAATATGTATGAGATCTTGAATACCTCAACATCTTACATCTTTCCCAAAGAAGGGTGTATTGGACATCTTTGAATACAATATTCACAAGTATGTGAGATTTGAATCTTTAGACAGTCTAAAGTTTCATGTCTTACTAGTCCATTGATCTCATCAATAGACATATGTCCAAAACTTGATGCCAGATCATTGTCAAATGATCTTTATCCTCTTATTGATCTTTATAGGTTTAATTTTCAGTATTAGAAATCTTAATGAACCATTCATTAATTTTCTAATTTAATAGAGTCCTCTAGATTTTAGATTACTATCTGAAATATTTCCATCATAACTCTTTATGATAGATTTATTACAGAATTCATGTTTATATCCAACAATTAGAAATAAACAATGAGTGTATTCTAATATCTAGGTCACAGAGACATTCTCTAAGACTAAGGGCTCCCACTGAAAATATGAAGTCTATTGATCTCATGGAAATTGTTGCAACACTTGCATCACTTTCAACATGGATGACCAATAAACCTTAAGATCAAATTTCTAATACATATGCAACCAATTGCAAGTGTCATTAGAAAATTTGAGATACAATTATTAGACTTTATCTTATCAAATAAGTAAGTCAATATCAATGATTATATGTAGATTATACTGATGCTCCATCCGAGTCCTTTTCTGAGGATTCTAGACAGACTTGATAGTCATACTATCAACACATCAACTTATTGCAGTATTGGCATTCATCCAACTCTTTGGATGTCATATGGAAGTCACAGAAGTACAGTCAACCCTTTGACTATACCTCTTACTTGGGTCCAACCCATGCTTCCACTGCGCTCCCTTTATCTATAAACAACCTTTGCTCAAGACCAAGGATCTCTTATGTCAAAATCAAAAATTTCAATATAAGAGTATTTCAACATTTATACAAGCTTCATTTAAGTTCATATAATATGAATATTATGAAGCTTCATGAATGACTAGAGTATAGACAGTAGAATGATGACACTCATCATCTACATCCATCTAAACTCTTTGAAGCATCGGTTCGGGTAGGTATTCAAACAATTTGAATACATTATCTCTAATAGAGCTACCATTCTACATGATGTAGAGAACCATGTCATTCATGATTAAATGTCAAGAGCACATATATATGCCAGAATATCTTTATTGATTTTTATAAGGATTAATTTGATAATTACGATCATCATCGACATGTCACTTCAAAAATACATTCGATAAGATCAAGACTTATAGAGACATACAAACCCTAGGGTTTTAGTCCTATTGTCTTATTTAATTATCACTTCTCATTATTATGAGGAATCTTGCACATTGCAACCACATACATTATGTGTCCAATCGCAATTACAATATCTGGATTAAGGGTCCAATCCATGATATTCTACTGGTTATTAATGAGTATAACATTGAGTGGGTTTAATGAAGGATTATCTGAAATAAGTAATTTGCATAAGGGTATATATTTATATATATACACATATTATACTTTGATTTAGGAGTTTTTATATCAAAGTTGTCTTGCCTTGTCAAAGACACTGAAAGTTCATTCCCTTAATCACTTTCAATGTAAGAGATATACTTACCATTATATCTCAGCAAGATCTGGGATCTCCTCTTTATCTTTGTTACATCCCAATAATATGAGAAACTGCAACTCCAATGAAGAGAAGCGGGAACACATTCCGCCTTGCAAGTCCAACTTGCATTTCCCAATTCGGTCTTTAACACCCGGGCCCACCACCCCTAAGGTGATGTTGACCCGTCGTTAATTGAACCAACCGTCAACAGGAATAGAACTCGCTATGCGGAATCCAATATCGCCCCAATAATATGAGGATCCGATATTGGGGTCACTACGCATACGGCCTTACTCTTTCGAGAAGCAAAGAGTCCGATCCAGATGCGCTTGTATATAGGAGCTGTCACTACGTACAGGCGTCTCCTATATACAATCCCTGGCGACGGAAACCCTTCGCCTTGACGGGAGACCATGGATGTCACTTATGTGATCCTCCACCTCTTATTCAAATTTAATTAATTACTATGAATCACATTCATGTAACTAATTCTTCCAAGGGAATTATTAACTCTAATCATATTAGAATATTCTCAATTGGATATAATTAACTTAATCATATTAAATTAATTATCAATCCAATTTAATCAATCAAACTTAAAATTTATGCTTGAATATACATATATGATATTATTCTCAAAGTACGTATTAATTCGAATTTTAATAATTAGAAAAATACATCATAATCCCTCGGACATTATCCCGGCCCTACCCGCTGTCATGGCCAGTACCGACGGGAGTGGGGCGGACCACATACGTTGCAACCCGCTGACCAGCGATCCCCGACTAGACACCATATCCACCTCGGGAAAGGATAATGCCAAATTGATTATTTTGTACTTGAGATGATCATCGGTTCTTCAACCGAAATTATACCATATAGTAATCAAAACAATTTTGATTTTAAGGAAATTTGCTAGGCAAATTCCCAAGTCCTATTCAAGCAAAAAATTTGATGATTGTAATTCCAATTATGGTTTAGATCAAATCTAATCAACTAATTGGTTGGGGCCAAGTCAATTAGGCAAATAATCATGTTTCAATATTTCACAAATATTTTTCAAGATTATTTCACGAAATTAACAATTAATTTCACTAATTGACAATCACTTGGTTCTAGATTAGGAAAGCAATTTCAGCAGTGACCCCTACTTACTAAAATTGACATATCTCAATCATATTAAATCCAAATTAAGCAAAGTCAATTTCTAAAGTTTGCTAATTTGATTTAGGACAGAACCTAAGTGATGTTTCACGCATTTCGAGGCAAGTATAAACAGTAATTAACACTTTAATCACGTTCAGATTCACAGTTCCCGCAACAGTGCATACATGTTCATTAAATCTACCATATCTAGAGCATACGAAATCCGATTTACGCAAACTCAGATCCTATGGTTTCCTTATTTAATGGGGAACAAAAATCCAAGTGCTATTTTCGTGTTTAAACAATTTAAACAGGGCCGAAAAATTACACCAAACAGATCTGCGAAAATGAAATGCGATAAAACTTTCGCGACCTTAACGAAACCCAAGTCGTCATCGGTCACCGAATCATATTCGAAACCGTCAACAAGGCTCTGATACCACTTGAAGGATATGGTTAGATCCTCAAGCACATCACGGAAGCGTGAGCGTCGCATCGAATACGACGAGGAGCGACTAGTCGCACTAGTTACTCGATGCAGCGGAATTTAAAATTTTTCATACGACGAAACCACATGATCCAAGAACACTTCTCGGATCGTTACGTCTAAACCACAAACAAGTAATAGGGTTACCTCTTGAAGCGTGGTTGCGATCGAGTCTCTAAACGAAGAGACCTCCTGTCTCAAGTCCGATCCGACGGAGGAGACGCTTGCGAGCGCGGGGATGAACCGCGTGCTTCTCGCAATCCATGTTGATGATCCAAGCGACGGATCTCCTGATCTCGACACACGAGATCCGACGTCTTCTTCACGAGCGAGGCGCACCGAAGGAGATGGAGATCCATGAGCAGACGAACGGGCAGCATAACGACGATGCCGCGGCGATGGAGAACCTCTCCATGGCATCCATGGTGGACGGCCATGAGAGGGAGAGAGAGAGGGCTGACCTCTAGAGAGAAAGAGAGAGAGAGAGAGATGCTTCTCAAGCATTATGTGTAAAGAGAGAGCATGGGTATGCCTCTCTATTTATAGGGTTTTGGGATCCATGGATCTCAATCCATGGGACACATAAAATCAATGGGTGAGATTGATTTATGTCAATCCAATGGCTAAGATTGTTGTTGGTAAAACCAACAAATTTAGATCAAAATATATTTGACAAAATCAAATACAAATTAATCCAAAATCAATTCAATAAATAAGGAGAGAATGTGCATGGAGATTTCATCTCCATGCACTTTCCATGTGGACGGCCACACATTCCTTTTGGGAATGATGTGCCGCCCCCCCTCTTTCCATGGAGGGAGCAATCTCATGGAAATCCATGAGATTGCATATCTCCTTGAAAATCTCCTCTATTTATTTCCAACAACTTTTGTTGGCTTTTTATTCTTCAAAAATAATTCACAATTATATTTGAGAATATTGCAATCTTGCCATAGAAAAATTGTGAATCAAATTCACAACCCAAAACAACATGTAATTTACATTGTCAATTAATTACACAATGTGTATCCAATACACATAACAATTAATCAACACATATAAATTATAATTAGCTCTCTCTAATACATTATAAATCACATTTATAATATATTATGAATAATTGGATATTACTATCCACATTATTCTTATCCTTGATAATTAAATCATATTTAATCATCTTGGATCTCTTTATCTCATGTGTTCAAATAATATGAATCACATTCACATTATTCACATCTTTGATAATCAAATCACATTTAATTATCTAAGATAACTCTCTTTATAATATGAATCAAATTCATATTAATGTTGATAATTAAATCACATTTAATTATCCATTTTCTCAATGCTCGGATACATTTATCAACAATAGAATTATCCATGAACTCTTTCAAGGATAATGCGCTTTCTCCGCGAATACTTGGAGATAAGGACAGGGCGATTGTATTGTTCCACGTATAGTGACTTGGATATTGAGATCACATCTCAAAATCCAGATCTCGGGCCTCCCATAGATGCTTGATTAAATCAAGACCGTAAATCTAATCTTCTCATTGAATCTGAATCACATTCAGATCAATATCCAACATTTGGACTAAGATCAGATTACTTCTCTACTGAGAGGAGTCACTAAAATCCAAACCCGTTTCATCACTCCCTAGGAATGGAAGCGTCATGGTTATACAATCGTTTATGATCACATCACCCTCAGGTATTCCTAATACCTGTACATCCTGCATACTGGAAGACTCAGATTAAACCAGAAGTATTAGATCAACTTTACACTGTCTACTTCAGGGTTTTATCAGTAAGTTTCTCATTCGATCATTGGGAGTCGGTATCGATCATATACTTTCCAAAAGCATATATCATACCTAGGTCTTGATCATATACTTTCCAAAAGTATATATCAAACCAACAAATTCAGTCAAGCTTCCAAAGCGAGACGACCGTGCGCACGGAATTTGATTCTTCCCAATATCTCATGAGTGAGCTCATGTCTTCCGGTTCAGTAGTGAACCTGTATGATCCCTTTGAGAGATCGTATTACTCATATGCCCTTATATGCACACCAGCGCGCCGGTGTATAGACCTTGATTAGGTCATCAACCTATTGGTCTGCCAAATGTACATACTCAGACATATAGTAACACATCTGTCTCCGGTCAGAGGATGTGTGCCTGTATCGTGACAGCATACGATATAGGACTGTGGTTATCTCGATCTCGTTAAGTCAACTCTTTGACCTAACTTATCCGACACCTCCGAATCTCTATTCCTATGCAGAGGACCTGCATCAAGAGGTCAGTCAGATATCAACCTAAATGAGATAGGATTGCCATCTCCTACTCAGGCTGGAGATCATCTCTTAATAATCATTTGACGGTGCTTGATGAGTCCTCAATCTAACTCATTAGATATTCATCTAAGCACCAGCCTCTATGATTCAATAATTGAATCAACAGCTGTATGATCATTAAGATGGCCATGGTACATAACCCTAATTGTACTAAGGGACCTATTATGCAAACTATGTACTCTTTATTTCAGATTAAGGAGTGAATTGCAATAACATTTATTGCATAATGGCTCGCCGTGGGCTCGCATGTCCAACAGGTCCCGGCGAATCGGGGCTCCCCCTCCGCCGTTCGCCGGAGCCCCTCCGCCCATCTCCATTGTGTATCGTAGCTTCAAAACCCCGGGTCGAGGAGCAAGCTCTCTCGCCCGCGGTTCTTCCTGCGCAGGTACTTCGAAGAACCGAGCCCAACTGGACTCGCACGGATCCGGGAAGAGGTTCCTGGGGGTCCTTTTCTTCTCCGACCTCGCTTCATCGACTCGGACCCCCAGGAGCAATGAAAACGCCATCAATCGACGTGGGACGCTTCCAGCTACCTTCAGAACACTTCAGACTCGCCGGAGAACCCTGGAGGAGCCCACGCTCTTCGATCCAAGCTCGCCAGCTCCAAGCTTCTTCCCCGTTCTTCCAGGGGGCTTCAGCGCCGTCGGATCAGGAGAGCCGCCCCAGATTCAACAGGAACCGTCCGATGGAGCATCGTACCCACCGTCAGATCAGCGGGGCTGATCTAATCTCAGCGCTCCATCGGCGAAGCGTCATCGGGCGTCCAGGAGTCGACGCGTGGCAAGTGAGAGGAGCAGAACCGTCGGATGCCACGTTTTTATTAGGGGTAAATTTCACATCCACCCCCCTTGCTTTTGTATTTAATAATTAATGCCAAAAATAAAAGTCACAGTTGTAAATAAAATGTCTATTTTGCAAGAGGACCCTTGATGTTTTCATATTTGCACTTTAGTCCTTCCACGCCTCACGTGCAGCAACCACGTGAGGCGCGTGAAATTTTGCAGTCAATCCCCTCCGGGTCCCTGTAATTATTAAATGGTCTTGAAAATACAAGTTAAAGTGTATTTTTACTGTGATTTTTGCATGTATGCCCCTGCGACTTATTGTATTTGCAAAAACACCCCTGCCAGGCCATTTGATTTTTGAATGTTTTGTCTATTTATTTTGTGCTTCATGTTAAATCGAAAAATCTTGGAAAAATAGACTTAAGCTACTGATTGGTTGTGCTTGCATGTCATATTTTTAGTTTGTCATTTTATGGCCTTTTTGTATTTATTAAAAATCAAAAACATGTCTTTTATTCACTGTCTAGAGTATAAAATCCCAAAAAAATATCAAAATGCCTTGAGAAATTCTAAAAAAATTCCCTATGGTGTACTTTGTCCTATTCTAGTGTAAGTCCAAAAATCCCTAAAAATTTCAAAAGGAAAACCTTAAAAATGCAAAAATACCCAAAAACTTCAAAAAAATAGTAAAAATCACAGAAAAATCAAAAAAATACAAACTCAGGCCCTATTTATGCTAAATTTTATCGTCTTTATTAGAAAAATGGTGTGGAAAATTTTTGAGGCTTGTAACTATTTTCAATGTTCATTTTTATTACAGCCAGACCTTATTCCACTGTTTGCTATTATGTAGTTAATTAAAAATACTAAACATATTCTCAAAATGTCCAAAAATCACAAAGACAGTAACAAGTGATGAAAAAGCTAAAAAGATTTTATTTCTTAGTTTTTGACTATTTTTTAAGCATTTTTGTAAATATTTTATTACCCCTTAATGTATATAT
Source organism: Ottelia alismoides (assembly GCA_037367405.1). Taxonomy (NCBI): domain Eukaryota; kingdom Viridiplantae; phylum Streptophyta; class Magnoliopsida; order Alismatales; family Hydrocharitaceae; genus Ottelia; species Ottelia alismoides. The sequence goes on along the minus strand of JAZKJV010007574.1, from coordinate 56,122 downwards.
AAGTATTTCCTAAAAAGAGAAAAAAATCTATATGTATATATATATATGCACTATCTAATTATATTATTATCTATATATATAAAGAAACAAAAATATATATATATATTAATAAATAAATAAAATATATATATATATATATTCAATTAGTTAAAACCCACTTCTCACAAGGATGACTCATTCACACCTGACGGCTCATGCATTTTGTATTGCTCTCTGTGGTTCGACCTCTACATGCTTGTTCCCTATACATTTTATGGTAGAGTAAATAAAAATTAATTCACATTTATTTTCAAGCTTGATTGTTGTATTATTTGTTGTGGGTTAATTGCTGATCAACCCACATACTCTGTGAGCGGTCGCCGCAGCGACACCTTTGTATTATTTATTCATGGTCACCCTCGTGGATGTTGGCCCGTTTATCAGATGGCGCCGTTGCCGGGGAGCAATGAGCATAGCCAAATTGATTTTTGTCATCCTTGTAAAAAAATTTTGATTCATTGAGCAGCTATTGTTTTATTCCTATTAATCACCATGCTTCATTTATTCATTCACTGTGATTACTCTATCTGCTCTATTTGATTAACTGAGTATGCTAATGCAATCTTTTGTGACTTTGATGCGAGGGACCGCCACGCAAGGATGGCTTCCTAGGAGGCCAAGGCAGCCGAGCTTGGAGGAGGATGGTCTTCTCTTCTCATGACCATCTGGAGAGTGCACCAAAGAAGCAAAGAGAGGGGCATTAGATAGGCTAGATACTTAGAACTATTTTTGTAATTCATGGTGAGAGAGAGACTATTTGGCATGTAATTAAACAGGACTCTACTCTTCACAATGAGGTCCAGTGCCCGGGTGATTGTTCACCTGGGGGCCTCATCGCGGTTTTTTCGAGTTTTCATCGCCTTCTTTTATTTTGTTTCCCGCAGTTTTGAGCTTTCCATCTTTCTTTTATTTTGTTTTGTGTGCTTGGAGCCCCTAGATATAGGTTGCTTGACTCGGTAGCTAGGTCCAAACATTAATAAGAATGCATGTTCCTATAGTCTACTTCGATTGGATCTAGTCAAATTCAAACAAGTTGTAAATTTGTCTCTTAGTCCCCTGTGCCGTAGAGAACCCTGTAAAGCGCTTTCTCCTACCCTCAATTTGTTGAGCAGAGGAGGGGTGAGCCAAGACCGGACTCTCTTGGGCTAGAGACAAATGAGCAACTTATGGTTCTTCACGCTAATAGCAGCTTATGTTTAGGACGATTTTGTGCCTTGCATACCGACATGTAGATAGGTTTAAAAATTCTGTTTTGCATACCACATGGAGAGAGCTGGGATGCACTGTAAGTCTTCTAACTCAGCATGCATCATTCGGTTCAATGGTGAGATTTCCATCATGGAACCACTTGCACGGCTTTTCCGCTATCTCCCTCTGATTTTGAGCACCTAGGACTTAAATGAAAATCTACAAAAACGTTAGGCGCTGGTATGAAAACAGATCCAAAAAAAGTGAAAACCAAAAAAATTAAAACCAGGGGACTGCTAAATAAACTTTGACCTTAATTAAAATCTGTAATGGACTATCATTGTACCGGGTTCATAAAGCCCTCATTGTTTTCAGGTACCTTGGAGGGGGACCAAAACCCTACTCCCTTGAGCGAGTGCGAACCCTAAGGATAGAAAGCCCAAAACCCAGTCTGCAACTGCCTTGTGTATCGCCTGGATTTCCGAAGTAATGGCGCTTCTATCGTACGTAGGCGAGTAGGACTTGGTCACCAATGGTGACTCTCTGTTGTGAGAGCACTGACCCTGTCCGAAGTATTGAGCATAGGCCACGCCTTCACGGGGGTGTCTGTCTCATCGTCCTGCGTCCGAGTAGGTTCTTGCACGCTCACGGGTGATTCCGTTGCGAGCGAGAACCGAAGTATTGGTTTCGCCTATCGGCTTCCTCTCTCTTTTCTTTGGCTGAGTAGGGATCCAGGAAGGGTTACAAGGACTCCAAAAAGTACAGACTACAGGTTACACAGGAGGAGGACAAGTACGGGATACTCTTCTGGCAGTACTCTCTCTCCTATAGGGTAGCGTACTAAGGACTTGTTATAAGATATGCCTGAAAATCACAACTCTAAAAATGAAAAGATAATAAATAGCCGAGCTTTCACGGCTTCACATGGTGTGAGTTGGTGAACCTGATTTTGTATTGTGTTTGTATGGATCTAGATTAAGGTTCAAAGATAAAAGTCCCACGCCTTTGCGTAAATTTTGTTATGTCTTCCTTTGACCACCCCGCTCAACTGAGCCTTTCTACTGTTTTACACTCCTTTTGTTCCTCGTTGACCATCATATCATTCTTCCAAAATCCGACATTCTCTTGTGCTTCGCGAAGTTGATCCATGGATGGTTTCGTCGGGACCATGCCGACACCTACATCGATTCCATGGACTCAACTTCGCCAATAATTTCGAGGTGATTCCCGAGAACCCGATCCGGACTTTGCAGATCGATCTCTAGACTCCTCGTTTTCTACCTCTCTCTTGGCCACTCAATAAACTGGGATCACTCTTGTCCCACTACCGCCGTTGTGAATGGGAGTCGATTACAGTCTACATCGTTTTTCCATTCACAACATGCTGGGGTTGACCTGAATTCCAGCTTCATCATGGCAGCTGAACATTAATTGCAAGTGATCTGATTCGGACCATCTCATTATGCAGATAGAAGACAGTGCGAGCCCTGGAGACTACTCCGGAGTTCATTTCGTCCGACTCAGACCCTGACATGGCGCCAGGAGGAAAGGGCAAGGGTCAGCAGCCACCACCAGAGGGACAGGTGCCAGATCAGAACCAAGTCAATGCACAGTTGCTGACATCTATCCAGGCCATACAGCAGCAGCTGACTGAGCAGGCCCTTACACAGACTGCTTTCCAGGATATGTTGAATGATGTGATAAACTGCAACGACGGAGGAGGAGGCCGAGGCAGAGGAGGCAGGGGAGGAGGAGGTGGAGGTGGAGAAGGTGGTGATGACCACAATGATGATCCCGAATTCCCACCACCGCCAAAGCCGACACTTAAAGAAACATACAATCCGGGAGACAGTCAGATGACCGAGTGGATCCTCATTCCACCAGTACACGCACACTTTGAGCTGAAGCCCCAATTCATAGCCCTTCTCCCTGCATTCCATGGCAACACCAATGAAGAGCCGTACATTCACCTGCAGCAATTCTCCCGCATTTGCCGCACCACCCACTATCCGAATGTCCCCTTGGACATTGTCAAGATGACGGCTTTCCCCTTCAGTCTACAGGATAAGGCCCTCTATTAGGTCAATCACATGGGAAAGGTCGTGACGACCTGGGAGGAGTTGAAATCTGCCTTCCTGCACAAGTACTACCCTCTCGGTCGGCTCAACCAAATGCGAGCTCGTATTAGCAACTTCTCCCAAGGAGCTCATGAGTCAGTACACAAGGCTTGGGAGAGATTTACTGATCTGCAGGAGAAGTGTCCCCACCACGAGATCCCTAAGACCAGCCTGGTCCAGCATTTCTTCGGGGGACTCAATATTGAAAGTCAAAGGCTCGTGGACGCAGCATGTGGGGGCTCCCATTTCAACAAGGACGAAGATGTTGTCTGGCAGATTTTTGAAGAAATGGCCGAAGGAGAGGCCGCCCTCTCTTCATCCAAGGCGTACCAGAAGCAGCCCCAGATCCTCCAGAAACAAGTTCACATGGCTGCATCCAAGGAAGCAGAGAGAGATGAGAGCTCCAACCTCAGCATCATTGGGGGGCATCTCTCTAAGGTTGATATCATTGAGAAGCGATCACAGGACCTTGAGAAACTCGCTGCGATCGAGAAGAGGACCCAGAACCTAGATAAGCTCGATCAGATCAACAAGTACCTCGAGCTGTTGGTCGGTACGATCAACTCTGTCCAGTCGGCTACACCATCAGACGCTCCTGCTGAGAAGAAGGACGAGCCGCAACCGCAGCATCAGCCTCAGCCGAGCCAGCAGCCACCGGCAGTCCAGCACGTGTACTACGTGCAGGCGCCCGACCAAGGTCCGCCGCAGCAGCAGATGGTCGTTTACCAGCCAGAGTTCCTTTCCATTCCTGATCCAGTTTTCCCACCACCACCCCTGATCCAAGAAGTTAACGGGGTATGGACGAATGATGCACAGCCGACCCGTCCTCAGAGACAACTCCAGGGTCAGCAATTTGCCAACCGGCAGTACCACCAACCTCAGGGTGGTCGTTTTGGCCAAACCTCTCAACCTCACCAGCAACACCAGCAGCCTCCCCAGTTCGCACACCAATGGAGGCAGAATTTTCCTTACCAGCAGCCGCAGTACCGCCATCCACAGCCGTATCACCAGTATGCGGCTGCTCAGCCTCAACCATACCAGCAGTATCCACCTCCGTCCTACCAGCAACTTCAACTTCCTGCTCCACCACAGCAACACCACCAGCAGCCTCCCCACCCATCTAACCAACAGCAACGTGGTCTGCACGCTGAATCTTCTGAGGTGCCCCCAGCTAATTCCACCATGGAGTGTCTAGCCCAGCTTGTTAAAGGGCTAGCGGAGATGACCAAGCGGCTTGATGACCTGACCGCCACTCGCACTACCATTCCGGCGCAGGTCGAAGCCAACCCCAACAATTTCAAGAAGAAGGAGCAGGTAGAATGTGATGTCCAGTCCGCGTGTGATAATGATATTACTGTTTATTCTAATGTTGTTACTCTCAGGAGCGGTAGGGCCTTGCCTTCGCCTGCTACCAGATGTGGGGTGAATAAAGAAACAGGTGGATCGTCATCTTCCGCATCAGCCGTGCCAGCTCCAGGGGCGGGTGAGGAGGAAGAGGAAGGAGAAGCCAGACCAGTCGTCGTGCCATATCATCAGCCTCAGCCAAAAACACAAAAAAATCATCAAAAACAAAAACAACCAAAAGAAGCATGTAGCAGAAGTGAAGCCGCGCCAGCTTTGGAGGAGCCGCCAGTAGCAGCCGATCCCTTGCCAGCCGATGGAGCCGATGCTACCCTTTTTGATCGCCCAACCGCACCAGCATATTCAGATCCAGCTTGTACTCCTTTTTGTAGTCCGGATGTACAACATTCTGTGGGCGATAATTTTGATGTAAATAAGAACTCTAATTTTCCTGCCAGTAATGTGAATATTCCTTTTCCGCATGCAATACAAAAATCCAAAAAAATTGCAAAAAGAAAAAATGCATTGTCTGATCCAGGTGTCGTGGACATTTTGGATAAATTGACTGTTGAGATTCCCTTGTTGAAGGCCGTGGAATACATGCCAGCTGTGAAGAAAGGGTTGAAAGAGGCATGTACTAACAGGCGTCGCCCAGCGCAAGACAACAGACGCCGAGAAGTAGAAAAGCACGTTCTATCCATGGCCACAGTTGCAGCTATCACCAACCTCCCCCAGAAAAAGCAAGATACAGGAGCACCTCTGATCAGTTGTGTGATTTTCGATCAGGTCTTCGAGCGTACTCTTCTTGACAGTGGTTCTTCCATCAACCTTCTTCCCTCGTCCATAATGCAAGAATTCGGGCTGGGACCGCTCAAGCAGGCACGAATGATCCTTCAGTTCGCTGACCGATCTGTTAAGCGGCCCCGCGGTTTGTTGGAAGACGTGATAGTTACCGTGCAGGAGATGAAATTCCCAGCTGACTTTGTAGTCCTTGATATGTGATGAACCTCAGTTTCATCATCTTTATTTATGATAATTAACCCCCTTGCTTAATGTTTTGTCAATAAATCCCTGTTAGTGTCTAATAATTAACAGAGTCCTAAATATATTAAAAACCACAAAAAAATGGCAAAATAAAAATCAGTGGTATTTTTAGACTCAAAAATACCCTCAAAAATATTTCGGGTCCTTGTTTGATTTCTTTTCGAGTTTTGGTCAACATGAAACTTGTAGATCTCATCAAGATCTACAACTTTCATGTTTTGAGTTTTCTCAAATTCGGCCAAAAGGGCCCTTAAAAATAAGAAAAACCTTCGGAATAATCTGATTGGGCCACGTGGCCCAATCTAGGAGCGCCACGTGGCCCGGCTCTCTTGTCTTTTCCGCCCTCTTCCTAGACCGTTGGATCTCCACCAGATCCAACGGCCAGGCCCTCTCCACGACCCGCTTCCATTCCTAACCGCTCGATCAAGACTCGCACCTAATCTAAACCGCACGTGAGCGCTCTCACCAGAGCGTGCCACGTGTCATCACCATTGCCCTTCGATCGCGCCCCGGATCTCGCATCTTAGCCGCTCAACCCACTCATTATCCTCAGCCGTTCGATCACCTCCCACTCTCCATCTTTACCATCCGTTCGCGCCGATCCCTCGACACGCCACGCGGCAGCTCCATCTGCCATCAATCACGCCGCCCCCGACTTAATCTCGACCGCTCTCTCTTGCCTAGATCTCCACCGTTGGATCTCCAGATCCAACGGTCAGAGGCCGTCGTCAACCTTCAGCAGACCCCTTCTTCCCCACGATCTCCTCTCGCGCACCTCTCCCCCTTTCCATTTTCTCCACGACTCCAGAGCCCCTCACACCTAACCAAACATCCCACAGTCTTCCCCACTCTTCCCTCTTCCCCGCGCACTCCTCCAAGACCCACGCACACCTCTCCACTCGCCCCATTTCTCCCTCGAAACCCACGTTTCCACCACAGCCCCGCCGAGTCCAACCTTCAAATACGCCGCCTCCTTCACCGTTACACCCGGTCCACCTTTACGTAGGGGCATGGCCCAGCCCTCCTCCGTCTCCCAGTGACAGGGCAAGGTGGAGGATTGAGCGAAGATGACCAATGCCCCCGGTGATGACCCTTCGCCGATCACGGCGTCGTCGCGGCGCTCCGAGCCCGCTCGATCTGCCTCCAGTAGCTGCGGAGGTCCAGCGAAGACCGTGGCTTCCATCGTGAAGCTCAGCCCAAGCTCCCGTTCCATCTCCGGCAAGGTAAGTTCTCCTTCTTCTTCCTCTGTATTTTTAGTTAATTTCTTTTAATTTTCTAGGCCTATCCGGCCATCACCTCGCTCCGATGACCATCCCAATAGCTACGCCTCCGATCCCCCTTCATCGCGACACCCTCCGCTCACCGTCTTCTTCCTCCAGCTTCCCAGACCGCTTCTGACCCACCTCCTCCGCCATCCACGGCGGAGGAGCTCCGAGCTCCCATTCTCTCCGTTCCTTGAGCTCTCATTCCACTCCATTACACACGCACAACACGCCACCTTGCTTCGGCTATATGTATTACTAAGCTGCAGGTCTCCAAAGCCTTCAATGGCCGGAGTGTCATCGGACCCGACTTCGGCACCGACGTTCTCATCATCAGCGTTCCGATGACCCGAGCTGAGCTGCCAGACATCTTGCCCGAGCTGCAAGCTTCATCGTCAACCTTCTAGTAGCATCGGGCGAGTCCCAGCATGGCCGAGGAAGAGCGGCGGAGCAGGAACTCCTTCGCCGGAGCCCTGTTCTCGCCGCCAGTCACGGATGAAGACGGAGGCACAGTAGCCGTTGGATGGTCCCCCTTCAGCGACCATCCAACGGCGCTGATGAAGCCACACCACCGCCTTCTTTGACCGTTGGATCCTCAACATCCAACGGCTATTATGCAGCTGCGTGTCTTCACCAGGGCGACTCCGAGCCTCAGCATCCGAGCCTCTAGGCTTGGAAGCATCCGAGCCTGCAGCAGGACCGGGCCTACGCCGAAGCACCTCCGAACCTCCGCGGATCCCGAGCCTACTTCCGAGCCTCGAAGGTGCGTGCCTGGCGCGTGCCTTCTGGGCAAATTGCAGAGGAGCCCTCGAACTTCTCCATATTTGCAAAAAAGTCCCCGCGCGTTTGGGTAAATTACAGGGAAGGTCTCGTGCCTTATTTTTATTGCATTTCAGTCCTTTCCAGGGACCTTTTTGTAGTTATCTTTTCATGTTTTATTTCAGTTATGCCCTTGCTTTCTTTGTTGAATATCTTGAGCTATGTTTATCCGATTGAGATGATTTCAGTTTCGTTTTAAAGCTAGTTTGATGCTCTTTCTAATGGCATGCTTGATTACTGTTTTGGACACAATGATTTTTTGTCATGTATTATTTTATAGAGATGTGTCTATTTGAGCTCAATATGATGCCTTTCTTAATATTATTCATCACATCTGCCTTTTTTTTAAGGAACTCGAAATTGACTCGTATTCACTTTTGCTCATTATTTTCTATCTAGGGCATATCTCCATTGCATCGCATTGCATTTATTTGCACGATTAAAATTGATAAAAAAATGCATGTTTTATGTTTGTCATGTCATGTCTTGTTGTGTCTACTTGCATGGTTTGACCTATATACTTTTAATCCATCACTTGATTAAACAGACTAAAATCCGATTAATACGAGAGAGGCTCGTGTCCCTGAGTTCGACCTTGGTTTCTTGCCAAGTAAAAATAATTTTACGATCACCTCATTTCGATTCATGGCATATATTTAAATGAGGTGATCGCTTTGACGACCCGAATCGGCCCGACTACGATGATTATTCCATGTGCTAAAAACACATTATTAAAGGGCCGATTTTGCGGTTCGTCAAATGGCGCCGTTGCCGGGGACACGGCTCATTTCTTTTATTTTTTGGATTTTTGTGTGTTTAATTTAGTGTTTCTTTTTTATAGGTCAAATAATCATATATTTTGCATATAAAATTTTTTCTCTCTTATTTGATCTCTAACAATTTTTTCTGTGGCAGGGCCCTTGATGGATCAAGGAGGCGAGGAGCTGGATACTCCCCGTTGCGAGGAGCCGCAGAAGCATGCTTGGAGTCGATGAGAAAGAAAAGAAAAAAAATGTATCGCGTTTATTTTTTATAATAAACTCGTCTTTTACAGCGGTCTTCGATCGAAGACTCGCGATTGTAATCGGACGAATGTGGTTGTGTGGGGATCGTCCCCACTTGAGTGTCGACCTAGGACTTAGGCACACGGCTCTCCGAGCTCAATTTTCATATTTTCTTGTGCTTGATCGTAGGTAGGACACACTTAAAATATAGACGCATTTAATCTCGCATCACTAATCTAAAATTAATGAAGATCAAACACCGCTAATAGATGCATGATTAGGTGCGGCTTTTTCGACTTGCATACATGTTTGATTTGATTTTCAAAACGGCCCCAGATTTTTCGCGGCTTTTATCGTCAAATCACTGCATGATTTCTCGCTTAGCCTAGATCGCGTTTTTCTTCATCGTATACATGTTTTCTCGGCTTCCATTTTTCTAGATTGATCACCTAGGATAAATGGAAAATGGAATGAACGGTAGACGATGATTTTCTGATTGATGTGCTAACCATAATTCAGTGATAACCTAAAATAAAATTGGGACTGTTAATTGCAAGTCAACCAAAAATGGAGTAAAATTCGGTTTTGGGAGAGCAATACCCTCGCTTACGCAATGATTTTCACTTCACATCTTTTCTTTGCGTAAAAATCAAATGTTTTATCACCAATAAAATAGACAAGATAATAAACCAACTTAGGTTGGTTTCATGTGTGAGTTGGTGAAAATAAGGGTTTGCTTGCTTGATTGAGCCTTTGTTGCAACACACAACCCCAAAACCGTAGTCACTCCACTTCATCTACAAGATTCAAAACCGCTCACTTGTATATTCATCCCTCTTCTTCGTTCACCTTGGGTCTCTTCCAACATCAATCTCCATCTTTATACTTAGGCTAATCTCAGCCTAAGTATAGGGGGGGACCCAAGTCCCTGTGATTTCTCTACTCATCTTTTCTTGCCTTTATACTTAGGTTATTTCTAACCTAAGTATAGGGGGAGCCCCTCTTAGCTCCCGTATATTCTTCTATATTTAAATGGACCTATGTTCTTGTAACATCTAGTGCTATGAGGACATAGCAATGTTTAAGTATAGGGGGGTATACCGTATATACTGTATATTTACTTTAGCTATAAATCTGAAAATTTTGAAAAATTAAAAACTTTTTGGCTAAGGTAAAAATTCATTAGACTAAGAAAACTCAAAGGATTTCGCGGTTTTTCGATATTATGTTACACTATTTTATAGAAATATTTTTCGAAAATGATTTTTGAAAATATTTTGAAAATTTTTATTTTGTGTGACATGGGTTTTGAAAAATCGCCATCTCTTTTCAAGGAAAGTTGAGTCTAACTTGTGTTTTAACTCTCTTATTAAAATCCATAAAAATCAGAAAACCCCTAAAAACCTTTAGGAGCTATTAGTGACTACTAAGCCCAATTAAGAAAGCCGCGTTCAGTGAGGGTTCGCCCTTAGCAGATTGGATGGTTTAGAGGACATCGTGTAAGGCCCCGTCCTCAAGCAACGGGCTTCGGCCTGTACTTACATCCATACTGGCTGAATTGTAGCTACTTAATTGAGTTTAGGCAGTTGTTATATCTCTTGAAGTTCAAAAAAAAAAGTCTTGTTTTTGAATGGAGAAGTTGGATTAGTCCTCTACATTTTCACTTTCACCCGGGATCTGATTTGGTCAAGAAGACTTAGCTTTTAGAAGTCTTTGAGATTTTAGGTTAACCAGCCTTAACCATCAGGGTCTTAGACTTAATCATCCATATTCCCCTAGGTTTCTAGATTTGCATGCTATATTCTATGCTTAGTCTCAGACATAAAGAATATGATCAGCACATCACATGCACGACTGCGGTTCTCGATGAGATGAGTTGATTTTTCACCTGAGGGATTGGGATGAGGAAGTCAAATTTGGATTTGATCTAATGATGCTCGAGGATGGGATAAAATCTTTGGAGGCTTCAGGAAATCTGAGTGTCAGCAATATTAGCCAGTATGAGAACTTGATTCTTATACTAATCTCTTGACATTAACCTAAGTGCCTGGGTGTGAAAAATAAAAAATTGTTGATCAGTGTGCGCCAACTCTTGGTAAAAGCAGAGGAGCTAGCCACAAATTATACAAGTCAATGAAATTCAAAGAAAAGCTCTCATTCTACAAAATTACATATCAAAGAGCTTCCACCAAAGGCGAGCGCTCCCAAAATTTTTCAAAGTGTCCACTTGGACCACCGCTATTAGGACCAGGAGTCGGGCTTGCACCAAAAAAGGGCTCTGCATCGTAAATGCTACAAGTCTGGGTGTCGAAGGTACGATAGGTACTCAAAAGAGACACACCCCGGTGTACTCCCAGGAAAACAAGTGCAGACGGCTCCAACTTCTCTTGACGGACGCACTGATCAACACCAAAAAAAATTGTGTTGCGTAAAAAGGCACTAGAGAGAATCCTTGTTCCAATGAGAGGGAGAGAAGAATTGACACAATCCCATGCCCTCCATTTCTGGCCTGCCATCTACATTTTCTAAAGAGACGGTAGACTGAATGCAAGATTTGATTTATTCCCTAGTGCTGAGGATTGGGTCCTTAGGAGATTTTCTCGGACCAAGATTTTGGGTGACGAATTGACTCTACTCTCAGAATTGCAGTCAACACTAAACTCATATCCTTTAGTTTATATGTACATCAGAGAGGGTCTAGAGAAGTAGAGGAATTGGAAGCCTCTTGATTAAGGCTGGGTTGAACTCTGAAATTTTGGAACTCTGAAGCCGAGTCGACTTGATCAGATTGGATCCGGTATTCACATGCACAAGGGGGTTAATCCAACTTAGTCATTCTTTTTGATGCTCGAGGACGAGCATTGTTTAAGTATAGGGGGGTGATGAACCTCAGTTTCATCATCTTTATTTATGATAATTAACCCCCTAGCTTAATGTTTTGTCAATAAATCCCTGTTAGTGTCTAATAATTAACAGAGTCCTAAATATATTAAAAACCACAAAAAAATGGCAAAATAAAAATCAGTGGTATTTTTAGACTCAAAAATACCCTCAAAAATATTTCGGGTCCTTGTTTGATTTCTTTTCGAGTTTTGGTCAACATGAAACTTGTAGATCTCATCAAGATCTACAACTTTCATGTTTTGAGTTTTCTCAAATTCGGCCAATAGGGCCCTCAAAAATAAGAAAACCTTCGGAATAATCTGATTGGGCCACGTGGCCCAATCTAGGAGCGCCACGTGGCCCGGCTCTCTTGTCTTTTCCGCCCTCTTCCTAGACCGTTGGATCTCCACCAGATCCAACGGCCAGGCCCTCTCCACGACCCGCTTCCATTCCTAACCGCTCGATCAAGACCCGCACCTAATCTAAACCGCACGTGAGCGCTCTCACCAGAGCGTGCCACGTGTCATCACCATTGCCCTTCGATCGCGCCCCGGATCTCGCATCTTAGTCGCTCAACCCACTCATTATCCTCAGCCGTTCGATCACCTCCCACTCTCCATCTTTACCATCCATTCGCGCCGATCCCTCGACACGCCACGCGGCAGCTCCATCTGCCATCAATCACGCCGCCCCCGACTTAATCTCGACCGCTCTCTCTTGCCTAGATCTCCACCGTTGGATCTCCAGATCCAACGGTCAGAGGCCGTCGTCAACCTCCAGCAGACCCCTTCTTCCCCACGATCTCCTCTCGCGCACCTCTCCCCCTTTCCATTTTCTCCACGACTCCAGAGCCCCTCACACCTAACCAAACATCCCACAGTCTTCCCCACTCTTCCCTCTTCCCCGCGCACTCCTCCAAGACCCACGCACACCTCTCCACTCGCCCCATTTCTCCCTCGAAACCCACGTTTCCACCACAGCCCCGTCGAGTCCAACCTTCAAATACGCCGCCTCCTTCACCGTTACACCCGGTCCACCTTTACATAGGGGCATGGCCCAGCCCTCCTCCGTCTCCCAGTGACAGGGGGAGGCGGAGGATTGAGCGAAGACGACCAATGCCCCCGGTGATGACCCTTCGCCGATCACGGCGTCGTCGCGGCGCTCCGAGCCCGCTCGAGCTGCCTCCAGTAGCTGCGGAGGTCCAGCGAAGACCGTGGCTTCCATCGTGAAGCTCAGCCCAAGCTCCCGTTCCATCTCCGGCAAGGTAAGTTCTCCTTCTTCTTCCTCTGTATTTTTAGTTAATTTCTTTTAATTTTCTAGGCCTATCCGGCCATCACCTCGCTCCGATGACCATCCCAATAGCTACGCCTCCGATCCCCCTTCATCGCGACACCCTCCGCTCACCGTCTTCTTCCTCCAGCTTCCCAGACCGCTTCCGACCCACCTCCTCCGCCATCCACGGCGGAGGAGCTCCGAGCTCCCATTCTCTCCGTTCCTTGAGCTCTCATTCCACTCCATTACGCACGCACAACACGCCACCTTGCTTCGGCTATATGTATTACTAAGCTGCAGGTCTCCAAAGCCTTCAATGGTCGGAGTGTCATCGGACCCGACTTCGGCACCGACGTTCTCATCATCAGCGTTCCGATGACCCGAGCTGAGCTGCCAGACATCTTGCCCGAGCTGCAAGCTTCATCGTCAACCTTATAGTAGCATCGGGTGAGTCCCAGCATGGCAGAGGAAGAGCGGCGGAGCAGGAACTCCTTCGCCGGAGCCCTGTTCTCGCCGCCAGTCACGGATGAAGACGGATGTACAGTAGCCGTTGGATGGTCCCCCTTCAGCGACCATCCAACGGCGCTGATGAAGCCACGCCACCGCCTTCTTTGACCGTTGAATCCTCAACATCCAACGGCTATTATGCAGCTGCGTGTCTTCACCAGGGCGACTCCGAGCCTCAGCATCCGAGCCTCTAGGCTTGGAAGCATCCGAGCCTGCAGCAGGACCGGGCCTACGCCGAAGCACCTCCGAACCTCCGCGGATCCCGAGCCTACTTCTGAGCCTCGAAGGCGCGTGCCTGGCGCGTGCCTTCTGGGCAAATTGCAGAGGAGCCCTCGAACTTCTCCATATTTGCAAAAAAGTCCCCGCGCGTTTGGGTAAATTACAGGGAAGGTCTCGCGCCTTATTTTTATTGCATTTCAGTCCTTTCCAGGGACCTTTTTGTAGTTATCTTTTCATGTTTTATTTCAGTTATGCCCTTGCTTTCTTTGTTGAATATCTTGAGCTATGTTTATCCGATTGAGATGATTTCAGTTTCGTTTTAAAGCTAGTTTGATGCTCTTTCTAATGGCATGCTTGATTACTGTTTTGGACACAATGATTTTTTGTCATGTATTATTTTATAGAGATGTGTCTATTTGAGCTCAATATGATGCCTTTCTTAATATTATTCATCACATCTGCCTTTTTTTTAAGGAACTCGAAATTGACTCGTATTCACTTTTGCTCATTATTTTCTATCTAGGGCATATCTCCATTGCATCGCATTGCATTTATTTGCACGATTAAAATTGATAAAAAAAATGCATGTTTTATGTTTGTCATGTCATGTCTTGTTGTGTCTACTTGCATGGTTTGACCTATATACTTTTAATCCATCACTTGATTAAACAGACTAAAATCCGATTAATACGAGAGAGGCTCGTGTCCCTGAGTTCGACCTTGGTTTCTTGCCAAGTAAAAATAATTTTACGATCACCTCATTTCGATTCATGGCATATATTTAAATGAGGTGATCGCTTTGACGACCCGAATCGGCCCGACTACGATGATTATTCCATGTGCTAAAAACACATTATCAAAGGGCCGATTTTGCAGTTCGTCAATATGGACTCTCCTGCACCACTGCTCCAGACTCCTATCATCCTTGGCAGACCATTTCTCCGTACTTCAGGTGCCGTGGTTAATTACGGGTCTGGAAAGATCACTTTCAGCTCGAACACCCAGCAAATCACAATCAATATGAACAAGGAGCAGAATGCCACAACTGATGAGAGTCAAGCAGCATCAGAAGCAGACTGTGATTTTATTGCAGAAATCAGAGATTCAGAGTTGTCGCTGGACGATCCATGGACCCAAGAGATCCTCACTCTTGAGGAGAACTTGGAAAGCACAGTCAGCATATGCTTCGATGATTTGTGGGAGACAGATTCTCAGATGCAGGCGCATCTTCTTGAGCATTCACTCCAGACCGAACATGATCAGCTCACCGCAGATCCGTTCGGTACATCACTGGGATCTCAACAGGATGTTGAGGATGGCAGCAGCCTCAAAGTGCATTCCACCACCAGCATGGTATCTGAAGTAACAGATAAAGTGGACAGATCAAAACCAGAACTCAAGCCACTTCCTGCAGGCCTGAAGTATGCTTTCCTTGCGGTTGAAGAACAAATGTATCCGGTCATTATCAGCAGCAGACTGAATCCGGATCAGGAATCTCGACTTCTTGAGGTTCTAGAAAAGAACCGCAAGGCACTTGGTTGGAGCGTATCAGACCTCTGAGGGATAAATCCAGCTCTGTGCTCACACCATATCTATCTAGAAGACGATGCCAAGCCGTCCCGCGAATTCCAGAGAAGACTGAACCCCAACCTTCAGGACGTGGTCATGAAAGAAATCACAAAATGGTGTGATGCAGGCTTCATCTATCCCATCTCCGATTCAAAGTGGGTAAGCCCCCTGCATGTAGTTCCCAAGAAATCCGGGCTTACCGTGGTCACAAATGAAAAAGGAGAGGAAATTTCTACTCGGGTACCAACCTCCTGGCGGGTGTGTGTTGACTACCGTCGTCTTAACGCAGCAACCAAGAAGGACCACTTCCCCTTGCCATTTATTGATCAAGTATTGGAGAGATTAGCAGGCAAGGAGTTCTTCTGCTTTCTGGATGGGTACTCCGGGTACAACCAAGTGGCGATTTCCCCTGAGGATCAAGAGAAGACTACCTTCACTTGCCTGTTCGGTACCTACGCCTTCAAGAGGATGCCCTTTGGATTGTGCAATGCACCCGCAACCTTCCAAAGATGCATGCTAGCTGTATTCGCCGAAATGGTAGGCAGTTTTCTCGAGGTGTTCATGGATGATTTCTCTGTCTATGGTGATAGTTTCGATTCTTGCCTCGAGCACCTAGACAGAGTGCTTCAGAAATGCCGAGAAGTCAATTTAGTGCTCTCATGGGAAAAGAGCCACTTTATGGTCACAGAGGGTATTGTGTTGGGCCACGTCGTTTCCAAACGTGGCATGGAAGTCGACCCAGCCAAGGTGGATGTCATTTCAAACCTTCAGCCACCTCAGTCAGTAAAGAATGTGAGGTCATTCCTGGGGCATGTGGGATTTTACAGACGATTTATCAAGGATTTCAGCCGCATTGCCCGACCTCTGACAGAACTCTTGTGCAAGGAGATGGAGTTCATTGTTGATCAGCCGGTTCTCCTTGCTTTCAATCAATTGAAGGAGCTTATCACTCAGGCTCCAATCTTACAGCCTCCCGACTGGACTCTTCCATTTGAGATAATGACCGATGCGCCAGATTTTGCAGTCGGAGCTGTTCTTGGAAAGAGGAAAGACAAGGCGCCCTATGCCATTCACTATGCCAGTAGAACATTAGATGAAGCTCAAAGAAATTATACAGTGACAGAGAAAGAACTGCTGGCTGTGGTTTTCGCCTTAGAGAAGTTCAGATCCTATTTGTTGGGGTCGAAGGTCACAATTTTCACGGACCACTCTGCTATCCGGTACCTACAGCAGAAGAAGGATGCCAAGCCAAGACTGATTCGTTGGATCCTTCTCCTCCAGGAATTCGACCTGGAAATCAAAGACAAACCTGGAGTTCAGAATGTGGTGGCAGACCATCTATCCAATATAGAGCAGCATGAGTCGCCTCTGAGCAATGCACCTATCACAGAAACCTTCCATGACGAAGCTATCTTAGCCGTGGATGCTCTCCCTTGGTATGCTGACATTGTCAATTACCTCGCCTCTGGGGTAATACCTTCGGATTGGACGAAGAATCAGAAGAACAAATTCATGTCGACCATCCGCTTCTACCAGTGGGAAGATCCTCTCCTATTCAGAGAAGGGGCATATTGTATTTGGCGCAGGTGCATCCCTCAGACGGAGCAATCTAGTGTCCTCGAGCATTGTCATTCGCTCGAATCTGGTGGGCACCATTCTGGAGATCGTACGGCAGCAAAAGTATTGCAGTGCGGCTTCTGGTGGCCCACATTATTCAAGGATGCAGCAGACTTTGTTAAAAGATGTAAAGGTACACTCACTGCCAAAGATTCAATGCCTCTGAAAATTATTCAGATAGCCGACGTCTTCGATGCATGGGGCATTGACTTCATGGGACCTTTCCCTAACAGTCAAGGTTTTGAGCACATCCTTCTTGCCGTCGATTACGTGAGTCGTTGGGTCGAAGCTATTCCCGCCCGAGCCGCCGACAGCAAAACAGTTTGCCAGTTTCTGAAGAAGAACATCATTTCGCGGTTTGGGATACCAAAGATTCTCATCTCAGACGGGGGTAGCCATTTCATCAACAAAGAGGTCAAGAAGTTAACGAAGGAGTACGGCATCGATCACCGTGTCGCGTCTCCTTATCATCCGCAGACCAATGGCATGGCGGAGTTATCCAATAGAGAAATCAAGACCATATTGCAGAAACTTGTTAAGCCAAACAGAAAAGACTGGTCTCAGCTCTTGGACTCAGCTCTTTGGGCTTACCGTACGGCCTACAAGTCTCCCTTGGGCATGTCGTCCTACCGTCTTGTATATGGAAAACCATGCCATCTGCCCGTGGAATTAATTCACAAATCTCTTTGGGCAATTAGTAATTGTAACTTGGACTCACGAAAAAGTGGTCAGAAGAGAAAAGACGATCTGAATAGGCTCTTGGAATTCCGAGACTGCGCATACGATAACACCTTGATGTACAAGGAGAAGGTGAAACGCTGGCATGACCGGCACATCAGACGAAAGACCTTCGACGTTGGGCAGAAAGTGTGGTTGTTTGATGCAAAGTTGCGGATATTCCCAGGTAAATTAAAAAGTAAGTGGACAGGGCCATTCCGAATATGTGAAGTGCGTGACAACGGAAGCATTGCGATATCAGAATTGTCCCCTGACGCACAGCCCTTCGTCGTCAACGGCCAACTACTGAAGCCTTACTTGGAACCCGATGCATTCTTGGCCATTGTTGACTCTATTCAACTAGTGCACCACGATGACATCTCCACAGCACCTGCAGCACCAAAAGATTCAGACGATGTACTCCAACCACTATTTCTCTGATTTTCTTCTTTTCTTCTTTTCCTTTTCTATTTTCTTTTTCTATCTAAAAGGTGCCGCCTTTGTAGACAGTTTTCTATACTTAGGACGTACTTTGTCCTAAGTATAGGGGGATGTGCACCTAGAGTTTTTGATTTCGGTTTGATCTTCTCCATTGTCTCCTCTTCTTGTCTATACTTAGGAGTATCTTACCCTAAGTATAGGGGGAGACAATCTGAGCACGATCAGTATATTCCCACCCTTGACCCTCCCTGCTTTTTGTACAGTCTGCTATACTTAGGATTATTTGATCCTAAGTATAGGGGGGACGGTCAACTTCTCATTCATTCATTTCTTTCATACTTATTCTTTAGATCTGTCTATACTCAGTACGAGTTATGTCTTTGCTTTTTCCTTTCGATCTATAAGGACATAGCTCAAGCTAAGTATAGGGGGGTCGTATATACCATGTATATACTAAAAGCCATAACTCATACTGAAAAATAAAATATCACTACAACATAAAATAAAATATAAAAAGTCGCTTTACGATAATGAAAGATGATTGTGAGTTCCTCAGACTCATTGTAATTGTACTGACTATTGAGTCAGAAAAGTGTTTTGTACGAAACATTTTCCTTTGAAAAATCTTGTTAAATTTGTTTGAAAATAGTGTGAACAAGTATTCAACGTTTGAAAAATTAGTTGTGTGTAAAACCTATTTTCTTGAGTGAAAGCAAAAACTTTGTGAAAATTAGTGTGCAAATGATTGTGAAAATTTGATTGTCAAAAATTGTTTTGAAAAATCTATCTATGTTGTGTAAAACATTTGTAAAAGGATTTTCAAATGCGTGTACATGTTGCAAAATTATTTTGTACTAGAGTCTTCAAAAACCATTGTGAAAATGATTCTCGAGTAAGTCTGAGGAATCCGCACAAAAATCTCTCATTTGTAAATAAGGAATAAGCCAGTTTATAAGAACTGAAACCATATTGTACATCAAATACAATTTTTCTTCTTTTGTATCTACTGATTAATAAATCAGATACCTATACAGTATGATTTGAAAAATAGTGTGACCAGTTTTGAAAAATTTGATGTGAAATGATTTCAAATGTGTGAAACTGTGTTGATTGCAAAACTTTTCTTTGTGTGAAAGAAAGGATTTCAAAAACCTATGTGCAAATGTTTTGAAAAATGCTTGTCAAACTTATTGTGAAAATTGTATATATACATATAGTGTGAAAAATCTTTGCAAAAATAGTTTTCAAATGTGTGTAAAGGATTGCAAAAATTATCGTGTACTATAGTTTGCAAAATTATTTTCAAAAAGCTAATAAGAACACCATTGCAGATACTAGTAACTCAGAAACAAGACACATACAATTCTTTCTGTACATACCCAAATAAACTATTTCATTCACACCTGTAAAGTTGCTAAAAATTCCTAAATTTTGAAAATAAAGCAGCACGCCCGTGTAAATAAGTGTATAGACTTTTTGAATATTTTCAGTTCGTACTTCCTGTGCAGAAATTCTTTTTGTAAAAACATTCTTTGATCCTTTCAAATTTTTGTGAAAAATTGCATCATTTATTGTGCATAGCATAAGCATACCATTCATATTCTTTTTGAGTGAAGCTTGATGATTGAATCAGTCTAAGAAAGTCTCAAATTGGAGCTCGGTTAGACCTTACCGCACCTAATTGCACTGGAACCTTATGGGGACTCGGTTTAAGGTACCTCAGGTCTATACAGACTTAATTCTTTGAGAAATCAGGGCTGGGTTCAAGTCACCTCAGTGGACTAACTAGAACTTTTCGAGACACACGTATGATTCTTGCCGACCGTGATCTAACTTGGACACCTGCACCTTTCACTTGGCTCAACTCAGTTGGAGTGGTGAGGGGGTTGGATTTGCCAGTCTGAGACGCACACGGGTGGAAACATTCGTCCTCGTCTAGGGAGGGAAGTGCATCCCAACCGGATCCAATAGCAATGAGGTCTAAAGACAGGAGATTGTGGGTTGCGATAAAGCTTCAAAAGAGGGATAGTCTACTGGCTCAAGAGGAAAAACTCCTTATGTAAATGCTGCTGTGAATAGTATGTTGAAAAAAAAATGGTCAGGCCTGTACAAAAATAAAATGCCTGCAAAGTATGTACAAAGTCAATAAGCAAGCTTGAGCTCCAAAGTCAAATATGTAAGCCTGCAGCTGGATGACTTGACTACACTGGTCTTGCATCCCGGGATAGGTAGCTACACTGGCTACCGTCCATTCTTCTCTTCACCCCCTCCTCTTGAGCTGGTTGCCACTTGAACTTAGAAGGGAATACCCTGCTCCTCGAGGAAAGAGCTGCTGGATTGGGGAATCATTGGGTTGTCATTCTGGAGAAGTCAGTTCCTTTATCATTTCAGTTGGGGAGAGCCACTATCACTTACACCGTACAAGTCAGCTTCATAGTTATAAGAGTTTGCGTATGATGTAGACTAGTTCTGACCCGGCTATTGAGGTGGGTTGAACCGAGTTCTGTGACTATCGAAGGCTGTTGTATTTTAGAGCTGGTTCCCGACTAGGTTCCACACACCTTCACACCCAAGGTCTGACAGGAGCTCCAAATTCAGATTTTGTAAGGACATGCATTGCATTGAAAGCATCCCTATTCACTCTATATTTCTTTCATTTTCCTTTTTCTTTTCTTTATTCTTTTTGCACTTATTGCATAAAGTGTTTGCTAGGGACTAGCAAAGGCAAGTATAGGGGGGTGATGAATCTCCATTTCATCACCTTTATTCTATCATTTTAGCCTCAAAAACCCTAGCAAATGCATGTAAATAGCACCAATTTGCACATAATAGCATTCATTATTCATTTGTATTAATTATATATAAAATAAGGTTTTTAATGCCAAAATTATAGAATAAAGAGAAGAAAAGAAAAAGGAATAAAATATTGCAAATATTTTATGACCCTAACCCCGAGACCAAGTCCAGAATGGAATTGGTCGACAAGGAATAAAGTAGGGAGAGATAAGAGCCAATTATCCAATAAATACTCCATTCATTTATGCATTTCTGGCACTTATTTTGTACATAATTATTTATTCAACAAATGAAGAAACTTTGTACATGAAAGTTGTAGATAATAATGTGAATAAAAATACAAAATTAAGTTTGTACAAAAATAATACTCAGTGTACATTTTATACACAGAATAAAAAGCCAAAATCTCAACTTCACAGACCCATATCTTGCAAATAAAAACTCCAAATCACCCAAACTCACCTTTAATTGTATATAGCATTCCATGAACTATTTTACAAAATTGGTTTCATAATTTTTGGAGCTCATATGCAGAAGTTAGGTTTTTTGCCCTTCTTGTATATAGGACTGATTAAAATATTCATTTTATTCAGTATTTATTATTTGTACAAAATCATATTTTTAGAATTTTGTAAATAATGTATATAATGCACGTACACATTAAAATTAGAAGGAAACCAAAACTAATTTGTAAAATAAAATAAGTCTATAAATTCATAGACAAAATACCTATGATATGTACCTAGCTATAAATAAAAAGGGCTTTAATCCTTGAATCTTTTGCTCTTCTATATTTTTATAATAATGTACACATTGTACATAGCTCATTAAAAATACAAAACCAAAATAAAAATCAAGAAAATATATTAAATAAATTAAGTGTACAAAATACATAGATAAAATACCTCTAAGTATACCTACATACATCTATACCTATTTATTTAAAAATATACATAAACTCATAAAAATCAAACAAAAATATCTTTATACTCACAAAAATAAATTATGAATTTATAAAATAAGCCAATAAAAATAATAAAAGAAAATAAACAAATTAAAAATAAAATACATGAAAATACATGTAAATACATTCATATACATATTATCCAAACAAAACACCTCGAAAAATTCAATAAAAATCATAAATAAATACTAGATGAAATAATACACATTTTTTATTTTATAAGAAAAAAATAATAAAATCATTTAGGGCGTCAAATAAATCAATCTTCCTTCAGATTTGCTATTTTGTCTCGTAGCGGCTTACGTGGCCCAATGAGGCGCCGGCCAACGTTGACTCCCAGGTCAACTGTCCCATACCTCGCCTGGCGTCTCTGAACTGTCTACTCCCCCGATTTCATGCCTTTTTCCCAGGCACACCATCCATCAATCGACAACGCTTCCTTCACAAGAATTGTTCCCTAATCTTCCATGATGCCCGCCAAAATCATAGATCAACGAGATGTTCATTGGATCAGTTAATAATCGCCGGGTAATAAGGCCCCTTGCCAATGTTTATAAATAACAAGCTCCACTTCCTTCCTTGAATTTGGCCACTTTTATTCCAACCTAAAGCCTAGATCTCGTTCCTGGATTGTTCCTCGTGACAGGGGGAGTAGCCCAGCGCCGTGACTCGGCCGGAGGGAGGAGATTTTGACGCGGCGGAGCTCCGGCGTCCGCCCTGCTCCCTGGAGGCCCCCAGGTATAAGAGATGCCCTTTCTATGCATTTTTAGTTAGTTTTAGATGTTAGCTTTTCGTTCCAGTCATTAGAATAGGTTTTGATTAATGCCTGTAGTTTAGAAATCGAAATTCGAAGTTCGTCGGAGCTCCGCTCCGGCGACTTCCCCAATGTGGATCTGACTGTATCCGACTGCCCCGTTCACCCCATTTCGAAGCCCAACGCTTTCTCCATCTGTTGCACGCATTTGTTCATCCCAGGACCCTAGGTCCTGGCGAATCGAGGCTCCCCCTCCGCCGTTCGCCGGAGCCCCTCCGCCCATCTCCATTGTGTATCGTAGCTTCAAAACCCCGGGTCGAGGAGCAAGCTCTCTCGCCCGCGGTTCTTCCTGCGCAGGTACTTCGAAGAACCGAGCCCAACTGGACTCGCACGGATCCGGGAAGAGGTTCCTGGGGGCCCTTTTCTTCTCCGACCTCGCTTCATCGACTCGGACCCCCAGGAGCAATGAAAACGCCATCAATCGACGCGGGACGCTTCCAGCTACCTTCAGAACACTTCAGACTCGCCGGAGAACCCTGGAGGAGCCCACGCTCTTCGATCCAAGCTCGCCAGCTCCAAGCTTCTTCCCCGTTCTTCCAGGGGGCTTCAGCGCCGTCGGATCAGGAGAGCCGCCCCAGATTCAACAGGAACCGTCCGATGGAGCATCGTACCCACCGTCAGATCAACGGGGCTGATCTAATCTCAGCGCTCCATCGGCGAAGCGTCATCGGGCGTCCAGGAGTCGACGCGTGGCAAGTGAGAGGAGCAGAACCGTCGGATGCCACGTTTTTATTAGGGGTAAATTTCACATCGACCCCCCTTGCTTTTTGTATTTAATAATTAATGCCAAAAATAAAAGTCACAGTTGTAAATAAAATGTCTATTTTGCAAGAGGACCCTTGATGTTTTCATATTTGCACTTTAGTCCTTCCACGCCTCACGTGCAGCAACCACGTGAGGCGCGTGAAATTTTGCAGTCAAGCCCCTCCGAGTCCCTGTAATTATTAAATGGTCTTGAAAATACAAGTTAAAGTGTATTTTTACTGTGATTTTTGCATGTATGCCCCTGCGACTTATTGTATTTGCAAAAACACCCCTGCTAGGCCATTTGATTTTTGAATG
This sequence comes from Ottelia alismoides, assembly GCA_037367405.1. Classification (NCBI taxonomy): domain Eukaryota; kingdom Viridiplantae; phylum Streptophyta; class Magnoliopsida; order Alismatales; family Hydrocharitaceae; genus Ottelia; species Ottelia alismoides. The sequence goes on along the minus strand of JAZKJV010007574.1, from coordinate 32,447 downwards.
TTTTGTCTATTTATTTTGTGCTTCATGTTAAATCGAAAAATCTTGGAAAAATAGACTTAAGCTACTGATTGGATGTGCTTGCATGTCATATTTTTAGTTTGTCATTTTATGGCCTTTTTGTATTTATTAAAAATCAAAAACATGTCTTTTATTCACTGTCTAGAGTATAAAATCCCAAAAAAATATCAAAATGCCTTGAGAAATTATAAAAACAATCCCTATGGTGTACTTTGTCCTATTCTAGTGTCAATCCAAAAATCCCTAAAAATTTCAAAAGGAAAACCTTTAAAATGCAAAAATACCCAAAAACTTCAAAAAAATAGTAAAAATCACAGAAAAATCAAAAAAATACAAACTCAGGCCCTATTTATGCTAAATTTTATCGTCTTTATTAGAAAAATGGTGTGGAAAATTTTTGAGGCTTGTAACTATTTTTAATGTTCATTTTTATTACAGCCAGACCTTATTCCATTGTTTGTTATTATGTAGTTAATTAAAAATACTAAACATATTCTCAAAAATGTCCAAAAATCACAAAGACAGTAACAAGTGATGAAAAAGCTAAAAAGATTTTATTTCTTAGTTTTTGACTATTTTTTTAAGCATTTTTGTAAATATTTTAGTACCCCTTAATGTATATATAAGTATTTCCTAAAAAGAGAAAAAAAAATCTATATGTATATATATATGCACTATCTAATTATATTATTATCTATATATATATATATAAAGAAACAAAATATATATATATATATTAATAAATAAAAAAAAGATATATATATATATTCAATTAGTTAAAACCCACTTCTCACAAGGATGACTCATTCACACCTGACGGCTCATGCATTTTGTATTGCTCTCTGTGGTTCGACCTCTACATGCTTGTTCCCTATACATTTTATGGTAGAGTAAATAAAAATTAATTCACATTTATTTTCGAGCTTGATTGTTGTATTATTTGTTGTGGGTTAATTGCTGATCAACCCCCATACTCTGCGAGCGGTCGCCGCAGCGACACCTTTGTATTATTTATTCATGGTGACCCTCGTGGATGTTGGCCCGTTTATCAAAGCCCCAACCATCTCGGCTGGGCTTGAACGAACCCGAGCCCAACTAGGCTTATCGAGCTCGAGCCAGGGCCTGGCTCGGCTCGTTGGGCTCGATATCTAACCCTACTTGAGATAGGCCCAAAGAGGTTAGGGAAGCAAAGGAGTCGATGCAATCAGAGATAACATCGAACTCATATTTAAACATACATAGAAGAAAAGATGTGCATATTTTTCATCAAATTTGTCACACTCTGATTGGAGTCGCCTCAAGAAGAATAGAAATAGCCATGAAGTTGACGATTTTGATATTTTGCGGAAGTCTTGGTAAATGAAAGAATAAGAGGAATCAAAATAATAAATGTTTTATGAAGTTCTAAGTCATGAATTCGTGCAGAAAGTATTCTCCGTATTCATTTGGAGAATAAGCATTGGAATAAGACGTCGATTCTCCAATCTGCGCAGTTTCCAAGAGTACGGTAATTCCCATCCATGTCCCATTATGTCACCTTATTCCATCCGTATTCCTATCTTGATTCTGCCTTACATACCCTCATTCTACCTTATTCTCCTTATTCATATCTTTCCAACCAAACAGAGAATAGATCATTATTCTCCTTATTCTTCATCCTTATTCCTGCTTATTCCTGAACCGAACGATCAAATCCTTTGTGTATGTATATTATTAAGACAATGTCCTTAAAATTCCTTTTTTTCAACAAAAGAGGATCTCAAAAGTTGTAGCAAATCAATCGAAGGTGAATATACCCTTGCGGTAGGCAGATTGCATAAAGGTATTAATATGATGGAGAAGGTTAGAGAGTTCAACTGTCATGGACTTAGAAATGATTTTGATTAAGGTGTCAAGCAAATCGATTGTCTATAGTTTTTCATTACACAGTAAGAAAACTTATTTAAAAAATCAGAATGAATGAGGATTTTTGTGAATAGAGGTAAATGTCAAAAACATTTGAGTTTTTACACTTGTACCCGTCCAGTATTATGCAATTACAGTTATGCTCTATCTTTTTGCAATAACACATGTTCATGTATTCTTACAAAATTCACAATATCGCCCCTTTATTATTACACTTATGCCCCCCCACCCCCCGTATTACATTGAGAACAGAAGAGCAGTACCGTGAAGTTTATTAAAAAATACAATAGCACAAGTTTTATTACAAAAAAAGTAGGAATATAATTTTAATTGCAAAATCTTTGAGAGGTACAAGTGTAAAAAAATCCAATATATTATGAACCTTGAAGAAGTTTCTATTTCACATTCAGATAAGGTGTGGGAACTTGGAGTTTTTCCCCAAAGGATTTCTACTTTTGTTTCACACTCACGTTTACATAATCAGCTAAGTTTTATCAAACACAAGTTTAAAGTATTGTAAGTTCTTAGGTTAGATATCTTTGCAAAGAAAATTTAATTAAAAATTGACCCCCTATTGGTCGTAGACGTTATAGACATCCAAAAGGTTGGAACAGATATTTCTAAGAAAGCAATTATTTGGTATCTTAGATATAGAGAGAGAGAGAGAGAGAGAAAGGAGAGGCAGTAATTTTCTTCATATGGAGAGTATCCCTCCACTTAGGTCTGTAGATGGGAAGAGTGCGAACATCAGAAGTTTCTATGTGAAGGAGCTTAATAGGGAAGTAGTGATATAACATAATTTTGTTTCTTGAAGAGCTCTGAAATGAGTTTCAAAGAGGAGATATAAGGTTGATGTGTCTCATAATCGAAAGGTAGCCATTAATCCTTCTTATATTTCAAGTTAAACAGTGTAAGTATCCATTAGTAAAGGATGTCGTAAAGGGAAAGCAAATGGGAAGTGAACTAGTTAGTGTTCTCTCGTGAGCCCTTATCTGCGACCCATTTATTTTACCAAGTTGGTGTACAATAATTCGCATTATTGATATTTAATTTTAAACATACACATGGCACATACTGAAGGATATTGAAAAATCCTCAAGCGCGTCACGGAAGCGTGATCATCGTATCGGATACGACGGAGAATGACTAGCCGTACTAGTTATTCAGTGCAGTGGAATTTAAATTTTTTTATGCGATGAAACCACATGATCCAAGAACGATTCTTGGATCGTTTCATCTATAACCACAACAAGTATAATGCAATACCTCTTGAAGCGTGGTTGATCGAGTCTCTAAGAAAAGAGACCTCCTGTCTCAAGTCCGATCGTCGGAGAGACGGCTTGCGAGCGCAGGGATGAGTCGCGTTGTCCTTGCAATCCAACAAGTTGATCCAAGCACGGTTGCTCCTGATCTCGTCGCAAGAGATCGAACATCTCCTTCATGAGCAAAGCACTCCAAGTAGACGGAGAACCGCAGAGCGTCGAAGCAGCGGCATGGTGGCGTGAGCGTCGACGAGTCTCTCCTCTAGGGTATGGTGGATGGCCACCAAGAAGAGGGAGAGAGAGGGTTGGCGTGTGAGAGGAGAAAGAGAGAGAGAGATGTGCTACTCAATAGCATGTAATAGAGAGCAAGGTATGCCTCTCTATTTATAGGATTTTGGGATCCATGGATCTCAATCCATGTGACATATAAAATCAATGGATGAGATTGATTTATGTCAATCCAATGGTCAAGATTGTTATTGGTAAAAGCCAACAACTTTAGAATAAAATATATTTGACAAAATAAAATATAAATCAATCCTAAAATCACATCAATAAATAAGGAGAGAATATACATGGAGATTACATCTCCATGTACATTCAAGGGGGGACGGCCACTCATTCCATATAGGAATTGGGTGCCGCCCACCTCTTTCCTAATGGAGGCAATCTCATGGATTTCCATGAGATTGCATGCCTCCTTGATTTTCTCCATTATTTATTTCCAACAAATATTTGTTAGGATTTTATTCACCAAAAATAATTCTCAATTAATTTTGAGAATATTGCAATCTTGACATTGGAAAATTGTGAATCACATTCACAACCCAAAACAATATATAATTTACATTTTCAATTAATCAGACAATGTGTATCCAATACACATTGATAATTAATCTACAAATATAAATTATAATTAGTTCTCTCTAATACATTATAAATCACATTTATAATATATTATGAATAATTGGATATTACTATCCACATTATTCTTATCCATAATAATTAAATCACATTTAATTATATTGGATAATTCCTCATACATCATGATAATTAAATCACATTTAATTATCAATTTCTCAATGCTTAGATCTTATGGAATTATTCTTGAACCATTCAAGAACAATGCTATCTCTCCTCAGATGCTTGGAGATAAGGACAGGGTGATTGTATTGTTCCACGTATAGTGACTTGGATATTGAGATCACATCTCAAATCCAGATCCCATGGACCTCTCATAGATGCTTGATTAAATCAAGACCGTAAACCTAATCTTGGCATTGCATCTGAATCTCATTCAGATCAATGTCCAGTACATGGACTAAGATTAGGTCACTTCTCTAATGAGAGGAGTCACTAAAATCCAGACCTGTGTCATCACTCCCTCGGAATGGAAGCATCATGGTTATACAATCGTTTATGATCAAATCACCCTCAGGTATTCCTAACACATGTACATCCTGCATACTGGAAGACTCATGATCATCCTGAAGATATAGATCACTTTTACACTGTCATCTTCATGATATGATCACTAAGTTTCTTAATATTGGTCCTTGGGATATGGTACAGATCATATGCTTTCACAAAGCATATATCTTACCTTCAAATTCATGTCATGCTTCTAAAGCATGACGGCCATGCATGGAATTTGGTCAGTCCCAATACCTCATGAGTGAGCTCATGTCTCCCGGTTCACAAGTGAACCTGTATGATCCCTTTGAGAGATCGTATTACTCATATGCCCTTACATGCACACCAGCTCGCCGGTGTATAGACCTTGGTTAGGTCATCAACCTATTGGTCTACCATATGTACACATTCAGACATATAGCAATACATATGTCTCTAGTCAAAGGATGTTTGCCTATGATGTGACAGTATTCATTATAGGTCTTTGGTTATCTCGATCTCGTTAAGTCAACCCATTGACTCAACTAATCTGATACCTCCGAATCACTGTTCCCATGCAGAGGACATGCATCAAGAGGTCAATCAGATATCAGCCTAATGAGAAAAGATTGCCATCTCCTTCTCAGGCTGGAGATCACTACTTGTCAATCATTGATGATGCTTGACGAGTCCTCTATCTAACTCCTTAGATATTCATCCAAGCATCAGCCTCTATGATTCAATTAATGAATCAACAGCTGTATGATTATCAAGTTGGCCATGGTACATAACCCATATTGTACAGAGGGACCTTATAGTGCATTCATTCATTCAATATCAGAAAGGGAGTGAAACAAAATCAATAACTTTTATTGATAAATCATTTATTACAAAAACATTTATTGTAGGAATGGTTCGCCCCGGGCTCACATTGCTAACAATCTCCCACTAGCCCTCAGAACCATTCATGAATAATCCTTAAACCCATACTCATTACATGCTGGTCAAAAACCTTCTGTGTCAGAGGTTTGGTAAGAGGATCAGCAACGTTGTCAGCAGAGGCCACCTTAGTGATGATGATGTCACCACGCTTTTGAATCTCCCAGATGATGTGGTATTTCCTTTCTACGAGTTTGCTCTTCTGATGCCATCTGGGTTCCTTCGCCTGGGCAATGGCTCCCGTGTTATCACAGAGTAACGGGATGGGAGTATCAGAGGAAACCACACCAAGCTCCAGCATGAACTTGCGCAACCACACCGCCTCCTTTGCAGCATCCGATGCGGCAATGTATTCGGCTTCTGTTGTTGAATCTGTTGTAGTGTTCTGCTTCTTGCTTCTCCAGCTCACAGCACCACTGTTCAACAGGAACACAAACCCTGATGTCGACTTTCGATCATCAATATCTGATTGGAAGTCAGAATCTGTATATCCCAAGACTTGGATATCACCATTTCCATAGACCAAGATGTAATCTTGTGTCCGTCTTAGATATTTAAATATGTTCTTTACTGCATTCCAGTGTTGTTCTCCATAGAAGGATTGGTAACGACTTACCACTCCCACTACATGGCAGATATCTGGCCTAGTACACATCATGGTATACATTAAGCTTCCTACAGTCGATGCATAGGGACATCCAGCCATGGCCTTCTTTTCCTCAACAGTTTGAGGAGCCATTCCTTTAGACAGGTGGATACCATGTCTTAAGGGTAGGAATCCTTTCTTGGAACTATCCATACAGAATCGTTCAAGAATCTTCTTAATGTATCCATGTTGTGACAATCCCAGTATCCTCTTCTCTCGGTTTCTGAACAACTTCAGACCCAAGATGTAAGAGGCTTCTCCAAGATCTTTCATCTCAAAGGTATGGGACAGCCAAATCTTCACACTGGTCATCATCCATGTATCATTCCCAATGATAAGGATGTTATCTACATAAAGCACGATGAACACAATGGCGCTCCCACTAAGCTTCTTGTACACACAAGGTTCATCAGGATTCTGCACAAAATCATAACTTTTTATGGTTTCGTCAAATCTGATGTTCCAGCTACGAGAAGCTTGCTTGAGCCCATAGATGGATTTCTTCAGCTTGCATACTTTGTCATCCTCAGTTATGAAGCCCTAGGGCTGCTTCATGTAGATATCCTCCTCGAGGTATCCATTGAGGAAAGCCGTCTTGACGTCCATCTGCCAGATGTCGTAGTCAAGATATGCAGCTATAGCTAGTAATGTCCTGATGGATTTAAGCATAGCCACAGGAGAGAATGTCTCATCGTAGTCGATGCCTTCTCTCTGTGTGTAGCCCTTGACTACGAGCCGTGCTTTGAAAGTCTCTACTTTCCCATCAGATCCCCTCTTTCTCTTGAAGATCCATTTGCACACAATGGGTTTTACCCCTTTAGGTGGATCCTCTAGGGTCCATACACCATTCTTATGCATGGAGTCAATTTCTGACTTCATTGCTAGCATCCATCTATCCATGTCATGATCTGCGAGTGCTTCATTAAATGAAGTAGGATCATTGTCAGTTTCACTTGACACATGGAATCCATACCTTTCAGGTGGTGCAACCACCCTCAAACTCCTTCGAAGAGGTATGGGTGTTTCATCTTTATTTATCTCTTCAGTTTCTGGTCTAGGAAGCTTAGAATCCTCAGGGGATTCTATGAGTTCCTCTACTTCACTTTTGTCTTGACCTTTAAGGAAATCATTCTCCAGAAATTTCACTTCTCTAGAGACAAAAACCTTTTGGTTCTCAGGGTCATAGAGCTGGTATCCAATACCATATCTAACATACCCAATGAAGTAACACTCACGAGTGCGAGATTCCAGCTTACTTGTGTCCACGTTCTTCGCATGAACCAAGCATCCCCAAACCCTCAAGTGATTAACACTAGGTTTGGTTCCATACCAGAGCTCATGAGGAGTCTTAGGTATAGATTTGCTGGGAATCTTATTCAGGATATATATTGCAGTCTCTACCACATATCACCAGAAACTAAGTGGCAAATGTGCTTTACTCATCATTGAACGAACCATATCCATGATGGTCATGTTGCGTCTTTCAGCAACACCATTAAGTTGGGGAGTTCCAGGAGTAGTGAGATTGGAGACAATTCCATTCTCTTTAAGGTATTCCTTGAATTCATCTGAGAGGTACTCGCCACCTCGATCAGATCGAATCCGTTTAATCTTCTTATCGGTTTGGTTCTCAACCAAAGCCTTGAATTCTTCGAACTTTTCAAAGGTTTCAGATTTATGACGTAATAGGAAGACAAACCCGTATCGCGAATGGTCATCAATAAACGTCAAATAATATCGATATCCATTTCGAGTCACGGTAATGAAGCGACCACATACATCGGTATGCATTAAGTCAATAATACCTTCGTATCTAGTAACCTTGTTACGGAAAGGCATCCTAGTCATTTTACCTCGAATACAATGTTCACAGGTAGGTAAAGACTGAACCTGTAGAAAATCCAAAGGTCCATCCTTTATCAATCTATTGATCCTATCAACAGATAAATGACCAAGCCTTTGATGCCAAATCATGTTTGAATGATTTATATTACTCCTGGATCTTTTAGGATTTTTATTAGTGGTTGTAACATTATGACAATGATCATTAATGCACAGTTCATAGAGTCCACCAGAAGTCAAAATACCATCTGCAATATATTTATCATAATGATTTATGACTAACTTATTACAGAATAGGAATGAATATCCACTTCTAACTAGATTAGATACAGATATTAAATTCCTCCTAACTTCAGGTACATAAAGACACTCTTTAAGTACTAGGACACTTCCACTAGATAATGATAGTCGACAAGTCCCGATGGCGACTGCTGCAACACTTGCATCAGATCCCATCTGGATGACTATCTCCCCTTCTTCAAGTTTTCTAGTTTCCTGAAACAAATGCAACAAATTGCATACATGAACAGAAGCACCCGAATCAACAACCCAACTTCCTTCTCGTCCAACGAGAAAGCTGGTTTCAATGATAAAAGTAGATTTCATACATGCTGGGGCTTTACCTTTATCGACCGACTTCAGGTAATCCGAAAAATTATGCCTCCAGTGCCTCGGCTTTTTGCAGTGGTGACAGACGTCGGTTTTCTTCGACGCCGTTAGAGTGGATGCATTGGAAGACGAGCCAACACTTTGTCCCTTCTTCTTTCTCTTCTGGGTCGGGCCCTTCCGAGAACCATGCTTCTGACCGCGCTTCCCTCTGACATGTACAACCATTGCACTTCCAGTGGGACTATCTTTCTTCATCATGTCTTCTGCAGACTTTAATGCAGCAAGAAGCCCGGCATTTGTCAATTCCAACTTGTTCATGTGGAATGACACCACAAAGTTATTGAAAGATTTGGACAACGACAGTAGAATGAAATCAGATTGCATGTCTGCATCCATTGTTTCCCCCAGAGTCTCCAGCTCCGATAAGTACCCAAACATTTTGAGTACATGCTCACGGACCGAAGTCCCTTCCTGCATCTTGCAGCGAACGAGTTCTTTCATAACATTGTACCGCTGGGTGCGGTTAATGTCACCAAACATATCTTTCAGGTTCTGCATAATCTCCTAGCAAGTACTCATCTCCACATGTTGTTTCTGAAGAACATTGGAGAGAAAACCCAAGATGTAGCATCTAGCCAAGACATGATCTTCATCATACTTGTCATTGAATGCTTTTTCTTCCTTAGATTTAGGGTTTTCATGCTTGTCTTCTGAGAGCACATAACTGATGCGCTCTGCCGAGAGTACAAGCTCCAAATTACGGATCCAATCCGAGTAATTTGGTCCGGTCCATTGGTTGACCTCCAGAAGCCTGCTCAGTGGGTTCATGGACTTCATTTTCTGAAATGGAGAATGCACTATATTAGAATATATAATTATATACTCAATTTAATTTTATTTGATCAAGGCATTTTAAATCAAATTAGTCTTGTTATGTCAACTATGAAAGTTTATTTCCTTATTCACTTTCAAAGTAGGAGATATACTTACCGCTATATCTCAAGCAAGAACTGGGATCTCCTCTTTATCTTTGTCATATCCCAATAATATGAGAACCTATGACTCCAATAAAGAGAAGCGGGAACACATTCCGCCTTGCAAGTCCAACTTGCATTTCCCAATTCAGTCTTTAATACCCGGACCCACCACCCCTAAGGTGATGTTGACCCGTCATTCATTGAACCAACCGTCAACATGAATACAACTCGCTATGCGCAATCCAATATCGCCCCAATAATATGAGGACCCGATATTGGGGTCACTACGCATACGTCCTTACTCTTTCGAGAAGCGACGAGCCCAATCCGAATGGATCATATGCAGGAGCTGTCACTTTGGACAGGCGTCTCCCACATATAATATCTGGCGACGTAACCCTTCGCCTTGACGAGAGACCATGGATGTCACTTATGTGATCCTCCATCTCTTATTCAAATTCAATTAATTACTATGAATCACATTCATATAATCAATTCTTCCAAGGGAATTATTAACTATAATCATATTAGAGTATTTTAATTAGACATAATTAATTCAATCATATTAAATTAATTATCAATCCAATTCAATCAATCAAACTTGATTGTTATACTTGAATATATTGTATTATTCTCAAAATACGTATTAATTCGTATTTTAATAATTAAAAATACATCTTGATCTCTTCGGCATTATCCCGTCCCTACCCGCTGTCATGGCCAGTGCATGCGAGAGTGGGACGGACCATATACGTTGCAACCCGCTACCCCAGCGATCTCCGACTAGTCACCATATCTGCCTCGGGAAAGGATAATGCCAAATAGATCAATTTGTACTTGAGATGATCATTGGTTCTTCAACCGAAATTATACCATATAGTAATCAAAACAATTTTGATTATAAGGAAATTTGCTAGACAAATTTCCAATAATATTCAAGCAAGGAGTTTGATGATTGTGTTTCCAATTTTGATCTAGATCAAATCTAATCAGTTAATTGGTTGAGGCCAAGTCTGTTAAGGAAATAATCATCTTCCAATATTTCTCAAATATTTTCCATAATTATTTCTTGAAATTAACAATTAATTTCATTAATTGACAATCACATGGTTCTTGATTAGGACTGTAATTTCAGCAGTGATCCCTACTTACTAAAATTAGCATATCTCAATCATATTAAATCCAAATTAGACAAAATCAATTTTCATAGATTGTTAATTTGATTTAGGACAGAATCCAATAATGTTTCACACATTTTGAGGCAAGTCTAAACAGTAATTAACTCTTTAATCACGTTCAGATATACACTTCCCGCAACAGTGCATATATGTTCATTAAAACAACCATATCTCGAGCATACGAAATCCGATTTACGCAAACTCAGATCCTATGGTTTTCTTATTTAATGGGGAACAAAATCCAAGTAAATAATTAGTACTTAAACATATAAAATATGGCCGAAATTATTTACTAAACAGATCTGCAAAATCAAATGCGATAAAAAACTTTCGCGACCTTAACGAACCCAAGTCGTCCTCGGTTTGTGAATAATATTCGAAACCATCGGCCTAAGGCTCTGATACCACTTTAAGGATATTTAAAAATCCTCAAGCGTATCACGGAAGCGTGATCATCGTATCGGATACGACGGATAACGACTAGTCATACTAGTTGTTCGGTGCAACGGAATTTAAAATTTTTTATGCGATGAAACTACATGATCCAAGAACGATTCTCAGATCGTTTCATATATAACCACAAAAAATATAATACACTACCTCTTGTAGCGTGGTTGATCGAGTCTCTAAGAAAAGAGACCTCCTGTCTCAAGTCCGATCGTCGGAGAGACGACTTGCGAGCGCGGGGATGAGTCGCATTGTCCTCGCAATCCAACAAGTTGATCCAAGCACGGTTGCTCCTGATCTCGTCGCACGAGATTGAACGTCTCCTTCATGAGCGAAGTACTCCAAGTAGACGGAGAACCGCAGAGCGTCGAAGCGGCAGCGCGATGGCGTGGGCGTCGACGAGTCTCTCCTCTAGGGTATGGTGGATGGCCACCAAGAAGAGGGAGAGAGAGGGTTGGCGTGTGAGAGGAGAAAGAGAGAGAGAGATGTGCTACTCAATAGCATGTAATAGAGAGCAAGGTATGCCTCTCTATTTATAGGGTTTTGGGATCCATGGATCTCAATCCATGGGACATATAAAATCAATGGATGAGATTGATTTATGTCAATCCAATGGTCAAGATTCTTGTTGGTAAAAGACAACAACTTTAGATTAAAATATATTTGACAAAATCAAATATAAATCAATCCTAAAATCACATCAATAAATAAGGAGAGAATATACATGGAGATTACATCTCCATGTACATTCAAGGGGGGGAGGCCACCCATTCCATATAGGAATTGGGTGCCGCCCACCCCTTTCCTAATGGAGGCAATCTCATGGATTTCCATGAGATTGCATGCCTCCTTGATTTTCTCCATTATTTATTTCCAACAACTATTTGTTGGGATTTTATTCACCAAAAATAATTCTCAATTAATTTTGGGAGTATTGCAATCTTGACATTGGAAAATTGTGAATCACATTCACAACCCAAAACAATATATAATTTACATTTTCAATTAATCAGACAATGTATATCCAATACACATTAATAATTAATCTACAATATAAATTATAATTAGTTCTCTCTAATACATTATAAATCACATTTATAATATATTATGAATAATTAGATATTACTATCCACATTATTCTTACCCATAATAATTAAATCACATTTAATTATATTGGATAATTCCTCATACATCATGATAATTAAATTACATTTAATTATCAATTTCTCAATGCTTAGATCTTATGGAATTATTCTTGAACCATTCAAGAACAATGCTATCTCTCCTCAGATGCTTGGAGATAAGGACAGGGTGATTGTATTGTTCCACGTATAGTGACTTGGATATTGAGATCACATCTCAAATCCAGATCCCATGGAGCTCTTATAGATGCTTGATTAAATCAAGACCGTAAACCTAATCTTCTCATTGCATCTAAATCTCATTCAGATCAATGTCCAGTACATGGACTAAGATTAGGTCACTTCTCTAATGAGAGGAGTCACTAAAATCCAGACCTGTGTCATCACTCCCTCGGAATGGAAGCGTCATGGTTATACAATCGTTTATGATCAAATCACCCTCAGGTATTCCTAACACCTGTACATCCTGCATACTGGAAGACTCATGATCATCCTGAAGATATAGATCACTTTTACACTATCATCTTCATGATATGATCACTAAGTTTCTCAATATTGGTTCTTGGGATATGGTACAGATCATATGCTTTCACAAAGCATATATCTTACCTTCAAATTCATGACATGCTTCTAAAGCATGACGACCATGCATGGAATTTGGTCAGTCCCAATACCTCATGAGTGAGCTCATGTCTCCCGGTTTACAAGTGAACCTGTATGATCCCTTTGAGAGATCGTATTACTCATATGCCCTTACATGCACACCAGCTCGCCGGTGTATAGACCTTGGTTAGGTCATCAACCTATTGGTCTGCCAAATGTACACACTCAAACATATAGCAATACATCTGTCTCTAGTCAGAGGATGTTTGCCTATGATGTGACAGTATTCATTATAGGTCTTTGTTTATCTCGATCTCGTTAAGTCAACCCATTGACTCAACTAATCTGATACCTCCGAATCACTATTCCCATGTAGAGGACCTGCATCAAGAGGTCAATCAGATATCAGCCTAATGAGAAAAGATTGCCATCTCCTTCTCAGGCTGGAGATCACTACTTGTCAATCATTGATGATGCTTGATGAGTCCTCTATCTAACTCCTTAGATATTCATCCAAGCATCAGCATCTATGATTCAATCAATGAATCAACAGCTGTATGATTATCAAGTTGGCCATGGTACATAACCCATATTGTACAGAGGGACCTTATAATGCATTCATTCATTCAATATCAGAAAGGGAGTGAAACAAAATCGATAACTTTTATTGATAAATCATTTATTACAAAAACCTTTATTGTAGGAATGGTTCGCCCCGGGCTCACATTGCTAACACATTCTAGGATCAAATCCAAGCAATACATGAGCATTGCCCCGTATAGGCTCCATGTTGACACTCAAGCTTCGTAAGGTTTTTCATAATTTTCTTCTTATTCTCAATAATCATAGATCAATTTTTAAGTAAGCGAGCTTTAGATTGTTAACCTTAGACCTATCATGGACTCGTCACTGATTTATGACACTGTGTAGGCCAAGTGTTGGTTATTTAATTTGGCCTAGAGTAATGACATGTCATATACCATTTATATTAAACATCCCAAGGATTTTAAATATTTAAGTCAAAAAGGCCCCAAAAAATAAGAGTGACATATATCCAAACCTGAAGTTGAAGCTACAACTGAGATCGATAACTATTCTCAACAAAATGTGTTGCTTGAAAAATATACTCTGAATCTAGCTAATATAAAGCTTAAAAGTGAAAAAGCTTTACACATGGCATATATATACACATGTGCATATATGTTTTTCGTGAGGTGTTTTCCATATTTTATGCTTTTTATATTATTTTTAATGTGCTTTAAAAAACATTGAATTTGAATCTAATTTTCAAATGTGTATTAAAATTTCTCATAATTTTCTAAAAAAATACAGTATCACTTTTATTAATTTTAAGAAAAATAAAAAAATACTACTATTGTATTATATATATAATGCTAGAGAACAATGACTTCTAATATATATGGAATATATGCAATACCCTCGTAATTAGATTGAATTATATATCCTCATGGAGCGAACAATGGATAAAAGAAAACATAGCCCACACTTGAATGATTGAAGTGAAAGATTAGAATCAAGAAACAAAAAGTAGGAAATCTAAAATATACATATGATTCAAAAATATTTAAAGTTGACTTCTTGCGGAAACGAGGAGGAATTTGATATACGAGACGGATGACAACATCTTGGACATTTTTTACGATATCCATATCAACTGAAATCCATGACATGTGTTGCCAAATGAGAAAGGATTTTATGAAGGTAAAATGTATAGAGCTGGCACCAACAAGAGGGTTGGCTTTTCATATTATGAGTATGTATAGTTTAAAAAGCATAAAGGAAAATATAGACTCATCTAAGTCTACATCCATGCTAAAGTATCGGAGATCTCGACCACAATTAGGATTGTCAAGAAAGCTCGAGCCCGGCTCGTTAAGAGCTTGTGAGCTAGATTCGAAAGCTTAACGAGCCCGAGTTCGAGTTGGATTCCTGGCTCATTAAGCTTATCGAGTTGAGCCCAAGTTGGGTCGTGCTCAACTCGAGAACTCAACTCGATAACTCGATAGACTCTACAATGCCACAAAAGTCCAGCTCAAGTTGAGCCAACCACCTACCCCAAGCGCCCACCTCGTCCAATTCTATTCTCATACGTGAGAGACTGAATGATTATTGCATGTAGGATCAAGAGCTGGCTCATTAAAAGGCTCGTGTCCAACTCATTAGGATCATGGCTCGGTAAGATGCTCATGAGACAGCTCTAACTCGGAGTTCGAGCTCGAACCGGCTTTCTAGGTCTCAAACCTTATCGAGCCTGAGCTCGAGCCTTACATTTCTTATCGAGTTCAAGCATGAGTTGGGGTGGACTCGACTCATTGAGCTCTATAGACACTCCTAGCCACAATGGTTGGGCATACTAAACCTAAATTATTATAAAAAATTTATGTGTTTACATCAATAATTAGTTTAACAAAATTGATGACTTCTTAGATGAGGTGTAGGGCCAGGTTTCAAGGTCAGGCATTGTGCTATACAAGTTAGTCTCCTAAATCCTAGATGAAGTCTCAAATTCAATTTTAGGATGCTTAAGTGATTTTCGATTGTGGAATAAGTTATAAGAGGTAAGGATGAATAAGTAGAGAGAAGACATTTTTATCTTCATTCGGAGGGAGACAATAAGGAGGGACATGAGGTGGTTTTATTATTCTATGTTCGTTACGAGGGAGAGGATAAGGACATATAAGAGAATTATGTTCGATGAGATTGTTAGCTAAGTGGTAGTTATTTGCATCTTTTTGCCGAGAGAGGTTGATGATGGAGTGATGATGAAGGAAAACCTTGTCTCTCATCTCGACTCTAGGATCAAAACGTTGACCGCATGTGGAGGGATAGATATTGGAGGAATAAGGAGGGATATCCATCCTTATTCCTCTCCCTCAATAGATGGTCAAAGTTTTCATCCTGGAGTCAAAATGAGGGACAAGGTGTCCCTCACTATTCCTCCATCATAGGCCTTTCCCATTGATGAATGCTAAATCGGCTAAGTTAATATTAACCTGTTGTCATACGACCAATTAGCAATCTATTAGAACCAAGCAAGAATCTCCATGAGGAGTGGCTCGGTTAAAATCTCCAAGATAAGCCTAGGGTCGAACAGAGGGACATTACTGACCAGGTTATCTAATTGGGCCCTAAATTATGCAATTAGACTACTCTAATTGGTCATCGAGGTCAAGTGTGAATAATAACACTAAAATACGTGTATGATTTTTATGGTTTTTCATGCAAATAAGTTAAATGAAACAGAATGAGGCCACATGCAAAACAAGATAAAATGTACATAATAAAATACAAAATTACAATCAAAACTCTTGATAAATTACTTAACACCTTAAATTATCAATCATAGCATTGGTCCAAAGATATGCCCACTAAGGTTTCATGTCAAATCATGCATCATTCCAATTCAAGTATGGGACCAAGTTATCATTTAATAACTCCAAACTCCCTAAAATGAAACTAAATCAGAAAATAATGTATAAGGCTATTTAAGCAAGAGTCTGGATTATTCTTAATGATCCTAAAGCAAATCATGAGGTTTTATTGGCACATTAATTCCATAAGCATGTAATTTTGAATTCGATTTATCAAGTTTAAAAGCCAAAATATCTTCCTGAATTTCAATTCATTTTCAGCGATGCATATTAGAGAAATAAAGGATCACATTAAAAAGCATGAAATGACCTTTAAAATAAGATAAATTTCATTAATTTTGGAATTAAGGAGCTCAAAATATTAATCATCAAAATCAAGGGCATATTTGTAATGAAAACTAATCAATTCATAATATATAAGTCCAAAACAAGGACTAAAGAGCAATATATACAAGTTGCAATTTAACCCATGAAGGGGTATAAATGGAATTGAAATAAGTCAACGAGGCTTATCTGTAATTTCTCACAAATGATACACGCTCTACACGCATCGTACCTCAATGTAATTCCCCAAATATGGGATCAGGCATTGTAAATTCCTACCTCACATGAGATGCGATAAATGGGGTTTAGCTCGGACTCGCAGATGAGGCTTGGGTTGCGTGGCGTGTGCTGGTACTCTGGCATAGGCTCGGACTCTGCAAACCTCATGTCTGAAGCATTGCTTCAGCAGGAAGCATGGAAAGAGATCATAACCATTAGATTATATCAGGAAGATCCGATCCAACGGTACATGTAGGGTCTGGCAGTCATCCTCTATGTCGTATGAAGTGGTCCATTAGTAGAGCTCCAATGATGGAGCTCTTGCTCTTCCTGGCTCCTCTGCACCTCCTGATGCTCGTCAAAAGTTGCTAATCATCTGGCGGAGAAGCTCCAGTTCCTAGCAAGGTATTGAGCCATCTGCAGTGTCAAATCAAGCTCAGTACGTCAGAGGCAGAGGAGCTTTAAATAGCTCTGACAAGGCTCCGGTCATGGAAACCTGCAAGGTTAATTCCCCAACGAGCCAAATCAGGGAGTCGACTACGATGGAAAGGGGCCAAAATGAAGGGTTGAACCGAGGCATTAGAGATGAAGCGCTAATGGGTCTCCTCCCTTGTAGAGAGGCGACATGGATTGGAGGTGAAGAGGAGATGTAGAAGCGAAAGAGAGATGTAAGGAGGTGCATAAAGGTGTCAGACGAAAGAGGGTGATGGAGGTGTTCTCAGGTAGTGGTAGAGGTGTGTGTGTGAGGAGTGAATAATAAGCGAAAAGAGGGAGGAAAAGTAAAGAAGAAGCTTACCTGGAGCGAGAAGATGAACATGGAAAAGGAATCACAGGTGAAGGGAAGTCTGGAGTGAGATTTGAAGGACCTCAGGTCGTCGCTCTACATGTCAGTCGTACATGGAGCTCAAGCAGCTTCAAGGTGGTTTCACCTTAGATCACGCCGATGATAAAATATCTATCTTAGCTCTCTCTCTCTCTCATTTCCTGTCACAAAGGGGAAGGTAGAAGCGCGGAGGTGTCACATACATGGGCGGATCCCATGCACGGGGGACAGGGAGAATCTATTTGAAGAAAAAGGGGTGGCTCTAGGTGGTTGCTCAGTGAAGTTCAATCACTCCCCTTTGACTGGAGGTTGGATGGAAGAGGGGTTAGGTACTAGGTGTGGTAATGGGAGTTTATGGCATGGTTGTGGGGTGGTTGGCTGGAGGAGATGTCTGATGAATCTCGTATTCATCATGCTAAAATTGGTCATTTAGGCTCTGTTCCCCATCATTCACCTGTAATTAATCATTAATAGAGCATTATTAACCATCATGCATGTGTGAATAATATCTGCATTTCATCATGCATAATTGCATTTAAAATCCCCAGTGTAAATTAGCCCAAAAAGCCGCTAACTTCTCACATTTTTAGTTAATTCATCCTAACTCCGATTGACCCAAAACCACCTCCACTGTGTAGATATTACTAACCTTATTAAATAAAAAATATAAAAAAATTACTAACCCAAATAAGTGTCAAATAATCCCAATGTCAAATTTCACATCTGATGGACTAAAACGAGCATATCTCCCTCATACAGTGTCCGATTTTGGTCTACTCACTTTTAAAGTACTCCATTTTCAAATACCTTCAAAACAAGACCAATTTCATAAAATTCAGAGCTCATATGTGAAAGTTGGGTTTTGGGCCTCTTTTGCGCATTGACTTTTTGCTATTTTTGACCTCAGTTTTTAGGACCTTAATTAACTCTTTTAATTTTATTTCTTTTCCATTTGTGTTCTTTGATGAAAGTTTTATTAAGCGACATGAAAATCCAAATTCAGATCAAAACTAAAATCAAAGAAACTGACTAAGTCCGAGTGTCCGTTGTCGGTCTGTACAAAAGTTGTGTGTTTCTAACTTTTATTTTATTTTCCTACTTTCTTATTTACTAAAAATATAAAAAAATTAGATTAATGTGTAAATAATTTTCTTATATTTTATCGTATTTTTTCTAGATTTTTTATCCTCTCTAAAACCACCAAAAAAATACAAAATCCCAAAAAGTCGGTTTTCTATACACATGGAGAACCACCAAAAATACCATTTCGCACAGGTGACCTCTTTTGCCCCGAGCCCTTCATGAAAGTTGTAGATCTCGACGAGACGAACAACTTTCGTGAAGAAAATTTTTCGATCCGAGGTCGTCTTCTATCTCTTTTGCCCACTTTAAAATTTTGAATTTTTTTGGAGTGCCACGTGGCAGTCCCTGGGCGTGCCACGTGGCATCCCACTTTATTCCCCTGCAGGCCACCCCGGGTCATGTGCCCAGCACGTGACCCCACCTTCTTCCCCAATCGGCCGTTACCCCCTCCCCTCCGTGAAACCGCCGCATGCGACCATCAATGACCGCCATGCGCGGCCCCAGCCGCTCCTTCGAGCATGAAACGGTCGCCGGACCCTCGACCTTCCACCACCTCGCTCCTATAAATCCCCAACGACGGCAGCCGCACAACCCATCCGCCCTCTCTTCCTACGCCGGTGACAGCGGCCAAACTCGGCGTGATCCAGAGCTTCAAGGAGCTCTGTCGCTGCCCCTTATCGGGCTGCTTAGCTCGTCGCACGCCGGCGACTCGAGCCATAACCAGAGCCATCCACGCTCCAACCCCTAGGCGAACCCATCACCTCCGTTTGCTTGCCAGTTCTGTTGCAGGAACACAGCTCACCGCCGCCTCCCTCAGCAGCTCCGCCGCGCGAAGGCGTCTGGCCACCCCGCTTCCATAGATGCCGACCACCACCATCGTCGCCCCAGCCGCGTGGAGCTCTGCCTACGCCTCGCCTCCTCCGCCGCAAGGCTCCGCTCGCCACACCTCCGCCCCAGGCTCGCCTCGTCGTCGCCCACCTCCTAGCGCAGAGGCCCACACTCGCCGCCTCCACCTTTGCGGCTAAACCGCTTCTCCACCTCCGGCTGCCTCCGCCGCTCGTCGACAACCGCCGCTCCATCTCGGCGAGGCTTCCTTCGACAGCCCTCAGCCTCAGCCCCGGCCGAACCCCCACTCGCCACCGCCGTCTGTCTCATCCTCCACCGCGCAGCAGACAACCGTCGTTGGATCGGGCCCTCAGCCCTTGATCCAACGGCCCAGCAGGTGCCACGCCACCCCGCCCAAGCCTCAGCCCCAGCCTCAAGGCTCGGGGGCCCCGAAGCTCCCTCCACCGACCGAACCTACGCCTCGGGTCCGAACCTCAGGCTCGGGATCCCGAGCCTCTGCCTCCGCATCCGAGCCTCATAGTGCACGTGTAAAGCACGTGCTTCGTGGGAAAATTGCACGAACGTCCCTGGCCTTTTCAGAAATTGCAAGAAGGCCCCCGACTGGGGTAAATTACGCAGGGACCCCTCCAACTTTTTGAAATTACAGATAAGTCCTTCCAGGGACTATTTTGAAGGAAAACTTTATTTTAATTACATTTTAGTCCCTGAAATTTCATTTTAGCATATCTTCTCCATCTGGACTCCGATTTTAGCGTATAATATGTCGTTTCGAAGCTCTTTTCATGCTCTACCATTTAGCATAGTTTGTGAACAGATCTGAGGTGGTTTATTGTCAATTATTATTTGCGGATCATCACTGACTTTTGCAGGCTTATTTTAACATACTTGTGCTTGAGAATTGGGTGATGAATTTTTGCAGGAGGTCGGATAGTGAACTCTGATTGTCATTGATGGTTAATATCACATTTAAGATTTCATATGGGATTAATTTAGATCCATTCCTCTAAGTTTATAGCCAACTATTCGAGGAATTAATTCAAAAATATTTGGAGGTCAGATCTCTCGCTTCAAATTATTCTGAGCTTAAATTTATTGATCTGAAGCATTGACTCAATTACATGTTGATCTGTGATTAATTTGGAGGAAATTATTGATCATATTATTAGAGAATTAGATACGATCCAAATCACAGATCCTGGGCATAAATTCTGTTTATTTTCCTTGCATAGCATTTCCATTAATGCGTTGTATATTTCATCAACACAAGTATTAATCGAGCATTAAGTTAGTTATTAAATTTGATTCGAAACCGTGCAACTAAAAATCTCTGTTCCCTGTGTTCGACTTTGGTAAACTTACCAAGTAAAAATATTCCACAACATTCAAAGCTTGTGGTATTTTGACGACCGAAATCCGCTTCCTATACTACAATTCCTCATTATTAAAGAGGTGGATTTCGCGTTCATCAAATGGCACCGTTGCCGGGGAACGACGAATTTTTAGGGTTTTAAATCATTTTGGTAATTGATTTTTGTGAAATTTAATTTTTGTGACATTTTTTCTGCATTTTATTTTGCATCTTACTTCTGCTACTAACCGCAAATTCTCTCTTCGCAGAGTTCTAGGAGCTGGATTTCGATATTAATTCATGGATCTGCTATGAAGATCGAATTTTAATTTTGTCAGAGAGAGCTTAGCATAGGTTTATTTTTTTTGCAATATTCTCAGAGTCCCTCTCTTTGAAACCTTGTAATAATTAAGATTTAACATTCCTGTGGTGTGTCGGGTCTGTTTCAACCCCTTCTGTGTGGTTGGGACCCGACTTGAGTGGCGTAGGACTTAGGTATATATACGCTTGCTTGTTCATCATTGATTGTGCTCGTAATTTTTAGGCCACACCTCACTAATTAAACGCATTGTAGATCGTTCAACATTAGCCAAAAATTTCAATCAATTCTTCCCGCTAATAGAACTATCTGTTTAGGGCGTTTTCCATCTGTGCATATCATTTAGTGTAAATTTTAAATTTATTGTCTTGCATCCCGCATGAAGAACGCAAGGATTCATTGTAAGTCCTTCTCTTAAGCATGCATCATTGATTTACGCTTGCATTGGCTTTTTCGATTCTCCCTCCTCGAGTTTTACAACTTAGGAATTAACAGAATTGGGACTGCTCGTTAGGCGTGAATTCTTGTGCTCACATAAACTACAGTGATAACCTTAATCTAAAAATTGGACTGCTAATCAAGGAGACTGCTAATAAACTGATCTAAAATTAACTTTTGTTTGGTGGAGAGAAACCCATTCATTGTTTGTTTAAGGACAAGATCGCACACCTTAGGGTAGAGCCAAAAACCGAAATACTTCATTCAGACTACTGATTTTAAAAACAATTAGCTACTTTTCAGTGAGGGTCTCGGGTAGCCGTTTACGGTCCGACTTCCCTTAGCAGAGTAGGTGGTTTAGAGGACACCGCGGAAGGCACCGTCCTCAAGTAACACGGGTAGCCATTTATACGGTCCGTACTTACACCTATACTGGCTGAAAGTGGGTGCAACTAGTTGTATGAACTCGGGACAGTCTTTATGAAATATTTCGGCACCTAACAGCTCTGCTTAATTTGCAAGATTGTCTTGTCATTAAATTAAAATTGAAAAGATAAGCGGTCGAACCCTAACGTGCCTTCACCAGAGTTAAGTGGGTGAATCAACGTGTTTGTTTTGTGTTTGATTTGTGTGCGTCAAAGACCTTGCAATTGCAAGCAAATCGTGGTTCGCTGATCATTCCATCTCTCTTGACAAGATGTCGGCACAATGGTCTTCTTTCCCGATCTCCACGACCATGTCCCGATATTCTTCTTTCCCTCAGCCATCATTCTCTTCCCGCCCATACATTCCACCCTATGACCACACTTCTTCTTGGAATAGTCCTCTCTCACATTCTGACAATTTTATGGACACGAGAGAGAGACCAGAATCGAGGATGAACAATAGAGTGACCGCTATTGATAGTAGAACACAATTTCCGGTCACTAGGATCTCACAACCTCTTGAACCATCCTCTACTCAGGATGACTATCCTCTTGAGTATAATCAATTTTTCTTCGACAATCCACGAGAAAACCAAAGTCAAGGAAATACAACTCATGACCAGACCATAATGTTTATGAACAATCAACACTCTACTCGAGGTTACATGCCAGAATCACGACACATGGAGACTGATTATTCAATCACTAGTCATGAGATGTTTGAGGATGAGATTGCTCGGATTAATCATAAAGCAGACACTTTAACTATGAGAATATATGATCTCATCCAGTCAATGCAAAATTCAGAAGAAGTGAGGTCACCACCATGCGAACCACTGGATCATCACAATCAGATACAACCACTGACCTCTGACCCCCCGACTGACCATATTACATAAAATACCAAAAAAATTGAAAATTTTGAAAATTCAAAAAATTGGACAATTGTGAAATGGAAGCATTTTGCAAGAGTCTGATCTTAGAGCTTCCATTGATCAAAGCCATAAAATATGTGCCCGATCTTAAGAGATTTGTGAAGAGTCGACTGAACCCCAAGAAGATGGGCAAGAAACGATCCAGGAATGAATATCATGTCATATCTATGGCTAGCTCTTTAGTGATGAATCATAAAATCAAAAGCCGCAAAGTCAAGCGGTTGACTCGGATCACATGTGAAATTGAGGATTCAACATTTACTCATGTTCGGTTAGACGATGACTCCACATTAAACATCCTCCCCAAGTCCGTCTTTGACTAACTCAAACTCGGATAACTCAAAAAGACTAGGGTGATTGTTCAATTACCTGATCGATCTATCAAAAGACCGTGGGGGATCGTTTCTGTCGTCGTAAATTTCCAAGGTAAAGAACATAAGGTGGACTTTATTGTCCTTGACATTGAGCACCCCGGAAGGATGTCTGAGTCTCCTATTATTTTAGGAAAGCCATTCTTAGCCTCCGCTAAGGCGATCGTCGATTGCGAGAC
Organism: Ottelia alismoides; assembly: GCA_037367405.1. NCBI lineage: Eukaryota > Viridiplantae > Streptophyta > Magnoliopsida > Alismatales > Hydrocharitaceae > Ottelia > Ottelia alismoides. The sequence continues at coordinate 8,785 of JAZKJV010007574.1, read as the reverse complement.
TCAGGAAATCAAGTTCCCGAACTCGGACCACAATAAACATGACCCCAATGACACATCCTGCTCTGAGGAAAACCAACTTGAAACCAACAGTTATGATCAGGAGATAAATATTTCACATTATCAGACATCTCCACATAATACACTGATACAAACCCTAGGAGAGTCACCTAAGGGACTGACTGTTGGACAAACTTCGGATTCTCACCACCCTATCACTGCTCCTAGGAAAAATCATGATTTTGGAGCTTATGAGGAATTGGACCATATGATTGAAGATCAACACGATTATTTGAGTGGTCCAATCTTCAAGTCGGCAGTAATTCATGACATACTTGAACCTTATAAGGAACCAACTCCAGAAACATCTGATGTCACCAAAACTCATGATCATTCTGAAGTGACGTCAACACCCCCAGCCATAAACCACAAGATCCGCAGGAACACTCTCCCTCGATCGAATCAGTGCATGACCCTTCAAGAATTGGTCGACTTTTATGGAGATTCATCTGATGAGGAACTCACAAATGCCACACCGGTTACTCAAGACAGGGAGATGAAGACTGTCCAACTTCCTCCCAATACTTTCCAAGGAAACAAACCGACCAAGAAAGTCACCTTTGACCTTAGACATCAGGTGATTTCTGACGAGTCCTCGTCCGGTCCTTATGAGGTTCATCAGATAAGTGCAATAGGTACAGCCTCTGATCCATGGGCACTTATCTCTGATCGACAAAAGTTGGAGATCCTCTGCAGACGACTACTATTCTCCTGAGGACAACTCTGACGATGGCTGGTCTTCTTCATCGGCCCCATCTTCATCACACTCCACGTTTCCATACTATCTCCCTCCACACTCCCGCAAGAAGGTCCGTCGCAAACCTCCTTGATCTTGTACATCCGCAAATCTACCCGGTTCCCCATCTGTATTTATCCGATTATACTTAGGCTGACCTGAGCCTAAGTATAGGGGGACCGCTACCATTGTTTATACTTCACTTCTCTTCTTTTGTTTTTAATCCTTCTGTATTTAGTACGAGCTATGTCAACATTTCACTTTTGTGCCATGGGGACATAGGCACAAGCTGAGTATAGGGGGTGTATTTGTATATATTTTATTTACTTTATCCATAGCTCGTACTTTAATCGTTTTTATCTAACATCGGGGATGGGTACAAGTAGTGTGTATATTACTTGCTTTTTCAAAAACAAAAAAACAACAAAAACAAAAAAAACAACAAAAAATAAAAACCCAAAAAAATCCTTTTTGCATTAAAAAAAATCACCACTCATGGTCTTGCATTTCATCAAGCATTTCATGCATTCCTTGGTCGATATATTCCTGACACATTCACCATCACTCAAGGCTTGAGGATTTTTGAGGACACTTGAGTTCTGAAATCTTGAGATTCTGAGTTAGCCTGCCTTAGTCATTAGGGTTTTTAGAACTTAATAATCCACACTTCCCTAGTTTGAAAGATTTGAGCGCTATATTGCACTCTTCATCTCGACCATTCAAAAGAATATGATCAACACAATCACTCCCACAACTGCATGATTGATGAGATGAGTTGAGATATCACTTAAGGAACTAGGACTAGAGATTTGAGTTTAGACCCGATCTGATGATATTCGAGGATGGGGATAAAGTTAATGAAGGCTCCAGAGAACCTGAGTGTCAGCAAAACACTAGCCAGTATGTAAACAAGATTCATATGCTATCTTTTTGATATTGACCTAAGTGCCAGGGTGTGTTGAAACTTAAGGAAAATTGTTGATCAATGTGCGCCAACTTTTGGTAAAAGCAGTGGAGCTAGCCAACAAAAGAAAAGAAAAAGAAATGTCAAAGAAAAGCTCTATCATCAAAAGTCAAATTCCAAATGAGATTCCACCAATGGCGAGCGCTCCCAAACATTTTCAAAGTGTCCACTTGGACCAAGCGCTAATTAGGACCAAGGAGTCAGGCTGACACCATAAAAGGGCCCTGCATCGTAAGCGATACAAGTCTGGGTGTCGAAGGTATCTTAGATACTCAGAAAAGACACACCCCGGTGTACTCCCAGAAAAATAAGTGCATACGACTCCAAATTCTCTTGACGGACACATTGATCAACAAAATAAAAATATACTTGTGTTGAGTAATAAGGCACTCGAGAGGCACCTTGTTCCAATGAAAGGGAGAGAAAATCAGACACAATCCTATGCCCTCCATCAACTGGTCGTCCATCTACACTTTCAAGTCTGACAAACTAATGAGACAGTTGACTGAAGCAAGAATAGACTTATTCCCTAGGGTTGAGGATCAGGTCTAGAGGAGAGTCTCTTGGATTGGAACTTTGGGTGATGTCTCGACTTAACTCTCATGAATGTAGTACACTAAGAATCATATCCTTATAATATATGTACAAACAGAGAGTCTGAAAATTAGAGAAGTTGGATTCCTTTTGATTAAATCTTGGGTGAGCTCAGAATTTTAGGATCACTCAAATTAAGGGTCTTCTCTGAATTAAGCCTTGAAAATTCACTTACACAGTCAGGGATGTAATCAACTAAGTCATTCATTCATGCTCGGGGACGAGCATGGTCTAAGTATAGGGTATGATGAATCTCGTATTCATCATGCTAAAATTGGTCATTTAGGCTCTGTTCCCCATCATTCACCTGTAATTAATCATTAATAGAGCATTATTAACCATCATGCATGTGTGAATAATATCTGCATTTCATCATGCATAATTGCATTTAAATCCCCAGTGTAAATTAGCCCAAAAAGCCGCTAAATTCTCACATTTTTATTTAATTCATCCTAACTCGATTGACCCAAAACCACCTCCACAGTGTAGATATTATTAACCTTATTAAAATAAAATTTTAAAAAAAATTACTAACCCCAATAAGTGTCAAATAATCCCAAAGTCAAATTTCACATCTGACGGACTAAAACGAGCATATCTCCCTCATATAGTGTCTGATTTTGGTTTACTCACTTTTAAAGTACTCCATTTTCAAATACCTCAAACAAGACCAATTTCATAAAATTCGAAGCTCATATGTGAAAGTTGAGTTTTGGGCCTCTTTTGCGCATTTTGACTTTTTGCTATTTTTGACCTCAGTTTTTAGGACCTTAATTAACTCTTTTAATTTTATTTCTTTTCCATTTGTGTTCTTTGATGAAAGTTTTATTAAGCGACATGAAAATCCAAATTCAGATCAAAACTAAAATCAAAGAAACTGACTAAGTCCGAGTGTCCGTTGTCGGTCTGTACAAAAGTTGTGCGTTTCTACTTTTATTTTAATTTTCCTATTTTCTTATTTACTAAAAATACAAAAAATTAGATTAATGTGTAAATAATTCTTATATTTTATTGTATTTTTTCTAGATTTTTTATCCTCTCTAAACCACCAAAAAAAATACAAAATCCAAAAAGTCGGTTTTCTATACACATGGAGAACCACCAAAAATACCACTTCGCACAGGTGACCTCTTTTGCTCCCGATCCCTTCATAAAAGTTGTATATCTCGATGAGACAAACAACTTTTGTGAAGAAAATTTTTCAATCCGAGGTCATCTTCTATCTCTTTTGCCCACTTTAAAATTTGAAATTTTTTTGGAGTGCCACGTGGCACCCCCTGGGCGTGCACGTGGCACCCTACTTTATTCCCCTACAGGCCACCCCGGGTCACGTGCCCAGCACGTGACCCCACCTTCTTCCCCAATCTGCCATTACCCCTCCCCTCCGCGAAACCGCCGCATGCGACCATCAATAACCGCCATGCGCGGCCCCAGCCGCTCCTTCGAGCATGAAACGGCCGCCGGACCCTCGACCTTCCACCACCTCACTCCTATAAATCCCCAACGACGGCAGCCGCACAACCCATCCGCCCTCTCTCCTACGCCGGTGACAGCGGCCGAACTCGGCGTGATCCAGAGCTTCAAGGAGCTCTGTCGCTGCCCCTTATCGGGCTGCTTAGCTCGTCACACGCCGGCGACTCGAGCCATAACCAGAGCATCCACGCTCCAACCCCTAGGCAAACCCATCACCTCCGTTTGCTTGCCAGTTCTGTTGCAGGAACACAGCTCACCGCCGCCTCCCTCAGCAGCTCCGCCGCGCGAAGGCGTCCGGCCACCCCGCTTCCATCGCTGCTGACCACCACCATCGCCGCCCCAGCCGCGCGGAGCTCCGCCTGCGCCTCGTCTCCTCCGCCGCAAGGCTCCGCTCGCCACACCTCCGCCCCAGGCTTGCCTCGCCGTCGCCCACCTCCTAGCGTGGAGGCCCACACTCGCCGCCTCCACCTTTGTGGCTAAACCGCTTCTCCACCTCCGGCCGCCTCCGCCGCTCGTCGACAACCGCCGCTCCATCTCGGCGAGGCTTCCGTCGACAGCCCTCAGCCTCAGCCCCGGTCGAACCCTGCTCGGCACCGCCGTCCGTCTCATCCTCCACCGCGCAGCAGACAGCCGCCGTTGGATCGGGCCCTCAGCCCTTGATCCAACGGCCCAGCAGGTGCCACGCCACCCCGCCCGAGCCTCAGCCCCAGCCTCAAGGCTCGGGGGCCCCGAAGCTCCCTCCACCGACCGAACCTACGCCTCGGATCCGAACCTCAGGTTCGGTCACCGAACCTCAGGCTCGGGATCCCGAGCCTCTGCCTCCGCATCCGAGCCTCATAGTGCACGTGTAAAGCAAGTGCTTCGTGGGAAAATTACACGGACGTCCCTGGCCTTTTCAGAAATTGCAAGAAGGCCCCCGACTGGGGTAAATTACGCAGGACCCCTCCGACTTTTTGAAATTACAGATAAGTCCTTCCAGGGACTATTTTGAAGGAAAACTTTATTTTAATTACATTTTAGTCCCTGAAATTTCATTTTAGCATATCTTCTCCATCTGGACTCCGATTTTAGCATATAATGTGTCGTTTCGAAGCTCTTTTCATGCTCTACCATTTAGCATAGTTTGTGAACAAATCTGAGGTGGTTTATTGTCAAATATTATTTGCAGATCATCACTGACTTTTGCAGGCTTATTTTAATATACTTGTGCTTGAGAATTGAGTGATAAATTTTTGTAGGAGGTCGGATAGTGAACTCTGATTGTCATTGATGGTTAATATCACATTTAAGATTTCATAGGGGATTAATTTAGATCCATTCCTCTAAGTTTATAGCCAACTATTCGAGGAATTAATTCAAAAATATTTGGAGGTCTGATCTCTCGCTTCAAATTATTCTGAGCTTTAATTTTTTTGATCTGAAGCATTGAATCAATTACATGTTGATCTGTGATTAATTTTGAGGAAATTATTGATCATATTATTAGAGAATTAGATACGATCCAAATCACAGATCCTGGGCATAAATTCTGTTTATTTTCCTTGCATAGCATTTCCATTACTGCGTTGTATATTTCATCAACACAAGTATTAATCAAGCATTAAGTTAGTTATTAAATTTGATTCGAAACCGTGCAACTAAAAATCTCCGTTCCCTGTGTTCGACCTTGGTAAACTTACCAAGTAAAAATATTCCACAAACATTCAAAGCTTGTGGTATTTTGACGACCGAAATCCGCTTCCTATACTACAATTCCTCATTATTAAAGAGGTGGATTTCACGTTCATCAATGTCGCTCAGAGCGGTTGGGGAAAAAGAGAGAAGAACGAGACGTCATGAGGTTTGACGAAGGTCAAAGGAACAGATGAAGGTAGAAAACGATTGCGATCGAGCGGTGGAGATCAGATCCATCAAGGCTTGATCGATGGCAGCAAAGAGAGGCGGGTGGTAAAGAAGGGTCAGGCCATGTGGGCAGGCCCCTCCAAAGATAGACACGTGTCCTAAAAGGAAAAAAGGAAATAAAGAAAAATCATAATAAAATAACTATAAGCTTCAAATAAAAAAAATTATTCAAAATGAAAGTTGTAGATCTTTTTGAGATCTACAACTTTTATGTAGATCTCAAAATAAAAAATGTAACATATGTACAAGATAATATTTTTGCAAGTATTTTTAAGTAATTAAATATACTTATTTTGTTTCTTTTTCTTTCTTTTTGTATTTTTGTAATTTCAAAACAAATATGTACAATATTGCTCTAATTTTTATGGGATTTTTTGATATTAAGAAAACAAAGAAAGTAAGTTCGTAATAATGTATAATAATCAGGGTTAATTATACACAATGGATTAATGGTTAATGTTAGTAAATTAAGGTTGAATATTATTGAATAAATTAAGTAAGATGGATAATAAATGACATGTATGATGAACAATCATGGATTTATCATCCCTCCATACTTAAGCATTGCTCATCCTCAAGCAATAAAGGATGAATAAGTTTGATTAATCCCTAACTGTGCATGTGACTGTACAAAACTTGATTCGTTAAGAACCCTCTCTATTAATGATCCTAAAAATTCTAAATTGAATCAAGCTTTAGTCAAAAGGAAACAAACTTCCCTAATTATCATCCTCTCTATGTATACATATAGAGTAAGGATATGAAATTTAGTATAGACCGCCTTTACGAATATGGAGTCAAAACATTACTCAAGGTTTCAGTCCAAGAGACTCTCCTAAAGACCCAATCCTCGTAACTAGGGAATAAATCATTTATTGCATTCAATTCACTATCTCCTTAGTTGTCAAACTTGAAAGTGAAGAGGAAAGGCAGTTAAAGGAAGACATAGGTTAGTGTCTTTTCTTCTCTCCCTCTCATTAGAAAAAGGATCCTCTCAAGTGACTTATTAACTCGACACGTGGTGTTAATCAGTGTGTCGTCAAGAGCAAGCTGTCGCCTGCACTTGTTTTTATGGGGATGCACCAAGGTATGTCTCTTTTGAGTATTTATTATCCATTTGACACCTAGACTTGTATCACTATATGATGTAAGTCCTTTTTGGGTGCTAGTCCGACTCATAAAAGCTTAAAATGTTTGTCCAAGTGAACACTTTTAAATGTTAGGAATGCCAGCCTTTCAAGCTCTTTTGAATTTATCTTTGTAATGTAAGAGCTTTTCTTTCTCTTTCTTTTATATTATTTTTTTATTTTTTGCTAGCTCCATTGCTTTTACCAAATTAGTGCACATTGGTCAATTTTTTTATTCAATTTCATCACATCCTAATACTTAGGTAAATATCATAAGGTAGTACAAGAACTTGTTCTCATACCGGCCAAATTGCTGACACTTGGGTTTCATGAAGCCTTCATTGATTTTATCTCATCCTCCAGCATTATTAGATCGGGTCCAAACTCAAATCCCTCATCCCAGTTTCTAAAGTGAAACCTCAACTCATCACATATATGCAGTCATGTAGGTGAGTTGTTGATCATATTCCTTAAGATAGAGATTAAGTATGCAATATAGCATGCATATATTTCAAACTAGGGAAGTGTGAATTATTAAGTCTTAGACCTTAATGACTAAGGCATGTTAACTCTGAGTTTTATGACGTCATAAACCAAGTGTTCTTGAACTCTTTAAGTCTTGTGTGAATGTGTAATTGTCAGGGATTTAGAATCAACTTATTTAGTTAGAGATTTTGTTTTTTTTTCTACATTTTTTAAAGAAATTTTGTAAGTATATACAAAATAAGGTGACTATCCACAAAAGAAGGTGTCAAAAACAAAGTGTACCATTTCCAAAATAATTTACAAAATATTTGTGCAAACCATGTTACATAGATAGAAAATTTTCCAAATATTTATAAATCATTTTACAAACCAGTTTCAAATCCCCATACCATATCTCATAATAATATGTAAACATGTGAAAGTACGAGCTGTGAATAAATGCACTGTGTATGTACACCAACCTATATGTAGCTTGTGTTATGTCCTCATGGCATAAAGTGAAATGAAAGACAGCTTGTACTAAGTGTAAAGAGGAACAAAGGTGCGGAGAGAGAAACCAATAAGGCCCCCCTATACGTAGGCTTAAAATAGCCTAAGCATAGGATGAAAGCACTAAAGGATCGGGTACAAAAGAATATAAGAGAATCAGCAAGTATAACACAAGATCTCCCCCCCCCCTTCCCCCTCCCCCCAATACTTAGGTTGGTAATAACCTAAGTATGAAGACTATGTGGACAAAGGGAGGGTCGAGGGATGACTCAAGAGATCGAAAGAATACACAGACAAGAGCTAGGGTTCCCCCTATATTTAAGATTTAAATAGCCTATGTATGGAGTGAGTATCTACAGAAGAGGGAACCTTAACTCTAAAAGAATGAACAAATCAAGTGTGTAAGTAAGAAAGAATAGGTGAATCTCTAAGCTACTGAATCTGTATGATGCATCTTAATGAAGAGTGGTATGAAGTATCTACAAAGTACCCGCTCTACATGAAGTCAATATCTTCAACTTGAACTAATTGTTCTTTGGAATCAATGAAGTGCTTCAACAGTTGTCCATTGACCGGAAAGGAACATGTACCATCTGTGAGATCGGCTATCTCTACTCTTCTGTTGATGTGCACTTCCTTAACTATATAGGGACCTATCTATTTAGATTTGAGATTCACATGGAAAATCGTCAACTTGGCATTAAACAACAATACTTTTTATCCAGGAATGAAGTTCTTGCACCTAATGAGCAAATCATGCCACTTTTTAACCTTATCCTTATAGATCAGATTGTTGTCATACGCCTGATTCTGATTTCTATGAGCTTGTTTAAGTTCAAGTCACGATAAATCTTCCCTAGGTGACAACTCCAATTCACTTGTTTGATTGCCAATTCTGATTTGTGAATAACTTCGCGGGCAATTCGAAACTTTAGTAATGTTGTTCAACTGTGGGTA